>OW026519.1:170726445-171339445 GCA_932274085.1 Protocalliphora azurea
AATCATGTCTATTTTTAGCTTTGTCCATATATTCCAATCATACAACTATATTATTTCTCTGTATGTACGATTCTGTGAATTTGAAAGAAGAATGAAATCATTGATAATATGATACGCGCTATTTCATTTGAATAATTATTAGATTAAGCACTTTATCAGATTTCCTTTTCTAAGTAAATTGATAATCCTGTTTTAAATCTGCTCATTCAAAGATTCATATTCTATTTATGTCTCAGTTGTTTAACTCATGAGAGTAATTATTACTAAAGTTTTTAAACCGAAATCGCGGGAATCCTGGGAAGTCAAAAATTTTTTCCCGTTGTCCCAGGAAATTGCGATTCCTAGTGAGAAATTTTTAGAGTTTTGGCTGAGAAAATTAAAAAAAAAATAGACAATTAGAGAAAATTATTCCCTCAAAAGTACTTAGCTTTTAAATCTTAGTTGCGATCTTTCCAAAATAAATAAAATACAAAGTAACTTTAATAAAAAATAAAATAAGTAAAAAATATAAATTTAAAAAAAAACACTTATTTCATAAAAATGTATATATAACAAAAATTCTCTCATTAAATAACTAGTTTAGTACAAAGTACTAAGAATTTTTAGTGTAATTAACGTTTTCCAAATGTATTTTCAAACCTAAGCTTAGTGCCAAGTACTGAATTTAGGTTCTATCCTATATCGTTATTCAGTAAAGTGGAAATTTAATTAAATGTTAATTAAATTATAAAAAGTACGATAAATTTTTCAAAGAGTACTAGTTTCCCCAAAAAAATCGCTTATTACAAAAAAAAAAAAAAAAAAATAGTAAAAAAGAGATAATTAAAATTATATTACACTTTAATTCAATAAGATTCTCTAGTAAAACGGCAATTAAAATTTAAGTCAAATTTATTTTACTAAATTTTTTTTCTACCATACAATTAAATTATAAAATGTTTCAATATAGATAATAGAAACGTAATCTACGGAGAATTTTAAGAAAACTTCCCCAAGAAACTATGGTTATAAAATCAAAATCTAACTCCTGCCGAGATTCATACAAAATTCACAAAAATAGTCCTCTTGAGGACTAAAACCATTCGAGAAAAACTTTAAAATATTTTTGTTATGATTATAAGCTTAAAATTTGGAGTCAAATTTCGGGAAAAAAATTAAACTTTTTCTCAGCCTAAATATGTATATGGAAGTCATAAAATTTCAATCAGTAGTAGGGAGCTAGGTTTTAATTTTAGACAATTTTAAGCTAATTTTCTTAAAATTTTGCATTTATTGCGTATCTGTTATAAGCTATTTCTCACCCGAACAATTTAATCCACACCACAATGACCATATTACGCAGTATAAATTATACGCATTACTCATACGCTAACGTGTCGGTACAAATTTCTTTGTTACATTAATTTATTTATTTATTTTTTTTTTATTTAAAATATCCCTACAAACAAAATACGAATTCGTATTGCTTAGAAGAAAAATTTTACTGCCGCATTAATCATATTCGTGTTACGGAAATTCCCCTATTGGGAGAGATTGTACGTCACTGGCGATATATCTAAGCAATAAGAAATCAATACGCCTGGAGGAAAAATAGACAATATTGATAGATAATCATCTAGGTGACAAAAAAAGATACCGCCAGATAATTTTCTGGAAGATGTAATAAATATATAGAAAAATTATCACTGAATAAATCTTGAAATAATATAATAAAGAAAAATTTTACATCTTTTAAAGTATGCATGCACATAAAACTTAACATCATAAAGCACGGAAACTGAAACGCTCACCCAAAGTATCATTTTTTTGATAAAAGACACAAAAATTTCTTTAATATTTTTTTCCTTTTTGAAACATTTTTTGAAACATTGTGACTGAAAAATAAAAGTATTGCATTAATTTCTTCCGGATGATCTCAATGTGATATAATTAATTTTTTGCGAAGGTGAAAATCACCTTACTGAAAAAGGGCGATATTTTGAGGATAAAAATGATAAAAAATTAAATTTTATATATCTTTTGTTATTTATTGCCAAGTTTTCTTTAAACTGATGAAAATGCAATATTAGAAAAATATTGCTTTGATGATTTTCGTCCAAATAATAAAAAGAATATATTGCGTAAATTTCTTACAGGAAGATTTTTTCCAAATGTTTGTAGGAATATAACTAGTTTTATATAATGGTAAACTTAAAGAACAATAAAACAATTAGATTCTATTATTTGTTTTTTTATTAATAGTAAATAAATTTATCAATAAAAAAATAACTAGGAACTGATCTCTTATTGAACTTTATTAAAACGAAAATTTAAAATGTAAGGGTTCATTCAAATAAAAATGGAAAATATTTTCCAATTAAGATATTTATTAAGTCAATCAAATAGATGATTAAATGAATAAAAATTTTAAATGAAAAAAAACAAATAGTTTTATTTTTACTATTTCTTTTATTTTACATTTTGTATGTATATAAAATTTAAAGGTTTGTTCACAGAAAAAGTCACCAATCACTAAAATAATTCATTCAATTACTAATAACTGTAAAAAATGAAAAATAGAAATTTTTTTCCAACTAAAATATTTATTAAATCAGTGGATGATTGAAAGAATTAAAAATTTAAATGCGAAAAAAATTTCTTATATTTTATTTTTAATATCTCTTTTATTGTCTATACCATTCTATACTATTCTATTCTATTATATTCTATTCTATTCTAATTCCGTTTCAATTTTTTTGTTCGTTAAATGCTGGCCTAAAAAGAAACAACTGTGTTAATTGAATATGAAGTAATAATTTTTGCCGTGTTGGTTTGAAAAGAGATATTAAAAAAATCTCAAAAATAAAATTATATTTGAAAAAGTACACAGAAAAAAGTTTGTGCATAAATAAAAGAATTTACTTTCACTGATTTTAGTTTATAATATTTAATAATAATATTTGAAATATTAGCACTGTTTTACATTTTTTTTAATGAATCAAAAGTCATCACTTAAAGTAAATGTTTAAATTTTCATTTATATTTTCAATTTGTAAAATATGTTTGAAATTTTCTTCAGAAAATTTTGGGTTTTTAATGATTTTTAGCTACAATATAGGAACAGAAGAGAAGCGCATTTTATCAAAATGATATGCTGTAGAATGTGAGCGAAATTATGCAAATTTCCAAAATTACTTTTTTACAGATTTTCCTTGAAATTTTGCCATTTAAGGTGTTTGTTGTCATTATTTTCATGTATATCTATTTTTATTTACCGTTTGCAATCAAATGCAATAAAACTAAACCAAAGATTTAACAAAATTTTTGCAAAATTACTAAAATTTTCATTGTGAATAATTCGATAATATCTATGATCAAAATTTTATATTTTATGAAAAAAGTTTCGGGAAAAAAAGTTATGTTCGATTCATAATATTTATGAAAAAAATTTTCAAATATATGAATTTTTTTCTGCGCAAGAAAACGAAAAATAGTAAAATACATTTTTGTGTCTTTAAAAAAGTAAAATCTATGTTTAATATTTATTTATATGAAATGGAAAATTGCAAGCTTCTCATATTTTCCTTTACAGACATTTTTTTCACATATCCTAAACGTATAGAATTTATTTTATCTAAGGAGACGTATTATTACAATTTGTGAACAAGATAAATATTTACTGATTGTATCCTTGTTAAATATTATCAGTAGTTCAATTTCTTGATCTGTTTCTCTGTATATATACTCTATACTATAATATTGAGGGGGATATTAATATCCTCTTAGAATAATTTTGACTCCTATAAATTCTTTAAATGTGAATGAATTTCGCAAAAATAAATCTTTTGTAATCTCAAATACCACATCGATTTTTTAGGATTGGTCTATAATTGACTGTAATACAAATTACGCAAAAATGTCAATGTGTAGATTAGTGTAGGTATTGAAGTATATCAGTCCGTAATTGAGTACTGCTGTCATAAATAGGTAATTTTCAAAAATCATTTAAAAGTGCATAAATTAGTATCACAATATAATTTTATACAGGTAAGAAGAAAATATATTCCCTAAGATTTTTCAATTAACTTTTCAGTCATTTTTATTTTAAAATATAATTAATTAAACTAAAAAAATTAATAAAAAAATTAAAATATTTTGGACAAATTTATTTCTGTGTAAAATATAGACAATTTCTGTGGTTTTGAGGTTTATTACACTATGAATGCCAATCATACCATTTTCCATCAAAATAATTCATCACATTTTGATGGAAAATGGTATGATGTATACAAACTTCTTAATTTTTTTTCAGTAAGTAAAATTGATTATGTTTGCTGATATTGTTTTATCTTTCCGATGTTATTATAGATATTCCCGTAATTTATATGATGTATGAACATATATAATGAATAAATCTGATGCAAGTATTAAAGCTGCGTACTGCATATATTTATTATTTATTTTGACGATTTGTTTAAACAGAATAACTCCTGCCGAGATTCATACAAAATTCACAAAAATAGTACTCTTGAGGACTAAAACCATTCGAGAAAAACTTTAAAATATTTTTGTTATGATTATAAGTTTAAAATTTGGAGTCAAATTTCGGGAAAAAAATTAAACTTTTTCTCAGCCTAAATATGTATATGGGAGTCATAAAATTTCAATCAGTAGTAGGGAGCTAGGTTTTAATTTTAGACAATTTTAAGCTAATTTTCTTAAAATTTTGCATTTATTGCGTATCTATTATAAGCTATTTCTCACCCGAACAATTTAATCCACACCACAATGGCCATATTATGCAGTATAAATTATACGCATTACTCATACGCTAACGTGGTCAGTACAAATTTTTTTTTTTATTAACTTTTCAGTCATTTTTATTTTAAAATATAATTAATCTGTTAACTAAAAAAATTAATAAAAAAATTAAAATATTTTGGAAAAATTTATTTCTGTGTAAAATATAGACAATTTCTGTGGTTTTGAGGTTTATTACACTATGAATGCCAATCATACCATTTTCCATCAAAATAATTCATCACATTTTGATGGAAAATGGTATGATGTATACAAACTTCTTAATTTTTTTCAGTAAGTAAAATTGATTATGTTTGCTGATATTGTTTTATCTTTCCGATGTTATTATAGATATTCCCGTAATTTATATGATGTATGAACATATATAATGAATAAATCTGATGCAAGTATTAAAGCTGCGTACTGCATATATTTATTATTTATTTTGACGATTTGTTTAAACAGAATAACTATTGCCGAGATTCATACAAAATTCACAAAAATAGTCCTCTTGAGGACTAAAACCATTCGAGAAAAACTTTAAAATATTTTTGTTATGATTATAAGTTTAAAATTTGGAGTCAAATTTCGGGAAAAAAATTAAACTTTTTCTCAGCCTAAATATGTATATGGGAGTCATAAAATTTCAATCAGTAGTAGGGAGCTAGGTTTTAATTTTAGACAATTTTAAGCTAATTTTCTTAAAATTTTGCATTTATTGCGTATCTATTATAAGCTATTTCTCACCCGAACAATTTAATCCACACCACAATGGCCATATTATGCAGTATAAATTATACGCATTACTCATACGCTAACGTGGTCAGTACAAATTTTTTTTTATTAACTTTTCAGTCATTTTTATTTTAAAATATAATTAATCTGTTAACTAAAAAAATTAATAAAAAAATTAAAATATTTTGGAAAAATTTATTTCTGTGTAAAATATAGACAATTTCTGTGGTTTTGAGGTTTATTACACTATGAATGCCAATCATACCATTTTCCATCAAAATAATTCATCACATTTTGATGGAAAATGGTATGATGTATACAAACTTCTTAATTTTTTTTCAGTAAGTAAAATTGATTATGTTTGCTGATATTGTTTTATCTTTCCGATGTTATTATAGATATTCCCGTAATTTATATGATGTATGAACAGATATAATGAATAAATCTGATGCAAGTATTAAAGCTGCGTACTGCATATATTTATTATTTATTTTGACGATTTGTTTAAACAGCCTAAACAAAAGTTGTTTAATATCCAATTTGATGTATCATCCCATAGATTGCATAATCAATGTTATTCAAAATCCTTTTGACAGCGTGCCCTCCCGACATGACCAATTTTAGTAGAATACGATTTTTTTTGACAAAAATCACAAATTTGTGTCTAATATATTTAAAACTCACACCCACTGAAATACTGCATACACGATATACTTTATCGATATTATATTTATTCATTACATAGTAAATAATACATTGTATGAATAAAAAAAAATTACATCTATTTCATTTGTACAAATATAAAATAATTTTGTATGTCCTTTGCGTAAATTTGTGTTTTAATTTAGGGAAGCATTGAAGCAAAATCAAATAAAAATTTAATTCATAGAAGAAATTTCGTAATTGAAATCCATTTAAATTTTTTTCTGTGCGGGTTCCAACAAAAAATATTGAAAAAAATAAAAAATAATAATTACAGATATTTCCTGTTACAAAATATTCAAGTAAAATATACCAAAAAAGGAAAATACTTTCTTTTGAAATGATTAGTTTACTATTTTTGCAATTTCAATAAAAAAAAAATCTAATTAAATTAATTAAATTTTTTATTAAAATTTTACTTAAAATTAATTAAGCTATTTATTTTTACAATTCAAATGCTAATTGAATTTTCACTATTACAAACTTCCTTCCTCAATACCAAAACGACATTTTCGTACAAATTATTAGTGTGTATTTATTGAAAATTACAAATAATTTTTCAAAATAAATTTTACAGGCTTAAAAACTTTTCACACTTTTAAGTAGAAATTCAGGAAATTCTTTCTTCTTAAATGAAGACATTAATTCTGATCCAATATTATAGCAAAAGCAATTAAAAATTTTACAGCCTATATTTTTTGCAACCTAGAAGATGACACAACATTAGAAAGATATAATGACAATAGATAGCTTATTTGTAATTTCGTCAATAATCTTATAAGCATTTCTGCAGAAATAATTAAAGCAGATCCGAATATTTGTACGTGAATTTTGGTCAATGATGGAAGCATTTACATTATTCATCAAAGAAATTATTAATACATATTACTAAAAACTCATTAAAAAAAACTCGTATAGTTACTTACCGCATAATTAAGTCTAATTCTTTATTTGGTATATGTATTGTACTGTAAAGTTACGAAACTCATTTAAAGATTTGGAAGTCAGAACTGATCTTTATAAATATTTCTTTTTTTTCATATTTTTATTTGATATTTGAATTTTTAAATGTCCAGCTTTTTGTACTACACAGAAAAAAAGGAATTTACTTTCATTGATTTAAGTTCATAATATTTAAGAATAATGTCTTAAATATTAACACTACACAGAAAAAACATTCATATATTTCAACATTTTTTCATAAATATTATGAATCAAACATAACTTTTTATCCCAAACTTTTTTCATAAAAAATTTTGTTCATAGATATTATTGAATTGTTCATAATGAAAATTTTAGTAATTTGGCAAAAAATTTGTTAAATCTTTGATTTAGTTTTATTAGATTTGGTTGCAAATGATAAATGAAAATACTTATACATGAAAATAATAACAACAAACGCCTTAAAATGGCAAAAATCAAAGAAAACTCTGTAAAAAAATCATGTTTAGAAATTTCCATAATTTCGCTCGCATTCTGCAGCACAACATTTTGATAAAAAGCGCTTCTGTTTTGTTCCAATAGTGTAGTTAAAATTATTATAAACCTAAAATTTTCCAAAGAAAATTTCAAACATTTTTTTACAAATTGAAAATATAAATGAAAATTTAAACAATTTATTTTAAATCCTCTTGACTTTTGATTCATTTCAAAAAATGTAAAAAGTGTTAAAATTTAAGACATTATAAGACTTATTACCGAGATATTTAAAAACATTTTAAATTTAATTAAAGTTTAAGAAAATTTCAATAAATTTTTTCTAATAAAAGTTAAAATTTACATATTTAAGGAATATTTGATGTAAACAACTTTGGACTAAGTGAATTGAGTTCCAATATCTCTTAAGATATCGGAATATAATCCATTCAGAAGAAAAATCGCACAATTGACATTAGGAAGAAAGTTTTCTGAGGTATTCAGTTCAGTTACGGGAAATTAAGCTTCATTTTAAACATAATAAATCCTTTAAAAAATTAAAAAGCAGCACTTTAGATGTGTACGGTTCACACATTCTCCTTCATTTATAAATATAAAAGAAAGACTAAAAAATATCCACTTACAGCTACTCATGTTTTCTTTTATTTTCGATATTATTTTTTGCTTTATTATTTACCTTCTTGTTGTTTTCACTGCTGCTGCTGCTAACATCATCTAGTCGATGTGGCCTATAGAATTAAATATACTATTATGTCATCATCCGTTTCATGGCTTTTTGCACTCATTTCTTTCTTTCCTTACATTTATTTTTATGATAAACTTTATTCTATTCATCCATTCAATCTTATTAAAATTCATGTATTTATTATTTAAATAAAAAAAGTAATTTACCTACCTACTGAGTTATTTATCTGAGATGATAATTATCTTATTTCGTTTTCCATGTTAAGAGAAATTACATTAAATATTTAATTCTTATATGGGTTTTATTGGAAAATTTATATTTTTGTAGATATTTTTTAATTAAATTAAATAGAAAAGATAAACTGAATTAAAAAGAGGTACGAGGGCGGATAAATAAGCCCGTGACTTTTCGAACTTCCCTCGTAGTTATATGAAATGCAACACTATTCCATCAAGTGCCATCTGTTAATAGACTACTGTCAAATTTTGAGCAAGTGTTGTCAATTACTTTGCGTAAAAAATAGGATTTTTCGAGGTCCATAAAGTAGGCATTTGTTTGGTCAATAATGTCATCGTTGGAGCTGAATCTCTTTCCACCGAGCCATTTCTTTAGGTTTGGAAATAGGAAGTAGTCACTAGGGGCTAAATCCGGAGAATATGGCGGATGAGGTACCAATTCGTAGCCCAATTCATAGAGTTTTGACATTGAGGCTGCACACGTATGTACCCATGCATTATCTTGATGAAAAAGATCTTTTTTCTTGACCATATGGGTCGTTTTCTTTTTAAATCCTCATTAAATCGGTCTAATAAGTTGATATAATATTCTCCTTTTATTGTTTTTTCCTTTTAAAGGTAATCAATGTGGATTATCCCGCGTGCATCCCAAAAACTGTTGTCATCACCTTATTGGCCGACAAACTTACCTTGGCCTTCTTCGGAGCAGGTTCACCCGAGAAACCGATTTCTTAGACTGCCGCTTGATCTCCGGAGTACAGTAATGGATCCATGTTTCATCCGCAGTTACAAAACGCCGCAAAAACTCATTCGGATTACGGTTAAACAACACCAAACAATCCTTTGAAGTTGTCACAGTGGTCAATTAAGAGCAAACGCGGCACCCATCTTGCAAACAACTTTCTTAAACCCAGCTGATCATTTAAAATCGAAACCACACTATCATATGAAATGCCTATGACATCAACAATCTCACGCACTTTTACACCATATCGTAGATTTTTTAGACATTTTCGGGTGTGCTGACCTCAATTGGCCGTCCTGAACTTTCAGTGTTATTTGTACTTGTGCGATCAAAACTAAAGTCAGTAAACCACATTTTTACCATTGAAATTGATGGTGCAGAGTCACCATAGTATTTCTCTAGCTTTTGCTTGGTTTGATTGAGGGTTTTTTTTTCGCAAAAAATAATATTTAATAAGTCCACGAAATTCACTTTTTTCCATTTTTAGAAAAATATACGACGTTGTGTGTTCTGAACTGCCGTTAAATGCAAAGTGAATGACGACACTTGCTCACAATTTGACAGTAGTCTACTAACAGGTTGTACTTGATGGGAATAGTATATAATAGAATATAACTAAAACGGAAGTTCGAAAAGACACGGAAATATTAATCCGCCCTCGTATGATAGAAAATTAAAAAGTTGTATTCTAAATGATAGTGTTGAACTTTAAAAACAAAATTTTGTAGGTACTGACAGGACTTCGATAAAACAATTGAGAGCAAAGAGAAGTATAAAAAAAAACATATTTGTATTTATTTTTAATTAAGCATTTAGTAATATATAAGGAAAATGGAATAACTTTAATAAAAAAAATAAAGACGTTTGAAAAGGCTTGTCCGCTCAGGGCCTTCAAATATAATTTAAAGTTAAACATCCCACATACTTTTGAGAAAATCAATCTCGCAAAAAATACATTTATATTCAACTTTAAAAGTAATAAAAACTATAAAAACAGCATCTCTTAACCAACCTCAGGATAAAGTTAACTTTTATATTATACTCATAAAAATTCAAAATTTTTTCTAACATCGTTTTAGTAATTGTGACAATATTTGTTTTTTTAAACTTTATTATATGAACATTCTGCTGCAGTATATATATATATATATATATATATATATATATATATATATATGCATGTGTTTCCTTGAAAGTAAATAAATTTTAAGAAATAAATTCATTATTTCTTTTATGTTTTATGGCATTAAATTAGAAAGTTTTCGTTTTTTATTGTTTTTATTTTTATAGTTTTTTTCCTGTTTTATACATACTTTATGGCTATTGTTTTTTTTTTTTTTTTAATACTAAAGTGACTTCCTTTCGAAATGCACTTCCTTTACATTTCATTTTGTTTTTACATTTGACTTGAAGGAGAAAATTGCAAATTTTTTTGAGTTAAATGTGAAAAGCGGAGGAGAGTAAAGAAAAAAATTGCTACAATAATAACAACTAAAAATGTTATATTCGGCTTGGCCGAATCTATTATAACCACGATCTGTGGTTTTCTGCACAACGCTAATTTAAAATGCCACACAGTGGACTGAGCCCTTATTATTATTGGAAAAAAACAAAAATAGAAGGAAATTAGGTACAACAAATTTAGGAAATGTGTAGACATTAGCCATCTATTTATAAAACGTTTTTCAAGTTATAAAAATTTTTTATATTTTTCCTGTATTGATTTAATAAATTACCCAAAATACTCCCTTATAGATATTATGTTTAATAAGCAAATAAAGTACAAATAAAAATTAAATGATCAAACTTTTAATTACGCTTATTTTCGCTGATTTTTACAGAACTAAATAATATAATTATAATAATAAGTTGTCATTAAATAAAATAAATTGCAAGCAAATATGATTAGAGGATAAAAAAATAATTAAATTCAAACACCTTTATTATATAATAATTAAAATTTGTTTGTGTGTTACAATAAAATATTAAATATGGTATAATAAAGTTGTTTAAATTTAATTATTTCTTTTATCCCCTAATCATATTTGCTTGCAATTTATTTTATTTAAGGACAACTTGTTATTATATTTATATTATTTAGTTCTGCAAAAATCAGCACTTATAAGCGGAAATAAAAGTTTGATCAATTAATTTTTATTTGTACTTTATGTGCTAATTTTTCTAATAAAATTACAATCGTTCTTGGATGTTTTGCAAAAGCATCCTAAAGTATTTTAGGAATGTACACAATTTTTCATCTATAATACACTATAATACAATTTTAAAAAGTATAAAAAAAAGAATTTCTAAAAACAAGTAAAAAAGGGCCAACTGCCAACAAAATATATTGTATGTAAGAGAAACTATTAAATTAAATTTAATAAAATAATTTATTTGTAATAATTTTTATTATTGCAAAAGTAAAGATTTGTTTATAAAAATAGTTACATAAAATTATCTTTTTATTAATTAAACTTCTGTACTTTTGAACGAGGTCTTCAATGAGACTCCAGTCTCACAAATTCCCATCTAGCAAATTTAGAACTGAAAGCATGGATTCACAAGTGTTGACCTTGAGTATGTTGGACAATTTATTTTTCATTAGTGATAATTTAGCAAAAAGGCGTCCCAGCTGTGAGCCAACGTAAAAATATAAATTAGCATGTAAGTATTCATTAAATATATTTTATTTGGACCAATCCGGTCCAAAGAGATTTATGTTTTATATATATTTTCACAAACTTTATGATTAGCATTAGCTTTTTTACATTTGTATATTGTGAAACAATCTCAAAGTAATTAATTTCTTCGTTGGAATTAATATATAATAGGTCGAAATATTTTAATCAACTTAGTTTATCGACATTTTGCACATAATCTTAAAAAGTCGCCTTTAAGTTCCTTTTTAAAAAAGGGTTCAAAAAGGTGATCTCCATCACCTGGCCAATTGGGGACTAAAGTCGTCAAAGGGTAATGCTGACTGCATCTTAATATTTTCAATAGAAAAATCGAAAAACTTGAAACATTTAATACAAAATCCATAATATGGAAAATTTTTTTAATTAACCTAGTTAAAAAATTAACATAGAAAACACATGTAATTTAATAAGGGCTGTACCGAAAATATTTAAAAATATTGAATAGCGTTCACACTTGGGTTGTTTTCCTCTGTGCTTTTTTTTTTTTTTTTTGGTCCAATAAATTTGATATTTTATACAATTTTTGATACTTTGGCCAGAGTTATATAATTTGTTCATAGTGCAGAAAAAAATACTTCATAGTTTTATTTACAATATTGTTTCTTGTGGGATTTAAAATTAAAAACACCTAAATATACATAACTGAATTTTTTGCAATTTTTTTTTTTTTTTTTTTTTTGGGTAACAAAAAAATTGTTTTTTGTTACCCAAAATTTTAAAACACTTGAAAAAGAAATTGACTATAGAGCCATAAAAAACGAAACATATCTTGAATACTGAGAGGCTTAGCTATCATTTGATGTAAATTTTGTTATTCTAAAAAAAATTCATGGTGTGCCATCTTACATGGGATGTAGATGGTTAAGTGGGCGACTCTCGCCCATTTTTGGTTACCGAGTTTATATTGGTCCTCTAACTATCTGTATGAAATTTCGTTTCTGTACATATTTTTGTTTGTTAAAATGTATGAACTGGAGTTACAATGGACACCTTGTGTTTCCAGTGTTTGGCCCATAATTTTTTGTTTATTAACCGACTTTGCTCATTTTCAATACCAAACAAGCCTTATATAAAATAAATATTTGGTAAAGGATATCCGCCCCGAGCCCTATCACGAAGACGTAGAATATATATACTTTATGGGGTCTTATATAATTATTTTGACATGTTACATACGAAATGACAAACTCAATATACCCCTCATCATTTTTTATGGTGAATATAATACAAACGGGGGGAAAAAAACTGAAAAATTATTTATGCTAATTGCAAACAACCTAAAAGGAAGCAAACTGTTTATAATTTAAAAAGTACAGGAAGTTGTTGAAATTGTAAAAAGCAAAGCGATTTAAGAAATGTGTAATTGTTGTAATTGAGCTTTAGATCTTGTTAATGCGAAAATATAAAAAAATATAAAAAACGTATGTATATAGATAGTTTTTAATACTAAATATATCAAATAATATTGATAATATTATATTACATTTGGTCTGGGAAATTAAGGATTCGAGCTCTGAGTTGCATAAAGGGAAGCAAATTTTACCATATATATTTGTCTTGACGTAACTCGAGCGATTATCGGTTACTTTTAACAGCTTCCTCCATCAAATTTCGAGACTAAGTAATTTCATTTTTTTAAAGAATGGCATGATTCTGTTACTTTTTCACTTTTATGATTTGTTAACATATAATAGTTGTTATCGAAATTCTGAACTCTCTAGACCCTTAGATCCTTTATCATTATGGATAGTTATATGATCGTTGCTCCTCTATGGATCATATTTAAACGTATTTGTTAATTTCTTGCCTAGACAATTATATAAACCAAAAACTCAGTAAGCAAAAATATTTGATTATTTATCATCATTGGCCCCTTACAAAGTCCATCCAATTTTTATTGCAACTCCTGCAAAAAAAAAAAACAAAATATCGCCAAAACGGCGGATAATCTATGGGCAGCATTTAACACACTTCTGAGTGAGGATTGTAAAAACTCAATAGCTTTCGAAAGGATTAGCATATCTTTTTATATCTACCATCAGCGGTACCGCTGAGAATTTTTAAAAAGTGTCCAAGAAAGGGTATTTAAGAAAAGGGACCAAAAAAATGGTGAGATGGTTTAAAAAGGAACAATTGGCAGCTAAAGTCGTCCAATGGTAACGCTGCCTACCATCCAAAAAGATGGGGGATATATTCAGTTTGCATTTCGTTTGCAATATACGATTATATAGAAAAATTGTTGAAAGCACGACTAAGCTCGGAACGGATCACATAGAGCGACCGAATTTGGATAAAATATTCACCTCCTGTAAGGTTTATTTGGCATTAAAAATTTGTTCATAAAAAAAGTTATGGTCCAAAAACCAGATAAAATCGGTGATCGCACAGGAAAAAGTCATCAATCAAAATTCACTCAATTAAAATTTGTTTAAATTTGCACCCGTATCAATTACTAAACTGTTTCAATTACTAAAAACTGTAAAAAATGAAAAATCGAAAATTTTTTCAATTTAAGAAATTTATTAATGATGATTGAATGAATTAAAAATTTAAATGAGAAAATAAACTTAATTGAATTCCTTGAATATATTAATTAAATTTTGATGTAAAATGAAACAACTGTGTTAATTAAGAAAAAGGTAATAATTTTATTTTGTGCTTTGTAACTCCACCTCATCTCTTTCCGCCGATATCTTTTAAATAAAAGCGTCTACGGCAACGCAATTTCATATACGTACAAAGAGAAAACAGTTTCATTGTGGCAACCAGATTTTTTGCAAAGCAAATTTGGTCGGTCGGCTGAATTCATTAAATTCGTTTGCAATGTCATATTATTAACTCACCGAGATAAAACTTTTGCTTGTGATAGCCAAATTTGTTATCACACAATTCGATTACAGCTACCGAATTTTTCGGATCTTTATACATAAAAATTTTAATACAATTATTTAGAAAAAAATATGCTTATTTTCAACAAATGTACATATGTGTGTGTGTATGTATGTATGTTATTTATTATTTGTTATTCTGTCTCTCTCCAGAAGCTGCAAAATCAAAATGTTTTGATTTCAGTTCTTAAATTTAATGTTTAAACATTTATTTCCTTACATTTTATTTTTAGTTTATTTGTAAGATATTTTTTCAATTTATTTAAAAATATTAGAAATAATCTAAAAATTAATAAATCACTGTTAAAGATATTTGTCGGTTGAGAACTCCCAATTTAGTTTTTCTTACCATAAACAAATTTTTAAAAATTTTTGTGATAGGTTAAATGGTTGAACAAACTAATTTAATAATTTTAGGAACTCCAATTATATTATAACTATGAATTTTTTAATAAAAAAAAGAAACATTTGGATTAAAAAATGTTGTTTAATAACAAATTTTAGTTTAATCTATTAAATTTTTATAAGTTCAACCCTTTTCCAATCAATATTTTTTTCTGTGTGTACAAATAGTTAGCCCACTTCACTGACCGCCGCCTTTATAAGGTAAATTTATAAATTAAGGTGGCATAAACATGTTTAGGAGGATGGGCATAATAGATTTGGCTAAGCCAAATATAACATTCTTACCAAGGTAGATTAATAAGGTAACGCTGAGCTGAGATTTTTTTTTATTTGTGGCAGCAATATGCCACCATAGTGTTCTAAAATCTGTAGTGTCTAAGTGTTGTTGATATTTACAATCAAATGTGTTTCTGTTTTTTGTAAACAAAAACATGAAATGTCAAAAATGATGCCAACGCATGTGAAATGTCAAGATTGAAGTTGACATAAGAGATTCCAATGCAAAAACAAAATACATGGAGTTTGTAGTTGGTATTGTAGTTGTTGTAGAGTTGTCGTTACTTTACTTCTGACGAGGGCAGTTCAACAAGTCAGCGACTTTTCGAACTTCCCTCGTAGTTACATAAAATGCAACACAATTCCCATCAAGTGAACTTTCTGGATGGCCAATTGAGGTCAGTATACCCGAAAATGTCGAAAAAACCCATGATATGGTGTTGGCCGACCGAAGAGTAAAAGTGCGTGAGATTGTTGATACCTTTCATATGGCAGTGTGATTTCATTTTCAAATGATCAGCTGGGTATAAGAAAGTTGTCTGCAAGATGGGTGCTGCGTTTGCTCTCAATTGACCATAATCGTAAAGGTCTGGCAATTTCAAAGGATTGTTTGGAGTTGTTTAACCGTAATCCGAATGAGTTTTTGCGGCGTTTTGTAACTATGGATGAACCATGGATCCATTACTGTACTCCGAAGACCAAGCAGCAGTCTAAACAATGGGTTTCTCCGGGTGAACCTGCTCCGAAGAAGGCCAAGGTAAGTTTGTCGGCCAACAAGGTGATGGCAACAGTTTTCTAGGATGAACGCGGGATAATACATTTCGATTACCTTCAAAAGGGAAAAAAACAAACGACGAATATTATGCCAACTTATTAGACCGATTTAATTAGGATTTAAAAAGAAAACGACTCATACGGCTAAGAAAAAATTCTTTTTCATCAAGCTAATGCAAGGGTGCACACGTGTGCAGTCTCAATGGCAAAACTCTAAGAATTGGGCTACGAATTGGTACCTCATCTGCCATATTCTCCAAATTTAGCCCCTGGTGACTATTTCCTATTTCCAAGCCTAAAGAATTGGCTCGGTGGAAAGAGATTCAGCTCCAACGATGAAATTATTGACCAAACAAATTCCTATTTTAAGGATCTCGAAAAATCCTATTTTTTACGCAAAGTAATTGGCGACACTTGCTCAAAATTTGACAGTAGTCTATTAACAGGTATTACTTAATGGGAATGGTTTTGTATTACATATAACTATGAGGGAAGTTCGAAAAGTTACCAACTTATTGATTCGCCCTCGTATATTATGATTCTTACTTGTTTCTATTCTTAAATGGTTTTTGCCATACCTCACTTTGTTAAGGTTTATGCTATTTTAACAAGTTCTTGGTATTTTGCTCTGAAATAATTTAGTAACATACAAAATATTTCATTTAATGCAATTTGTATTGTAGATTATATAATTAGTTAATTTTTTTTCTGCATTAGCTATAAATTGCTATTCAAATGTAAATTAGAGTTGTTTAGCTTTGTTTCAAAACTTACATATTTCAAATTATTTTAGTCTATATATAATCATTATTTTTAATATTAAATTTATATATTTTTTAAACTCAATTTTGCAAATTATATTTTTATAACGTATATTTGAGTAATTATTGTTGGATTCACTTGCAAACTATTTAACTTGTTTAAAATATATGGAGGATATGGCTCAAGATTCAAAAATTCTGGAACTTTTGGAGATGCAAAGCAAAGCTCTTGCTAGCTTTAGGCAAGGAAATGCATCCAATATAAATTAAAATCTACTAACGGAAAAATTATCCATCAGCATAACGGAATTTTCCTTAGATAAAGAACATCCTAGTACAATTATTGTACTCTGATGTGCTCGCTATGAATATGAAGATATTTCTCTTGAAGAAGGGCTGACCGTGTGGGACTTCTTATGCGCAAACTCAACACAGTTGCATATGGACAGTATTCAGCATAGATTCTACTATGAAATCCAAGGGAAGTTACATTCATAGAATCAATTAAGATTTTAAAAGATATTTTTGGAATTCAAGAATCAATTTTCAGTCTAAGATACAAATGTTTACAAATAATCAAGAAGCCTCATGAAGATTTAGTTTCTTATGGAGCCCAAGTCAGCAAAATATGTTAAAACTTCAAATTGTTTGAGATGAATGGAGATGAATTTAAGTGTCTAATGTTCGTTTGTGGTCTACAATCTCACGTCGAGTCAGAAGTTCGTATGAGATACCTTCTAACTCCAGAAGATGATCCCAATCAAAACCTCAACAAACCTAAAAAATTATACAGCTATGGTAGAAGTCACCAACAAATCGTCTGTAAATGTAATACAAAACAAAATGATGATGTCAAATATAAGTCTAAGTCAAAAACGCAAAATTGCTAGAAATTTTTAGTTTATGGGACAAGCCATTACATAGTGTCTGCTCTCGAATAAAGGAGAGTAAAATTGATACAGTAGACCTAAATAATAGCAAAACCGAATATGCGGACATTATTCAAGATACACCATCGAAATGTACCAAATTAAACTTTATCTAAAGCCAAACGCAAAACCAATTTTTCACGCAAAGTGACCAATAGCATATATCATACATTCAATCGTCTTGCTTCAGGCATTAAAAGTGCACCAGGTGAACTAATGACTAAAATGTTAATGGACATAGATGACACAGCAGCCTACATAAATGACATTATTACAGGTGGTACAACAAAGCAAAAACACATTGATAACGTAAAATGAGCTCTTCCAAGACTTCGTGAGTGCAATTTTCACATCAAATTTGATAAATGCATATTTTTTACTTAAGAGGTTAAATACCTTGAAAACATCATATCATCATCAGCTCTACGTCTTGATAAAACTAAAATCAAGGCAATTTTAGATTCATTACCACCATGTAATACATCCGAGTTAAGATCGTTTCTTGGATATATAAACGATTATGGAAAATATGTTCATAATATGACAAATCTGAGAACACTTTTTGATCAACGTCTTCAAAACAATACCAATTATGAATGATCCAAAGAGTATCAGCAAGCTTTTGAATAGTTTAAAGACATTCTAAATTCGGATTTAGTACATTCCTGATCTGCCAGTTAAAGTCGCAGTAGACACCTTTGGAAAGGGAATTGTCACATTTTTCTCGAAACGTCAGAATAGGTAATTGAGCATGCTTCTCGTACGCTAACTTTTGCAGAGAAAAATTACTCGCAATAGAAAAGGAAGCATTAGGTCTTGTATATGCTGTAAAGAAATTCCATAAGTACATTTATGGAAGGGAGTTCATGTTAAATACAGATCATAAACCATTTTTATCTATTTTTGACAATAAAAAAGGTATTCCCGTATACGCTGCAATTAGACTACAAAGATGGGTACTTACTTTAATTGAATACAATTTGAAGGTTCAGTACATAAACACCAAAGATTTTTGTTGTGTCAATATGCTTCAAGACTTATGAATACAAACTTAAGATTAAGATAAAGAAATTGTTATAAATTGCACAACACTCGAACAATTATGTGTGACAATGATACACAATTTGTCAGCGTTCAATTTGATCAGATCTCGTGGTATTATACATATCAAAACTGCACCATATCATCCACAATCAAACATTCAAGCAGAAAGGTGTCTAACAACACTCAAGCGGGCTTTACAGAAACTTAGAGATGAGGGAAATAGTCATGAAATACTTGAAATATGCCTTCAAACTTGCCAATCAACTCCAAGAGATAATTCGAAATCTCCAACTGAATTATTTCTTCAACGTAAAATTAAGACAACACTAGATTTATTAAAGAGCTTTAAAACCTAAAGATCTTGTTTATGCAAAAGTTTTTAAAAAACAACAAAATGGTGTGGAATTCAGGTTCCATTGAAGAAAAAGTAGGAAACGTTAATTACAATGTCCATATCTACAATAATAAAACAAAATTAATAAGATTCCATATTAGTCAGCTCAAAGAAACTATGATAACAACAATATTGATAAGTCAGAATTAATGCAACTCATGTTAGAACTATTTGGAATCAAACCTACTTTAATAAATTAGTCGCAGTAACAAGATCAAGTAGATGAAAATTCGTTAACTTGTGTTACTGAAATACAAATACAACCAAAAAAAATCTGAAAGACAAATTGAAGAAAGTGTTACTTCAAGTACTCCTGATAATCAACTTTACCTTTAATATTTAGCACTCCAATGGCTGAAACATCAACCGTCAATTCAAGACCAAAAGGAAATCGCAAACCACCAAATATATTGGGTTTCTCTTAACATTAAAAAGGCGAGATGTTGAAGTCACTTGAAAAATATTCAAATTGTTTAAAATATTTATTTTAAATCAAATCTATATTGAAATATTATTTATACAGCTTTCAAATATTTTCATTTTTACAATCATTCTTATTTTTACTTTTCAAATAAATTGAAATTAAATTTTAGATATTTTATAAAAATATAATTTATTTAAATATAAACCCCTAACAATTATATTATTAATAAATATTTAGTTCCTATGAAAATAGCACACTTTTTATCAAGTAACATTGTATATTTTATTGTAAATAGGTTTTACGAGAATTTCTTGGAATTGCAAAAATTCTTATGTATGTAAACTACAGACTCAGAAATTTAAGGCATACAAATTATACATTCAGTTAATTGTAACAAAAATTGTAAAGGAATAATCTTTATTTTTATCTAAAATAGCAAAATGTAGCAGTTTTTTTTCTAAATTTCTTCATAAAACTAGATAAAGAAGTAAGAAAGATATAGTCGGTCAAGCTCGACCATATAATACTCCACACCATTGTGTATTAAAGAGCCTCATGAAACAAACTGCAAATGTACCCTTATAGAAATGAATTTTGGTCTGTTCTTATACAATTCCAAAAATATTACATCTGAATGTTTAAATTTACATGAGATGGACCATTTTCAAAACACCTCTAAAAATACGTATTTCTTTCAACATCATAATTAAAATTTTCGTTAAACTAATTAATACTAAGGGCTGAAATATTCATTTAGATAATTGCTGTGTCTCTCTTCAGTTGCGGAATATTAAGAATTTGCTAACACTTTTTTGTTATCTTTTCTTTATTGAAACATATTATTGTATACATTTCGGATATTTTTTTAACATATATTGTGTTTTACTGTTTAGGGTCTATCCTAATCCTATAACAGTAAGAGGGTCAAATTTATTTTATTTTTGAAAACAAGTTACATGGGAGTATTTATTATACTTAAATATAAATAAATTTATGAAAAATATAATAAGTTCAAAACCGTGATAATAATCGAATTAAAGAGATTTTTAAAATTTAGTCACTATTTTAAACGAATTTAAAGTTTTTGTGATAAATGTATGCTTTCGATGACATTTATTTTCTTAGCTAACCATTTATTTGACACAAAAACTAACTTAACCAATTACGAACCGGAAACCCCAAAATATTACTAGTGCAACTAAAATCTTAAATGAATACATATATCAATTCGGGGAGAGGTATTCTATTTGACCTGTGACCAATTGTTGACCTATATTAAGTGTAAAATGAAACATACGAATGCATAATATTACGTTGATACTAATATTTATGCGAATTTATGTACTTTTGGTTGATTCCCGAAAGTTGGCCTTAAAGGGTGCTACGGTAAATTATGAACCCATCTTCATAAAATTTGTCATTTATGGGATTTATGAACGCTAAAGTGATTTTCGAAAAAGCGTTTATATGGTAGCTATGATGAATTATGGACCGATGTTCATGAAAATTGGCATTGTGATTTACACTCATATGCAACTTACTTGCGCCGAAAAATATTCCTATATATAAAGGATTGTTAACCTCTATCCCGGAAAGATATTCGTATGGGGGCTAGGTGAAATAAAGAACCTATCATAACCAGTTTCAAAAGGCTTCGTCATTGTGCCAAAATACTTTTTTGTGCTAAATTTCATCAAGATATCTTCAAAATTACGATCTGTACTTTGTTCACAAGGTTTACATGGACAGCCAGCCAGACAGACGGACGGACATCGCACAAACGCATAATATTTTCTATGGTAGTGTAGGGTATAAACACAATGTATAGAACAAGTATTTTAACAAAGAAAAATTTTTCGAGGGTATGTTAAAATGAATTTTTATACAAAAATAAAAGTTCATTTCTTTTGCACAATGTTAGTGTGCCATTGAAATTTTTCTTAACAAACTATGTAGTTATAAATAGGGGGTGGATTTTCAAGCAAGTTCATGTTTTTCCGGAAAATTTAAGAAATACCTTATGTAGGTATCTATCCGAATTACAGTTTTAACGAAAAATAATATATATTTGATAGTGGATATTTTTACATATGTAATTGAAAATGCATATTTTGCATATTGCATATTAGTTAATATATTTTTAAAATTTTTTATTTTTTATATTTTTGCTAAAAAAAGATCAAACACGAATTAAAAAGTAAACGAAATAAAAAAATGTTTTATTCATTAAACATTCCCGAATTGAGCACTAATTATGCTAATTTTTTATGCAAATCTTTACTTAGTGAAATTTGGTAAGAATGTCATATAAAATTATAAAGAAAAGTTGATTGAATAAATATTCTTTAGACTAAAATGCAGAAAATAAGAACACCAAAAACTTACGTTTTAAATATTTGCAATAAGCTAGTAAACTATGGAAGTAACTTTCTCATTCATCAGCACGTAAATGCCAAAAACACCAGGAATTTGAATCGAAATATACTCAGAAAGCCCCATAATTATTGTTAACCATACATTCACCAACAAATAATTTTAACTAGAACTTATGTAAAGCTTTTTTAACTTTGAAAAAATTATTAATCGGATTTTATTGAATTTCCTAAAGACCTACACAAATGTGGAAAAAGTGTATCTATAAATTTTAACAGCCGATACATTTTAAATATAATTGTTGGAGTTTTGTTTAACATTGTACAATCTGAAAGTGTAAACCTCGAAAAAATGTCCTGTATAATAAATAATTAAATTTCCATATACTCGTCGAACGCAACTATTACTAAATTAGAGGCTATCGATTCTTTAATAACTCAAATCATTTTAATTTATAATAGTATTAAGAGAATCGAAGCTGTAGAAGGTCCTATTGCTGAAAAAGTAAAATTGCTGTGATTAAAAAAATAAAGGGTTTGAGAAAATTAAAAAAATTAAATTCATGATATGCAGTGTTGCCAGGAGGTGAGAAAAAAAGAGGCTAAATTTAATTTTAAAAAAGGCTAAAAAAGGTTAAATGTTCTAAAAAAAAAAAGGCCAGAAAAAAGTTAAAATTTTTTCTTATTTTTTTCTCGTTCTCATTATATTTTTATATTTTTTTTAAGATATTGTAATAAATTTATAAACAAAATATGGAGCAGCTGCCAGCAAAATCACCCATTGAAAGATCGCCCAAAAAATTCCCATAAAAATTTTGGGTTATATTTCATATGAAAACTTACCTAATGTCATTTTTAAACTATAATTCATTTTTAAGCAATTCTAAATTTTTTGGTGATTTTTCGCTTTTATAAGAATTTTAAATAAAAATAAATAAAATTATAAATAAATAAAATTATAAATAAATAAAATTATGTTTATTAATACTTTCTATTATTAAGGAAAAATAATTATAATGATCGATTTAGTAAGTCCATAAAATTAATTGTTATTTTTGATTTGATAAGGCAGCGCCGCAAGTGAAAATTTTTGATACGAGTAAATATAAATATTATAGATCTTTTGTGTTCTAAATAGATGACTGTGTAAAAATAAAATTAGTTACAGCTAATAAAAAGTGTTTCTCATCACTGTTGAAATACTAACATTTTAGCCTTTTTAAAGCAAATTTAAGAATCAAAAAAAAAAAAAAAAACAAGAAAAAAGATAGAAAGAAAATTTTAAGGCTAAAAAAAATAAAAAGGCTATATTTAGCCTTAAAAAGGCTAAACTAGCAACACTGATGATATGATATCTCGTGCTCAAAAGAATACTCTCCTGTTCTCTGAATGAGAGAATGCATTGATGTATAGTGATCTAAGTAAAATAGTAAATTGTTTAGGGCTTTTATACGTTCCGTATTAGGGCGTAGGTTTTCTTTAGGATGTCAAGTCGGTTCAATATTTTTCTGAATGAATTTAACTAAATCAAAATTAGTTCATTTGATTTAAGAGTTTATTTTTTCAGCAAAAAACAAAAATAAAAAAGAGAAGGTTTTTAATAATATCTCAGAAACAAACGAAATTATCATCTTCAATATTTATAAGGAACTAGATCATACAACAATAATTGTTATGTTATTTACTATGGGTCATTACAGACAATTAGTCGAACATGTTCCCAATACATCTGTTGACGTGTGAAGGGCATTTCCTGTATAAATAAAAGCCAACCTCATTAAGTTTTTGTATAAAACAAAGTGTCAGGAATATAAGCTTAAACATTAAGTCTAAAAGAGCACAAATTTAAAATAGCATTAATTTTTTAAAAACTAAGTTTTAAAGTATAAAAAATACAAAATGTATATTACATTGCATAACTTATCATGGACTGATTTTTGTTTAATTTATTTAATAAATATAACAAATAAGTGCACGTATTTTGTATTTTTAAATCTACTTTAGGTGTATACTTACGAAAAAAGCATAAAAATCCGACCTCTAGTTACAAGTTTATTTTTAAAAATTTTACTCGCACACAAGTTAATATGGCAAGTGGTTGTCATCTTAATAAAATACAAGTAGTTACAAATCTACTAAATACATTCTTTTGTATTCGTACTTGTCATAACGTAAGTTGTCATAACTTACCCTTCACCTTTTATTTAATTTTTTGTATAACTACTAGCTTCGCCACCCCTTTTAATACAATAATTAACATTTAATTTATGTGGGGGATACCACTTCCTGTCGATCTATCAGCCTGTTTTCATTTTATATATGCAATATTATAAGAAAGTAGTTCTTTAAATAAGCAATAATAAATATTTGCTTTGTATGGGGTTTACTACTCTCTCTGATCCGATTGAATTATAAAATATCAAATTTGAATTTCGAAACACACAGGATGATAATGCGAAAAGTTTTAGAGAATCGATTCAACCGCTTGTAATTTTAAAAAAGATTCGTCGTAGCATATAACATATTCCAATATAATTACTATCTGTGTGTCAAATTTCGTGAAAATCAATTTAGCCATTTAGACGTGATACACAAATAAACAAACTTACACCTTATTCGTATATTTTGTGAGATAAAATAGCTAGAATAGGAAACCGCACTTTATTTTGTTCGTCAGTGTATTACAAGTGCGAGTATATATTAGGATTATTTTGTTGGATTTCCCTTTTAATGTTTTATACGAGATATTTATATATATTTCTTTTTTAATTTATTACCTTATATAAATATTCATAATTATAATTTTTGACATGTTTACAGAGGTAATAAATCATTTTATTGTATGTTAAAATATGTGACTGATTACACCGTGCAACAGTTTCGCATTTTTTTTTTAAGACGTGAAAAAATCCATATATGCATCAAACTAGAGCAAATATGTAATAAAACTATGTACTCAGTTCTTCTAAGGACGTCAAATTTTCTACAAAAAGAATTTCAGAGTTTTGAGAAACACACAACTTTAAAAAAAAAGAAAAAAATATATAATATTTATCAAAATTATATCAACCCAATATGAATATCAAATAAAAGCAAATCCTGCAATATAACAGAAGATTTTATTAAAATGTTGTAGCATAAAATATTAGCAAAATATCATATTAATTTTATACTAATGAAATAATATTTTCAAAAATATAATTTCTTAACTTTTTGTACGGCAACATTAAATAAAAATATTAATATATTGCTATTATCTTTCACTTGCCAACCAAATTGGATTTATATAGTATTCATAAATATTTTATAATATTCTTAAAATCTGCGCATCTTTCGAAATTTTGAAATCCTTTTGAGAGGAAATTTGACATCCTGAAGAAAATCTGGATGCACAGTTTTATTATATAATGATTTTTTCACGTGTGAGAATGATTTTTGCAGGTTGATATATATTTGAAAATAAATAGTAAAACTTAATATTTTCCAAAGAATATTTTCTTACGTTTTCGTTTCGCAACGTTTGCAAGAACTCTTATCTTTCATTTAACATACAAACTGGGTTGATATAATATTCTCAAATCTTTTATATATATATAATTTTTTTTGTTAAATGTGTATCCCATGAAACTTTCAAGCCCTTTTAAAATAAAATTTTTCGTCTTGGAGACAAACTGAGCACGAAGTTTACGTATGATTTTTGGTTTCATGAATACATATATATAACGATTTTTTTTAATATAAAAATGACTGCCATATGGTGTTATAACAATATAATTGATTTCCTTTGCTACATAAATAATCAGGAAGCATTTATTTGTATTATGTAGTTCATGTATGAAGAAGAACATATTTATTTATAAATTGTATTAAGAAAAGACGCAGCCTAAGATTTTTATACAAGAAATTTGTATTACTTAAGGATTATTAAAAATACTTTTAAGAGCATTATAAGATGATAAATTTAACAAATTAAGTGAAAACAATAATGTATTTCAAAAGAATTTATTCAATAAATGAGTTTGTAATAATCTCACGATAGATCGAATGTCACTGTCTGTAACACGCAGAAAAAAAATCAAAAATAAAAATATACCATTCAGAAGCACACGATTTGAAGAAGTCAGTCCGTCTGACTGTGCGAAAAATATTGATATTTGGCACGTATATATAAAATAACATAACATGACATATAATATCATAACATAACATAACATAATATAACATAAGAACTTGAGACCTTAAAAACAGATACTGTAAATAACGATTTTGGGAAATTTGTTGACCAAAAAAATTAATATGATCCGGGAATGTTGGTAACATGTTGAGGAATACTTATTATTGTTTTGAACACCCTTTCCAAATATGCAATAAAATTTTATTTTTTTGGTTTTACAAAAAAAAAATAAATAATAAAAAAAAAATAAATAAAATAATAAATAACAACTACATACTGCTACAAATTGACACTTTTTATTTCACTCAGAAAACGATCCCCCTTGAGGATATCATAAGACAACTATTAAAAATTTCGAAACACCCCTTAAATTTCGAAATATTATAAAAAATAATTTTTAGGATAGTTCCTACATTATAGATCTCGTAGCTTCGTATATTTTAAGTCCACTTAAGACTTTTAAAATGATTTTGAATGCAGAAGTCCGTAGCCTTTTGACCATATTAACGCCTTTTATAAACACTCAAGTTAAATACTAAATTATTCACCATTTTTAAATGTATTTCCCTTCTCTATTTCAAACTTTTGACTTTGGTGTAAATTTTTTTGATTTTTTTTTCTAATTTGAAATAAATTGATATACCCCTATTTAAAATCGCTTAAAAACTTAAAAATTTATTAAGCATTTTCTAAAGTTTATTAAAAAGAAATTCATATTTATTACGGAAAAAATTGAATAAGTTATCTAGTTTTGCCTAATTTTTAAATATTAATTTTTGTTTTTTTCACAACAAAAATGTCCTTAAAAATTATTAAATCGTTACAAAGGCTTTCACAGAAAATATTGTAATAAATCGCAATTAAACTCGAAAATTTTGAAAAAGTTTTATTTCTCTATAAGTTGTTTGAAAATCTGCTTTTAATATTTGACCAAAATACACCAAATGCATACGGTTGAAAAGCTTGTTTCCTCAAATTTCAAGATAACTTTAAAAAGGAAAAATAAACAAAGAAATAATAGAATTGGAAATATATTTATACAAGAACCTACTTAAAAAGAGTTTTTTTGCGAATAACTCGAAATTTAGAGAGTGTATTGGAAATTTTTAAAAATGCTTTAAGATGTTCTCAAGAGGCCTATAAGTGATTTTTCATTGTAACGGCGTGTTATTTTTGAGTTTTATTATTGCTCAATATGAAACGATTACATGCTGCTACAAAATTATACTTTTTTATTTTCACTCGGAGAACGATCTAATGTAGGCTGTTGATCTTCTTGCTTACATAACATAACAATTTTAAAAAATTTCGAAACATCACCCAAATTTTGAGATATTGCGAAAAAACACGTGTTATATTTCTTTTATTTTTCAAAATTTTGATTGCGATGTAAAGTTTTTGGATTTTTTTCCTTTGGACTAAACATATTTGTATACAAAGTTTTAAATTTTATTTTGTTTAAAATAAGACGAGATATAAACCTTGAAAATTTTTTTAAATCTCTTAAAGTTATGAAACATTTTCTAAACTTGATAAAATAATTTTTCATATATTTTCAGGCAAAGTATTTTTTATATTATTTATCTTATACTTACTTTTTGACGCACAAATTATAAATTTATTTAAATCTAACTTACTAAGGTTAGATTCTAGATAAAATCGAATACGTTTTACAGTTTCTGTTAAATTTGAAAATACTAAATCTTGTTCTGTTAACAATAAAAATGCCTTTAAAAGCTATTGTATCGTTGTCTACACTTTTGTAGAAAAAAATGTAATAAATTGTAGTTAAACTTGAAAAGTTGTGAAAAAATTTTATGTTTTCTATATGTTGTTTAAAAATTTGCTTTTAGTATTAGACCAAATCATAAAAAAAATTATACGATTGAAAAGCCAAACCCTTTTACTTCCCAAAAAGTGTAATAAGAAAAAATCTACAAAAGAATAACAGAATTAAGAATGCTTCCATAAGCGAACCTAATCAAAACACCTTTCTTTTAAAATTAATTTATGATTTCATTCAGAAGGATCATAAAATACACTGCACCATTTCCAGTGAAAAATATTGTTATTTTATAATCGAAAAATAAAAATCAAAACAATTATTATATTTTGAGTAAAAAATAAAAATCAAAAAATAATAGCTCTATTCCAGTACTTGTCAAGTTTAAAAGTTTTAGTCAGAATCAGCTAGAAATTGTCAGAAAAACAAAAACGTACATATAAGTTCTTATAAATGCTGACTAAAACTTGCAAACCTTACAAGTACTGGAACAGAGAAAATCTTTATTTTTATCCCAAACAAACAAAATCAAAAATAATTTTTAATTTTTAATCAAAAAATAATAATTAAATTGTGATTTTTATGACATTTTCTAATAATCGATACGGTCTCTGCTTAAAAGTATCAAATTGCATTATTCTTTCTATATTGTGCAGTATTGCTAATTTCCAAAACACAAAAAGTAGACCTCGTACATTTTAAATATTTTCTTGTATAAAACAATAGTATTGTTCTATAACTTTCATATTTACGTTTTTAAAATCTATTCACTTTCTTTATTTTTGATTAGAAAGACTATGCAGCCTGCGAGAATTGTACAAAGAAATTACTAAATTTCGTGAAGTTAATATTGGCATAAAGCTTCGTCTTGATATTTTATAAATACGTACTATTAAAAGTCATTGATAATCACGTGTACACTACGGGAGTTATTCTCAGTTAAAGGCATTTACATATCTCACTTGTTAAGCGTCGCACATATTTCATTTAGTAAATTTTTATGTGCCAACATTAGTTTTGGAATTATATCGCATTTTAAGTTCAATTTAGTGTTTTTATTCCCCAATATATTTCCGCACTAAATTGGGATATTGTAAGAATAATTATACCATCCTTTGACATATATATATATGTACTTATCCTTTGTTGTACAAATTGTTGAGAAAATATTTCCTTGTCTATGTTAGAGTGTCCGTAAATGTAATTTTTGTAATTAGGATACAGGCTAAAGTTCTTCACTCCAGAGAAACAATTTAATTCATATTTTAAAGGAGCATCCCATAGGCCCTTTAAGAGATCTTCGCTTAAAGCATTGACACCTCTTAATAGGTATATGGGTAATTATAAAAATTTTTTAACCTGGCTGCAACTGACTTTAATTCTTAATAAGTTTTGTTGTAATACCGTTTTAAACAAACGAAATACAGATCTGAACTCACAAGACTAATAGAGTGCAAAATTTTAGCATCAAAGGTTTATATAATCTTGATCGTTGTTTAAAGTTCAAAAATTAGAAAAATATCTAAGCATTAGATAATTTTTTCCATTCTTCTACACTTTTTGTTTGCGCCCTTATACTTTTTGACCTCATTGTATCTTGTAGAAACTGATCGAACTTTGTGGATAAATTCTAAACCTTCTTTAGAGGGTAGTCGAATTTTAATGAGAACATTTAAATTTTTTTTTAATTGTTTGTTTTTTTTTTTTTGGGCGAGGCCTGTGCGCCCTTCAACGAAATCCAAAATTTTAAGCAGGGTTAATATTTGATGCAATATTTAAAAAAAAGTAAATTTTTCGCGAGGCACATTCACAGTTCTGTATAACATAGATTAGCATTAGCAGTACAGAATATGCTCTGTAATTCTGTATTGATTCAGCGTAGCAGACTGAAGTTGTTTGGAAGCCACATGTTACACGACCTAGAGGAGGTTACGGGCAAAGGACTTAGTAACCTTATAGGGTTCGTAATGGCGATAAAGTGGCTCACGGGTAGTCTTAAGTTACACATTTTTCTTTTATTTATTTTTTTTTCTTATTCTATTGCCTTATCTTATTAAGGTCTCTTTTTTTTCTCTTAGTGTTTCTTTGGCATTTATAAAGGGATCACCATAGACCGAATGGTCTCTGTGTAGAAGTGTAAAGATGCTACCCTTTCTAACCTAACCAATAACATAGGTTTTTGTTATTTTACAAAATAAAATCGAAGGAGCACCAAAAATTAATTTAATAAAGAAATTGTATAGACTTTTTGAAAATTAAGCAAAAATTGCACTTCTTGTTTTTGTATTTTTATATGGCAAATTGCATTTTTTAATAATCTTGCATATATAGGTATAAAAACGGCGATAAATATAATTGATCGGGACTATAAATTTAAGTCAAATGTTGTTGATTGTTGAAAACGGAACACTTTTGTCAAAACATATTTTTCTAAGGCACTTCGCACGTAATTAACCACATTTGGCATAATTTGGTGATGTATGTAATGCTTAATGGATCAACAAATTTTGAAAGATAAAAATTTTATGGAACAAAAAAAAATTTCTTCGGTTAAAAAAGGATCACAGTACTAAATAGTATTTCTTGTAATAAACTCTAATAAATTATATATTTGTATAATATATGAAAAAAAATAATTTAAAAATAATTTAATAATTCTGCGCAAAATTTTTAAAAATCGTGAACATTTTTTAATTTAAAATATTTCACATTAATTACCATCAAGTGTTGAAAATACTATAAATTTTATTAGATTAACTCAGGTCACATTTTAAAGAAATATACCTATATACAATATAATTTATATATAAAAATCCTTTTTATACTCGTATTTAGCATAAAACAAAATTTAAAGTACTATATAGGTGAAATTATGAGTTTCTTTGATTATTATATTACCTCCAGTAAGAAACTTTTCTGATGAATTATTAAGATCTCTTAAATCTGCATAATAGGATAGGTATTTATTATTTTGCTTTATTGCAAATTTTATTTAATAACTTCTTTAGAAAATCGTTTTTTTTCAAGTTTTTTTTATTATTTTGCAAATACAAAAAATTTAATCGTGTTAATTATGATATTTTTAGTTTTACTCTCGGACCAAAAACTTAAAAATACCATTTATTCTATGAAAGAATGCAAATTTTCCTTATGTTTTTGGATTTTGTTAATATATGCAGCCATTTGAATATTTACAGTTTTTTTTTTTTAATTTAGAAAAAACTCGCGAGTTTATTTACGATTTTCATTTTTTTAAAAGTCGAAAAAAAAATCGAAAAAGTGTGTTACTAAAACACGAATGTCTCTACAAGCTGTAAACAATGATTTAGATTACATATGGAAGAAGAATATGCCTTCTATAAACACAATATTTAAAAAAAATATTACCACTCAAAAATGCATTTTAAGATGCACTTTTGAAAATTTTCTACCCTTTCAATTTTGATCTACCTAAGATAATATAAAAATAATGTTTATTAAAAACTGCAATATAAATTGTTCTGGGACAAAATGGTCCACTATTAAAAAAAATTCCTCCCCGAATTTTAGTGCACACGCACAATGGTTTAGAGCATCATATGGTCAGGTTTGACCAATTATTTTTCTTACTTGTTTTATAATTAATTTTAGTCATAATATTTATTAATTTGTTATTTTGTCCCAGAATAATTTATAATGTATTGTGTAATAGACATATTTGTCTTTAATAATAAGCAAAAATATTTAAAATCAAAAGGGCAAAAATTTCTTAAAAGTGCATCTGAAAACGACATCCTTGTTGTGAGTGCATCTTTAGCAAATACGTTATTTTTGAAATATACAATATTATTTACAATATTTACTTTAATATACTTTATACTGGTTTTTAAATTAATAAAATCTAACGTATTGTCAAAGAGTTATAAACACTTAAATTTACATATTGCTGAATGGGAATAACCAAAAAAATATATAAATAAAAATACAAAAATTTTTTCTAAAGAGATATTGTCCCATAACAATAATTATTGTACTTTGTAGTAAAGATATCACTTTAAACACAATAAAAGAAATTTAAAATCGAAGGGATAGAAATTTTTCAAAAATGCATTGTAAAACTGCAATTACATAACGAGTTCATTTTTAAACAAACAGTTTACCTTTGAATTATTGCCTTTAAAGAGGTTTTAGTTGATCTTCATTAGAGCATTGAGTCACTAAAATTCTTCTACTTATTAAAGGAATATTTACATTTAAATTTTGAGTACTACGTTGGATTTTTAGACTTTTATAAAAATTAAAATTGGGAATAAATTCACGATTTTTCTTTTTTTTGAAATTCACAAAAGTCACGTCTAGGAATCGAGATATATCGATTTGAAGTTAGTAACTATCATATAGGAGAAATTGTGACCTTTGGTGGTCTTTTTTTGACATAACTCGAGAACCACTAGTCCGATTTTGCTGAAACAAATTTAAAAAAATTATGAATTACAATTCCTTTAATCTGTTCATACAACGTTTCGCTACATAAGCAACAGTTTCGCAGTTATAAATAAATGTATGAAAAAAAAACTATTTGCCTAAAAAATTGATTTTTTTTATTTTTAATTCATAAAAATCCAAAACGGTAAAAAAAAGTATCAAGTCCTATTACTTTCACGTAAAGTCATATAACCTTTAAACAAAATGAGACATAGATCATGAAAATCGATGGACGCGTTTCGCTTTTATTCACAATTAAGTGAAGGTATGAATTTCAAAAATTTGCTCGAGATATGCTCAAAATTCCTTGGAAAAAACATTGATGACTTTTTTTGATGATTGTCAGAATTAAAAAAAGTAATAAACAAAAGATTATTTGATTTTTATGGTAGCGGTAACAAACTAAAAAACGGCCATAAATGTGCGTGGACAATTGAAAGGAAAAAAGGAAAGTGCACTTTTTTAATTATTTGGGTTTTTTCCGTTGGCTACCTGCATGATTTTTTTACAAAAATTGCACCCACATTTATGAGTGCGCGAATTCATAAGTAGCTCTCAGTAAAATATTGAAACTTACGTAGTATTTATAGGTGTTCACTGATCGATTTTTGTCATTCAACAAGTGTCTCCGAACGCGTAAAGTACGATTTTTTTAAAGTGACGAAAAAGTAATAAAAGTATAAAACCGAAATGAGTGCAAATTTTCCAGAAAATATCAATTTATTTTGTTACGTTTGTGGCAAAATAGCTTTTTCAACAAATGCTGCATTACTCACTGAGCAAGTGGAGCGCGCTTTTAAACTTTATTTTGATTGCGAAATAATTCGCGGCGTTTCGTGGGTCCCAGACAAAATTTGTAAAACGTGCTGCAATGGTCTTAATATGTGGATCCAAGGGAAACGCAGTTCACTTCGTTTTGGTATACCAATGATGGACTGATCCAGGAGAGCACAATTCCGACAACTGTTACGCTTGCGCAAACAAAATATTTGGAGTAAATCGTAAAGGCTTTAAACGAAGAGTTTACATATCTGTTAAAAGTGCACAAATACCTCTACCGCATTCGGATGAAATACCAATTCCACCGCTTCCAAGTCCTGACAGAGAAACTTCTTTTTCTATTGAAACAATGGATCAATCGGATTTCACATATAAACCAACACCAGAAGCCGTCCCATCGAACAAAATAATTCCAATATCACAAGCAAGAATGGACAAGATTGTTGCAGAATTAAACCTTTCTCAACGTCAAGCAGAAAAACTTGCCCAGCTTTTGAAAGAAGGCAACAATTTGGAGCCTAATATCAAAATCACCGGATACCGAAGACGACAATTGCTATTCCAACGGTACTACACACTCAACGAAGGGAACACATTTGTTTACTGCCACGATATAAAGGGACTGATGGAGGCGATGGCCATTAATTATGTAGCAGCTGATTGGTGAATGTTCATCGATTCTTCGAAATCAAGCCTGAAAGTCGTTTTGCTACATAAATATAATAAAAAACCAAGCATTCCCATTGGCTACAGTACAGACATGAGCGAAACATACGATTTCATGAAAATAATTTTGGATAAAGTTTGCTACACTGATCACATGTGGCGGATCAGTTGTGATCTGAAAGTCGTGGCGATGCTAGAGGTCTCCAAGGAGGCTATACGAAAAACATGTGTTTCTTGTGTCTTTGGGATACCCGATTTAAAGGAAACCAATACGAAACGCATGAGTGGCTTGCTCGAGATCCAACGGAGAAAAGACACAACTGCGTAAATGATCCATTGGTGCCAATGGAGAACTGGGAATCGTAAAAAATTGCATTAAGGCCATTGTGAAGCAACCGAAAATTCTTGATTGTTTGGAAAATATTTTCCCACGAATCAGCGAAGCAAAATTGAAGGAAGGTGTTCTGAATGGGCCGGATATACGAAAGCTCAAGAAATCAAAGGAATTTAAAGGTGCTTTAGACGCTAATGATTACTTTGCTTGGAGTGCAGTGAAGAAAGTCATACGATATTTTTTGGAAAGTATGCGAGCATACAATTACCCCGCTCTTGTGACCAAGATGTTGCACTACTTCCAGAAAATTGGAGTGAATATGTCCCTCAAAATTCACTTCTTGCATCACCATCTCGAATACTTCAGCAAGCAGCTAGCCTCAGAGTCGGATGAACATGGCGAGCGCTTCCATCAAGTGGCAATGCCAATGGAAACGCGACATAAAGGCAAAAGGCTCGATTCGCTGGTGGCTGAAATTTGTTGGTGGTCGCAAAAGACGTACGATCCCGACAATGAAGATGAAGAAGAATATACAATGGGAGTTTCCTCCGAGGGTAAATCACAAAATTGAAGTTAACTGACTGATTAAAAACAATTGATTTTTTCCAGATGAAGACAGAACCTCATCCGATACAGACTCTGAACCACCACGCAAGAAAGTAAAAGGCACAAACAACCGAAAATAAGTTTTGCGTTCATCGATTTTTATAACCTATGTATCTATGTAATAACCTAATAATTACCTGTAATAATTTTTAATTTTACGTGTTAATAATTATAATAAATAATATATAATAAATATTATCCAAATTCATTGAAACATAAAATCAATATTCAAAATGAGATACCTTCACTTAATTGTGAAAAAACGAAACGCGTCCATCGACTTTCATGATCTATGTCTCATTTTCTTTAAAGGTTATGTGACTTTACGTGAAAGTAATAGGACTTGACACTTTTTTTACTGTTTTGGATTTTTTATGAATTAAAAATAAAAAAATTCAATTTTTTAGGCAAAAAATAGTTTTTTTTTCATATTATTTATAACTGCGAAACTGTTGCTTATGTAGCGAAACGTTGTATGAACAGATTAAAGGAATTGTAATTCCTTTAATTTTTTAAATTTGTTTCAGCAAAATCGGAGTGGTGGTTCTCGAGTTATGTTAAAAAAAGTCCACCAAAGGTCACAATTTCCCCTATATGATAGTTACTAACTTCAAATCGATATATCTCGATTTCTAGACGTGACCCAGCGAAACGCCGGGACACGTATAACTTCTTTTTTACCGATATAACTTTCCCCGGTAGTTTGAACCCTTCCCGATCACTGACCCCTACCATTTGTCGCACAGTGTAATGAGACTAGACGGCTCCATAGGTTATATATGTACCAAATATGTATAAATTCTATTGACCCTGAGTCAAAATCTAAAAATCTATTTTAGAATGTACGATATATACAATGTTTTAAGTCCCATAATATTTTTAACACCAAATTTCTCGTTAAAAATAAAATAATCACAAAATAACCATTTTCGAATAATTTACATACACACAAGTACAAAAGCACATATACAAATGTAACATACTAATTATTAAAGGTCAGCGTATGGTGATTTTTTTTTTTGTTAGTACTTGAGTGGGTGTATATTAGAGGATTCCCTTCAAACATTTGGAAGATGAATTTGTTGCCAATCGTCCAGACGTTACTTTTTAGTGACTTCTAGATGATTGTCGGAAGCTTGTTAAAAATTTACAGAAACAAAATACATTACTATTGTGCATCCAGACATCACTTATTGCGACTTCTAGATTATTGTCAGAAGTCTGTACGAATGTTACAAAAACAAAATACATTACTATTGTTCTTTCATCTTCCATAAGTATAATTTGTAGTCTTTTCTGGAAGATAATATAACTATAATTCCAAAAAAAAAAACAATAGAGAACCGGGGAAACACAAGAAATTCAGAAATAATTTAACTGAGGTACAGTTTGGCTGTAATGTTAAATATAAGAAGAAAAATATTCTTGACAATTAAGTGTTTTACAATCAACAAAGGATATTTGAAAAAAGTGAGTAAATCTTATTAACATTTTATTTAGTAATAAAGAATTTTTCTCACAATTTTAATTAATTTTAGAAAAACTCCATCAAATAGATATTTGTATATTAAAAAAAAAAAGGAGAACTGTGCTAGTAAAAATGTCTTGGCGCTTTGTTTGCACGAAAGGTAATCTAAATATAATTTTTTATGCACAATATTACTAATCTTCTTTTTTTTGTTTTAAAAGTACCAGAATTCACCAAATGTTTCTCATGAGGATTTTGTTTGTAGTTCCATAAATAAAAAATAGTTTTTGTGTGAATTGATTCTTCTGTAATGTAGACATGTGTGCAATAAAAATAAATTTGATATAAATTTGACACTTCTCTTAGCATAGTACGAGTGTCGTCCAGGAGAATGTTTTACGACTAGAAGGAGTCTCCTCTTCGAGACTTCTATAAAACTCTTCCATGAGGGTCAGTTTTTTCAAACGGCAGAAGAATTCTATGATACGTTGGCAATAGTTTTGGCTATGAATTGCAACTTCTGGAAGACTCTTCTTAGTGACTTCTACAATAGATAATGCTTGCAGGGTTAATTTAATTAAATGTGTGGGGAATATATTAGTGTACACATGTGTAATGTTAAGTATAATTACAAAATTTATATGCCCATTTTTTTAACTATTCTCGTATAAGTATGTTTTTTTTTTTTTTTTTTTTTTGTATGTAAAAGCATATATATAAAATTTATTCACCACATTTAACCAGCAATTTACAATTTTTACCCTTGATTTTTAGTTTGTTTAATTTTTGTTGCCTATTTTTTATTATTGGACATTCATATAATCACACACGTAGTCTTATAACTCTCTGGGGCGGTTAAACTTGGTTATGAATTGATAGTGCGGGCAGTTGGAAACAATTGTTTGTAGTTTGAATAACACAATGTAATGTGCTTTCAAGTTTACATGCTAAAATATTAAATAGGTTAGTTTCATGTTAATTTTATGCATACAGTGAGTGACATTGCGCAGAAAGCTGGTATAATTGATCGAAGGCGAGAATATTTATGAAATTTTAATAGCCATATTGTCACTTATATGTGAAACATGTCTAAGCATGAACTCCTTCTCATATTGATTTTGAAACAAATTGGGACCTTCGTTTGAAGCTTTCTTCAATTATTTTTTTGGGGGTTGTAATTGGAGTATAAAAAATTCATTATTACCTTTAAAGGTTTTCCTATGATAATAAGTCTTTGTTCCTCATCTGTTTTATATTTTAGTTCCATTTTGTGGTAATTAAATTTTGCTAGCAAAATTCTTGACTTTACGAGTATTATCCATAAAATTTAATATTTAAACTTATATAAAAGATCAGTTACTAATCAGATAATTGCGCCTCACTGTATAATTTGGGGTATGAATGTGTAAGCAAATATTTAAATTCTTTATTTTATTTTATTTCTTTTTCAAAACACAAAATGTACATTTACAAGTTATAACAAAACATTTTATTAACTATATATATATATAAGCATATATATATATATATATATATATATATATATATATATAAGCATATATATATATATAAGCATAAATGTTTATAAACAGATTTACTAAATTCCATAATGCCAATAGAATTTTACAACCACTTTTCCTAATTTTCTGTTTTTGCTTCAAACTTTACATATAAATATAAAATGTTCAAAAAGTTTTGGTTTTAAATTATTTGTAAAGATGTGAGGACATGGATTAAAATTGATATACTTTAATCATAAACTAAATAAAATCAATGGCAAATTATAGTGATTGGCAGTACCGCCAGCAGATGAGAAAAAAAGAGGCTAAATTAAACTTAAAAGAGGGTCAAAAAGGGCTAAATGCCCCAAAAAAATAAGGTCATACATTTTTTTTTTTTTTGTTTTAGAAAATTGTCTTTTATTCGTTCTCATTAGTTTTTAATATTTTTCTAAAGAAATTGTTACATTTGGGTTGCATTTCAGTGAAAAATTACCCAATTTATCATAATTTTTGTGCTATAATTCCTTATTGATTAAGTATTTAAAGAATTTTTGGGCGATTATTCGAATTAATAAGATTTTTTTTAAACTATTTTCATAAATAGATTCTGTGATTAATAAAGTATATTGAAAAGTAATTATAATAATCGACTTAGTAACTCCACAAAATTAGTTAAGGCTCTTTAAATTTGGAGAATGAAGTGCCTCACGCGAAACTTTTTTTTATTAAAAAAATGCTTCGGCTAAAAATAAAATTAGTAATGGCAAATAATAAATTACTTTCTTCATTGTTGAAATGCTAACATTTTAGTCTTTTAAAGGCAATTTTAAGAATTAAAAAGGGTGGAAAAAAGCTAGAAGCTAGAAGGAAAGATTTGAAGCTAAAAGCAAAATAAAAAGGCTAAACTGGCAACACTGGTGATTAGTGATATATAAAAATCAATAAAAGCTTCTAGCTTTTTTTCTAACATCCAGCTTAGATATTAGTATTTCAACAATGAAGAAAGTATTTTATTATTTGCCATTACTAATTTTATTTTTAACCGAATCAACCATTTAAACATTTTTCGCATACAGAATCTAGATTATTTATATTTAATAAACAATTTTGCCTGCGGCTAACTAGAACAAAATAAATATTCAGACGTTCATATTATACGGATTATAATTCTGGTGTCTTGCGAAAAAGACAACTGGTTGTAAGTTTCTGCGTTCTATTACAATTTTTGACAAGTCCACGCCCAATATCTGATTAATACAAATTGTTTTAACTGCCTTGTAGGAAATTTACTTTAGAAAAAAATTATTTTGTCTCTAATCAAAATATCATGATCTAAGACGATTTTGTATCCAAAAATCTTCACGGATTTCACAATGATTTTTGCACCAAATTTCCTACTATGAAATTTCTATTTTTCTCGATGAATTCAGGGGGATACTTTCAGTTTATGCAGTGTTTTTTTTTTTTTTTTGTATTAACCAGAATAAAAGACTATGAGATGAATAAACAAACGGATATCGGAAAAGGCTTTCCAAATTTTAATACAACCTATTTCAGACTCGCTTCTATTAAGTTTTAAGTTTAGGTCATATTTCCATTGTAATACCCAAAAACCCTACTGTGCTCTTATAGAGCTAGACAGTCTCATAAAAAATAATTCAAAAGTCCCTTGGAGTAACTATATGTTCAGAAATGCGTCCAATTGTATGCCTATGAGAAGGCTAATTGAGTTCTTACGAAGGGAGAATAGAGTCTTGGATTACTTTTGAACCGGAAGGTGCCAGATTGTTTTGTATATCCTGCTAGTGATTGTCGAAGATCTCAGAGTGCAGTTTCGCCAAAAACGTATTCATCAATCGTATTCAATAGCCGTCTGGGTTTTCCCAAATGGAATTGTAATATCAGAGAAAATAATTACATTATCACAGAAACATTACCAGTTTCCGCCTTAGAGACGACAGTAAAAACTGAGTTCGCATGATATTCAAAAAAGGAATTTCCATTTTATTTTCCTTGTTCCTTGTCAATAAGAAGTCCAAAGCTCACCCCATGGATTTACATATCATGAAAATAAATTGACCCTTAGTAAGGAACCTAATGCCGCACAGTGGGACCGATCGAAAAAAATTTGTTAATAATTCCTTATCTCAACTACTGGACGGGTCGAATTGCAGTGTATGGAAGAGTTATAGAGGAGAAAATATGTTTCAGAAAAAATATCTTGTAGTCATCCTGTAATAATACGATATAATAATATGATGTATGAAAAAAATTAAACAAATCTTAACTTTTACAAATCAAGTGCGATTTCAACCCTTTGTAACTATGATATCTCTTACGGTTAGAAATATATTTGCGCTTAAATTTGCAATCTTCTATTTTTTCCTTGTCTTTTTTGGCTTTCCGTAAATTAAGATTAATTTTTTTAATATCCTAAGATTCCCAATACATTCCAAAATAACGTGCTGAATATTTTTTTTAATTACCTCAATTGGTTTAACTGTGGAAAATTATAAAATTCAAGACTTTAAATTGATTACGAAAAACTGCTGTCTCTTTGCAAAAAAGTCTGGTTCTTTTACTATAAAAATGGATTTCAATTACGGGATTGCTAACATTAATTAAAGTTTTGTTTGATTTTGCTCTAACCACAAAAATGATACTCTTAATTAGCTGAAATAATTGCTTTTCATTAAAGTTTCAACTAATTTTTTTAATTGATCCAATTAGAACTATAATTGAATTTTAGTTTAAAACCAACTATAATATTTATTGATCAGAATCTAAAAAAAAAATTAAATCTATACGATTGCTCATAAATGCTTTTCTTGATAATAATAGACGAAATTTATCAAAATTATTTGTTGTTTTGTTATAATTACAATATATGTACAATTACAATGTATGTAGAGCGAAATATGTGAAAATCTACGCAATGTAATGTATTATATGTAATGAATTTAACATGTGTAATGTATGTAGTATAATGGATCTACGTTATGTATATGGGGAAATATATTTACTTCATACTTATACTTGATTTCTGGGAAAATTTATAATAATAATCGGTCATAATCTCAGCGGTACGCTTCAAAAAGGGGGTATATGAATTATTATCATGTACATACTGATAATGTGAAATATACTGTTCGTGCGTTAATAGATTCTGCTTACGAGGCTAGATTTGTTTAAAAAAATTGCAGACTAAACTTTCTCTAAGAACACGATCATTTCATATGGTATTGCATGGTCTAAATGTTATTTCAACCCAAATGTGCCATCTTATAATTAGATCCACTGTCAATAGTTCATTTGAAATTCAAATAGACCTAGTATATGACATACTGATAAAAAATTTAAATAGCCTATGACAACCTGTCTGAAGAAATGGTAAAAGTAATTAATATGAACTACCTCTTTGTATATAAATTTTCATCCAAAAAGCAGCATGTTGAAGCAAACCTGGTCCTTTTTTGGAACATCCTAGTATAATAACACCGGAATGATTAGTAATATTGTCAAATCTTAAAATCGTGTTCATACCTAATAATTCCTAATTCTTTTCATACTTAAATCAATACATGGTACTAGTTTTTCTTTCAATAGCTCACAAAAAGGTCAAACGGTTTGACGTAGATGATTTTTTAAAAAATTATATTTATTTCGTTTCAAAATATTTTTTCTTTTTTATTTTTTAAAGAGCTGTCAACTTTTTTCAAATAAAATTGAAACCAATTAGAAAGTTTACTTTAAATCATTTTTATTAACTTTAAATTAAAAATGAATTAACAAATTAATTAAACGATTTTATGCAATATTTTTTTCTGTTAAAAGACAAGACATCAGGAATGGATAGTAAGGTAATTTCAAGTTCATTTTTCCAATTTAAAAATACTTCTAAGGGTTGCATATATATAGATTTATTTGATACCAAACTAGTTTCTGCCCGCTTAGAAATGTGATAGAAGAGCATATTTTATGAAATTAGTCAAATTTTTAGAATATGCACATATGACCGTATGTTTTTCGTCTCATTAAGCTCTTTACAATCAGACTTGATTTGTAGAAGTTACAATTTTCTTTTTTTAATTTTTCATTCTCGAGGTGTTCAACTTTTTGAAAGCTTTGTCACCTACATTTTGCAATTGGCCTCACTGTGCATCGTCAGCGTATGCGATAACTTGGTGCCTACATTTAAAAAAAGTTTATTTAGGAATTTGTTTCATAAACTCACCTTCTATATATAGATATGATACCATTACATATTCCTTCTTACCTAGTGTATCCTCAAACGTACCAGTATATTGGTTCTGTTAATATAATATGCTTGGCTTGTAACTGGGTGAATATGAATGGCAAAAGTTGCTTTCACTTGCATTATAGTAAATAGGGCTTAAGGTTTGAAATAGAATGTCATTAAGTAAAATAAAAAAACAGAGCAGGAAAAAGAAGGAAGTCTTTTAATACCTCCATATTTTAGGAAAATGTAAATAATTCCGGATATTAAAAATCTGTAAATTAAAAAAAAAAAATGGAGATATTGCATTTTAATAAAGATCTAACAATATTTCCTTTCAGATTTTGAAAAGAAAATAGCAAACATTATAAATTTTGTTGTATTATTTACATTGTCAATTTGATGTAATCAGAATGCTCATATAGATTACACGCTGCTATAAAATGATACTTTTTATTTTCAATCAGAAAATGATCTTGTGTCGGTTGAAGACCTTCTTGAGGACATCAAAAAATAATTTTAAGAAATTTCGAAAAAAAATCGAAATTTCGAGATATTACGAAAATCCCATTTCTACTGCATAACAAACCTCAGCTTCATAAATGTTAAGTCAATTTAAGATCTTTAAATTGATTTTGAAATGATGTAGCTTTTTAACTACATTACCGTATTTTTTTATAAACTCAAAATAAATAATGAATTATTTACCATCTTTAAATAAGTTTCCATTTTCTTTTTCGAATTTTGAATTTGATGTAAATTTTTCTAATAAAAAATTCTTGATATATTCCTTTTATATTATTTACGTGGTTTTTACATTTTGAGGATAAAATTAAAAATATATGGAAAGTTTAAATAAGTTATTACAGATAAAAACGAATAAGTTCTACAGTTTTTGTCCAATTTATAAATATTCACGACAAAAATGCCCTTAAAATTATTGTATTGTTGTATACGTTTTTATAGAAAAATTTATAATAAATTTTAAAATTTGCTCTTAATATTTGACTAAAACAAACCTGTTTCTTCTACTTTCCAAAAAAAGTTTAAAAAGAATAATAAACGAAAGAATAACAGAACTAGAAACACATTTATACAAAAACCTACCCAAAAACAGTTTGTTGCAACATCTCGAAATTTTGAGGTTATATTCAAAATTTTTTTAAAACTGAAGAAGGGCTATAAGCTGCGCTATGTCATTTCTCGAGAGATTTTGCAATTTAATATCACAACATCACAACAAATTTGTATTATTTAGTTAAATAGAATTGGAAATCTTGTTTCTATTTTCATATTTGTAGGCTTAAAAGAAAATAAATTAAATTATTATTAAAAGCAAATATGTATATGCTAATATGTATGTGTTTGTTATTTAGCATCAACCATAGTTCCTCATCAGTGTTACCAGTTTAGCCTTTTTAAGGCCATTTTGCTTTTGGCTTCAAAATTTTTGTTGTAGCTTCATGCTGTTTTTTAGCCTTTTTGGTTATTAAAATTACCTTAGAAAAGCCAAACTGTTATTTCAACAACAAAGAAAATAATTTCTTATTTGCTACTACTAATTTTAATTTACAGAATTATCTCTTTATTCACACAAAAAATCATGAGTTTTCGCCTTCGGCGCTTCATTCCCCAAATCAAAAATAACAACTAATTTTATGGACTTACTAAATCGATTTTTATAATTATTTTTTTAATATAATTCATTAGAAATAGAAAATATTTATGAATGTAAATTTGAAAATATTTTTATAAAAGTGAAAAATCATCAAAAAATTTGGAAATTCTTAATCAAAGTGATATTATAGCTCAAAATTTTCAAAAAGTCACTTCAAATCATTTTTCATTTGAAATATAACCCAAATTTGTATGTGTACTTTTTGAACGATTTTTCATTAGTTCATTTTGCTGGTAACCGTCCTGATTGTTACAATATCTTTAAAAATTATCAAAAATAAATGAGAAAATAAGTCTTTAAATTAAAAACAAATTTTAACTTTTTTCTGGCCTTATTTTTTGGGTCATTCAGCCTTTTTTGATCTTTTTTTAAAGTTCAACTTAGCCTCTTTTTTTCTCACATCCTGGCAACACTGTTTCTTAGTATAATATATTCACCATATCTGATTTATCTTTTATGGTAATACTGTTCAACAGTATGCAAAGAATTAAAAATATGCTCATTACAAATACTTACATAAAACATAAACTCATTATGTTAAAACATACGAGCAATAAATATTAACTATATGGTTTCTTTAGTTTGTCTGTATTTAAATATTAATAAAATTTTTATAAGAAATTTATACATACATATTTTATATATGCAAACAAAAATTATTCGATATTTTTTTTCAACGTAATAAACCGTGGTTGTGAAACCAACAAACAAGAATATAATATTTCTTAAATGCAAAATTCATCATTCAGCCAAAAGTTAATTGATGTAGGCACAAGACTTTTATTTACTAAATACAAATGAACATTTGTTAGGACATTTAACAGAGGACCGATTAAGAAAATATTATACTATGTTTTGGAAAAATATAAGTGATATAAGTGAATTTTATTATTGCACGGTCTTAAAATTTTCTTTGCAAAGAAGATAAAAGTTGTGGTAAATTATAAGTAGGGCAATAACACAGTGGAACAAGAAAAAGTTACCTCAATAGTTCCAAGGGCAAATGGAAACATACCAGTAGTCTGGGGTTTCCCCAAGGTTTTTTCAAAGTTACTTCGAATTTCGGTTTTATGGGTTTTTGAAGTTCGAAATTTTCGGAGCCCTTTTTTCAATATGATTGGAAATAAAAATTATTTAAATTTTTTAATAAATATGTTATTATATGTTTTTTATTTTTTATTTTATATAATACGCCCACTTTTTTAAGGAAGTTTTGCTTTGATCCTTAGTAAGCAAATTTCAAATTCTATAATAAATAAATAATTCAAAGATAGTGAAAAAAATACTACAGTGTAAAAAAATGGATGAAAAGCGTCGTGGCACCTATATATATTAAATTTTATAATACACTATATTTCATATTCCTTGCGTATGTAAAATTTTATGCGAATTATGTAAGTAGCATCAAGAAAGTATTAAAATTAATTTTTACTGAAATTGGTCTAAAAACTGTCATCCAACTTTTATTTTAGTCCATAGTTTAATACTGTTTTTATGTGTGATAAATTTTATTTTAATTTCCATAAAAAATAATTATTATTTAACGAAAATGGGAGTGGCATTTTTATTTTTTCACATATTTATTTATTTATTTAATAGCCAATGAAATTACAATTTCTTACAGGCTAGCATATATATTATTCTTAAAGCTTTTTACAATAAAATATTTTCATAATCATTCAATAACAAAAACTTATTATTTAACTAAGTTAAAAATACTCCTCTTAATGCGGATTGGATTTAATGAGAAATCAATATATGGATAGAAACTGTTGAATTGATTGCATATACGTCTCATGAGATCAAAGTTGGCATAATTGGTTCGAAAATATTTTATTTTTAAAGGAGTATAACTTCTAGTTGGATGATTTGGGATTACGAATTCGATCTTACGAAGCAGGAACTCAGAATTAATTGAACCGTTTACTAAATTAATTACAAATGAAATATTCATATATTTTCTTCAACTTTCAAGAGTAGGCTGTAAGCTGTAATCGACTTTCATATGATGATAAATTAATATTAGGATTCCATGGAAAATTACGAAGACAAAATAAGGGAAATTGTTTCTGGACCGATTCAATTTTCTTTATATGAACTTCATATTGAGGATCCCAGACCATGGAAGCATACTCCAGGATTGGTCTTACAAGAGATATGAATAATTTCTTGGAAATGTAAGGTTCATTAAACTCTCTTTCCCAGATCTTGAGGAAAACTAGAACTCATTTTGCCTTATTAATAATTTGCGAAACGTGAAAATTAAATGATAGTTTACAATCAATCAATACACTTAGATCAAGAAATTCTTCGACTAGATCAAGTTGATATTCATTTATTGTGTATTTGCATAGTACTGGACTTCTTCTGTAGAACATCATGTGTTTACACTTTCTTATATTCAGATCCATTAGATTCATCATACACTAATCATAAAGATTGTCAAGATCTGATTGGAGTAAGGAATATTGATATGAATAGTTAAAGCTATGGAACAGCTTTACATCATCAGCATACATTAATATTCTAGAATTCTTAATGCAAGCTGGTAAATCATTTATAAATATTAGGAATAATAAGGAGCCGAGATGACTACCTTGTGGAACACCAGATAAAACAGGAATGGTTTTATATTCGACACCTATATGATATATGATGTATTTTTAAAAAATCAGTTAAATCGTTTGAATAAAATGAGTACTGAAATATTGTATACAATCTTGAAAATTGGGCGTAAAAAGTGAGTGATATTTTAAAAGAATGGCTCATAATGTCTAAGGGAGGCTTTATGCTCTATAAAAGAATAAATTATCATTAACACATTGTAATATTTAAATGTTTTTTATTTACATAATGAAAAAGTGCTTCAAAATATGAAAAGTTTAAGAGTCCATAAAATCGAAATTCCAACTAACCTTAAAAGTCCTTTGGAGAATCTGTTGTTATACTTTCATTTTGCATTGGAATCATTGAGACAGCGCTTGATTTGTCGCATAGTGTAATCTTAGATTATTTTGACAGCAAAGAAATAATTTATTGTTTTTATTGTATTTAAATAAACAGAATTTAGGAGAGAATAAAATGGGATAGACTTTTATTGACCACATAGATGATAAAAAAAAATAAATTATTTTTATATTAAAGTTTAATTTAACAGTATTGTGATTTTTTGTGTTTCCTTTATTTCAAAGGTCTTTCATAAAACAATATCCTCCTGAATATCCTCGCGTATAAATACTAACCTTTTTGAACACATATTAATTATATACTCTAGAACTCACATTTTGAGGTAAAGTCATATTGAACAATGAGGCGTTTACTTCAAAACGAAAAAAGCAACAATCCAACATTAGCTTTTACAAAAATAAATTTGCATGTTATTGCCAAAAAATCTCTTTCATAATACCACGAACAAAAAGTGTCTGTTTGCCAAGTTGATCTAACCGCATGCAGCCAATCAAATGTTACAACGATATTTTGACAATAATTAAAAATTAAAGTAAAAAACATTGACAAAATATCAACAATGCGTGTGATTTCGCTATTGTCTTCGCTGAATATAAAATCCCGTTTTCCTTTCTCAAGTGAAGGCGTTAGCAAGTGTTGAAATAAACCATCACAATTAGCATATATTTTTTATGAGGCAAAATTGCAAGATGAAATAATCTGCGTTAACAGCAGGGGTTAGGAAAAATTATTTTCTTTTTTACAATTAAGTATTTGAAATGCCTTAAAACCTATTATTGCTCAAATATATTTTATAAAACATGTAATGTTTCTTTTTTTTTTTTTTGTTCTAATAATCCTTTTCATTTCTGTAATTATATTGATAAATTTAAAGCAATTACGCTAAATTGAGAAAATTTAATTGTTATCAATGAGCTACAATTTGTTTTACTGAATAATTAACGAAACAAAAATTCATACATGCATTTGTTATATCCTTAGGCAATTTGAATCTCATATCATCACCTAAAATGCAAAAGGTGGTAACCACTAAAAAAAAAAAAAAAAAATTCAAATGTTGATTTTTTACTACATGAATATACTGAATTTTTTCGCGTAGATGTGTATTATAATCTACACAAAAAAATCATATTCATGTCTTCAAAAATGACATCAATATTAACAAAAGTCAAAAGGCCGTAACATTTATTTCATAAACGGAAAAGTCGTAAAATTTGTTCCATTTAAGAAAAATTTGGTTTGAAAAATTATTCGTGCTTTATCAATTTTTGCTTTAAATGAGCGATTAAAAAGTGTTTCTTGCTTCTGCTGTAAAAAAATTGAAAAGTATAGTTTAGGTAACAATATAAACTTGCTTAAAACTAATTAATTTTATAATTAATTTAAAACAATTGCGGATGACTTTGAAATTAATTTCAAAAAAAGTTACTAAATGCCTTAAGGCATTTTACTATTGTAGTTAGCTTTTCTATTTTTGATAAAATACAAACCTATTAATAGCAATAATTACATACTTATGCAAATTAATATATGTATTTGATTTTCCAAAAAAAACCTAAATTAGGAAGACCTCATGCGGAGATAATTTATATTCATAACAGGTTTGCTGCAACAACATTATTTTCCCTGCAATGAAATGTTGTTATCGCAAATATCTACATTTTTTAATAAACTTTAGTCACTTCTAATATATTTAGCAATATGTTTGTTGTTGAAATCCTAGCTACAATAAAACAACTTTTATTAGACAAAAATATTATTATGCTTTTCATTACGGTTCAATAATATCATTTGCTGTTTTACCTTCAAACATAAACATTTGTAATATTTTAATATGGCGCAGTTTTTACATCAGTTTTTTGTATTCAATACACGGAAGCGGTCACCTGGCGGATTGTAAAAATTAAATTGCAAACAACTAATAATGTTTACTAGAAAAAAAAGTTTTTGATAAAAAAAAACTAGAAACTGTTGGTAAGAGGTATTATTAAATTATTTTAAAATTGGATAATATATCAAATTCATTCTTTTTTTTCTAGTGAACAATGCGAGATGAAAACCAGTTTTTGTTCATTCATTGGATACAAAATTTACCCCGACCATGGCAAGTTGGTGGCAAGATTTTTATGGACAAGAAATTCGAACGCTCCTACTTGATGAAACAAAATCGCCGTAAGGTTACCTGGACCGTCTTGTATTGTCACAAGTACCATAATACAAAAGTTCCAACGTACTATTGTTGATGCTTCCTTGTCCGAAATTATGGCTAAGCGTAGCGCGTGTGCTAACAAAATTTGAAGCAAGCCAAGTCAACAAAAACGTGCCACTAAAAAAGCCACTCAACCCACCTAATATAAATCTAAGGCTCTCCCCAAGCAAAAAGCCACCAAAGTACATCAAAAAAATATTCCCCGGTGGGCAAGTGAAGTAGTTTTTAAATTAGGTTTGATTTTGATAAAATTTCATACAAAAAAAAAAAAAAAAACTAAAGCATAACCATAGATAGTTTTTAAGTATAGTAATAATCTGGTTGCAGCACAACTATTTTTTTATGGCGCCTCAGACATATTATGGTTGCACAAATGAAAAAAATGTGTGCATATCAATAATATGGTCGCTCCATAACCATATTTTTATTGTATTGTATAATATTATGCTCCACCAACAATAAAATCAAACAATAATATGAAGCTGTTCGATTACGGTTTCGCCAATCATATTTTTTCTCTGCACTTAAGTCATACGTATTAAGTCATACGTACTAATAATATAAATACAGATAAAATATAAAAAAATCACCTTTATTTCCCTACCACAGGTAAAAAGATCTCAAGTCGAGTATAAAGTAACTTTCATATTTTGTATCAAAATGATATCGTATATATACATTAACAAAATGAGAAAAATAGGTCTATAAATACCCAAGATATCGCCAAAAAAACCAAAGATATCTTTAACTTCTCTAAGCTCCTATATAAGCTAGAGACTTCGTTTTTTTTCACAGAAAATTCGGATTTTTTCTTTTTGCTGAATAAGTGAACTTAGTCGGACTAGTAGTATCCGAGATATCAGCAACAGCGTATTTTTTACTTTTATAAGCTCCGGTTTTTCGGTTTCGATTTTTTTAATTAGCCAAATGGGTACATACCCATTACAACCGAATTATTTACAAATTTTTATCTTATTTATTTAATAGGTGCATTGAAAAAAATTTGTACCAGTCACCACCTAGAATGAAGGAATAGTTAATGATGTTTCCAAAAATGAAAAAATTATTTTCTTACCGCTCCCCAAAATACCGTCCTTTTAGTTTTGTGTATATTGTCGCCATTTGAAGTCCGATTGTAGAATGGGATATGTCGTTGTTAATGATTTGACAACTGCTTGAATTTTCTCCCCTAATGTCCAATTATTTTCACATAATGTTGGCTTGGACAATTTACCATCACTAGACGAATTAAGAGTATCATTAAAAGTATTTGTAATTCAAGCCTAAGATGGTCAACTTTTGCACTGTGTATATTGGGTTCAATGGTATGTAATTTTTGGATTTTTTTCCTCTTACGCTAGCGTTTGCCTATACGTTGTTTATTAAAAACAATATTGGTTAAAGAACAGATGGTAAATTCTAAGATAACCTATTTCTTTCAGTAAATGTTTTTAATGGTTGTATCAAAATATAAGATTTTTTCGGTTCTTATACTTTTTAGCTGAAGTAATAATAACACTATGTGATAGTATTGTTCACACATGAAAAATCAGTATATGAATGCTACTATAGACAATACGTAGTAAAACTATATACATATAAAGAACCTGAAAAAGGATACATAGAATATCTAGAATGTGGCTATATTTTTTATATACATTTTTTATATACATTTTGGAGCACAAAAACTTAAGAAAATGTCCTTTGAAAATGATACCTTTACTCGTTATATGTATAAAACTAGAGATGATAAAAGTGTGTACACAGTTTTTCTCCAGGATGTCAAATTTCCTCTCAAAAGGACTTCAAAATTTCCAATAATATTATAAAATATTTACGAAGATTTTATCAACCCAATACGAATATCAAACGAAAGCTACGAATTCCTGCAATATAAAGTATTTTTTACTTAAATATAGCAATACAAAAGGTTAAGAAAATGCTTAATTATTTACTTAATATCAAGGATATTTTATTAACATTTTGTGATTTGAATCAAATTCACCGCAATGCATGACTAAGTCAATATAAACACATATGGTTAACCCTTTCAGTATTTTGATGTCATATGGCATTATGTTATTTTTTGCTCATTTACCAAAACCAATCCAGATTTTTGGTTTAAATTTTACACACTATTATTATTTCAACCTTCTTAATTACGTTAAAATAAATTTTTTATGATTTCCTTTAACGCATAGTAAAAATATAGTGTTAGAGACCATAATCTAAGATATTATTACAAATAATAATTTTATTTATAAACAAATCTTTATCATATTGTGTCCGATTTTATGGTTTATTTTTTAATGTTTTTATTCGAGTTTTTCATATTATACTATTTTACTGCGTTATTATCCCATTCTGTGAGATTATTATTTAAATTTATTATATTATTATCCCATTCTATCATACTAGCGTTCCATTTTATTATATTATTATACCATATTATCATATTGGATAATAATCTTTTATCACATTATGATTTCATTTCATCATATTATTCCATCTTTCCATTATTTTTAAAAATTATTCATTGAGTCCATTACATTTCTTTTAAAATAATAGAGACAAAGGTTTATTAACCATAAAAACATATTTATATATTATTAGTTCATTAATTAATTTTATTTATTAAATAAATCTTTTAAGAGCAGTTAATCAATATCTTATATTATCTGAATCACACCAAACATTACAAAACCTTGTCCACTTAGATTAATTCAAGTATAAACTAAATGAGAGTTATAATGAAGGTGGAAAACAAACGTCAAAAACCAAATATAGTAAAAAACTAAAAAGTTATGAATTTCTCAACCATATTTGTAAAAAGCTTATTTATTTATAACATTTTATTTATATTGGGAATAACTAATAATATTAATATGGTTGAAAACCAAATATGGCTTAACAAGGAAAAAGATTTATAATTGTTGTAGAAATAATGATGTTTTCTCATATTAATAACATTTTGTTTCTGGTAGAAATATTGATAAACATACAATTTTTGTAGTCAACTATATTCAAATTTATATTGAATACAAATATTGAATTATAAAACTGGAACAAAAATGTTTTTATCATGTACGCAGTATTATTACAATTAACGAAAATTTACAATGAGAACATAATATTGTTGTAGCGACAATGCCGCTATCGTATTTTTCCAGTCTGCTTGTAGATTTGAAAATTGCTTATTTATCACTAAAGTATATTTGTTTTTTTTTTTAAATTTTACAATTTAAAATTTTTTGGAAAATATTTTCTTTCCTTTTTTACTTCTAAAGAAAATATCTTTGTGACAAACTCATCTAAATATTTCGAAAAATATTTCTCCAGAATATATAATATCGCTGTCAATTGATTTTGGAAAAAATATAAGCATCATTTTTAAATAGAATTCTAGCTTGAATTTCGAAGTTCTCATGAACTCACGAATTTTCTATAATCATTGTAAAATTTCGCTTTTAATCTTTGAACTCTTATTGATCTAATTTTTTACCTTTTATACATATTTACATTTAAATTTAAGCAATTGCCTTTAAGTGTTCTACTAATTGTTCAGAAAAATTTTTGAAGATATTTGAATCATTGTACTTACACACAAACATAAATTTCTTAATACGTACTCGTATATAAAATTTTCACAACCATTAACATGAAGAAATATTTATTAAGAACGTATGTGCGTTTTACTATTTAAATTTATGTACCTATGTGAGAGTACGTGCGAATGTGGTGTATGGGTGTTTTTGAAATATTTTCTATGATAGATGGTATTTAATATTGTTTTCAGGGCATGTATAGTGTGATCTTTAAGAACATTAAACATTAAAAGTAATTTTTAATAGTGTGTTATTTAAAAGTTTGACGGATTTTTTCAGATATTTTAGTTCAAAGGCAATCTGAGTTTCTTAACCTGTTAAATGTTACTAACACCACAGCTATCCAGCATATATGTATGTATTTATAATAATTGTCGGCGATAAATATGTATGTATATTTTCAAATATTTTATAATGTTTATCGAATTTTGCGCAACACTGTAGAACAAACATAAGCACATGGGTTTAATTGTGCGCCTATTTACTCCTTTTTAATTGTATATGTAGAATTTGTATTGATACGTATTTGCGCCGTTTTTCCTGCCTAAGTAATATTTTACGAAACTGTGCGTTGCGATATTTACCATTCTAAAATTTTATCATATTGGAACTTTTACGATTATAAATGTAGTTGCCATATGTATATTCTTTTTATTGAAAACGCATTTAAATACTAAAACCAATGGTAATGCTTATCTTATCAAATTTTATTTCATTTGGACATAAAAACATAGCAATTATGAACACATACATTTTTTTTAATATTGATTGGGAATATTAGATTGTAAGTGCCGTTAGCAGGGAAACCGCAAATATGAAATTACGCGTTTTTTTCTGTACTTTGAATGAAGCCATTGATAAAATAGTATCCATTTCACAACAAATTAACATTTTGGCATCGATTTGTAAATTTATATTTTTGTATATGTCATCCCTAGTGTCATATTTTTAAATAAAATGTTTTTTTTTTATAGCATTTTTAGAAAAATTTAGAAAATGATAGGAGTTTAGCTTGAAAAATTTATAAAGTTTATTATTTAGTTTTTATGAAAAATTTGTTTTAGATCTAAATATTGATTTAAATATACTCCCTTAAATTTTAAATTTCGTTTAAAAATTCACCATTTTTGACAACTGCTGGACGTAGAGTTCAAATCTCAATTAAATTGTCTTTTTTTAAATATGTAGAAATAAATATGTTTTTATTATTAAAGTTTTGAGACTAATAAAAAACTGAATGAAAGAGTAGCCATTTTTAATACTAATTTAATTTTGTCGCTTTGATAACAAACCTTAAAAAAACTTGGATGAATATGAAGTGTTTAACGTGCTTAGTAAGAATTTGTTTTTCGTCATTTTTCTTTTCATATATTTTATTTTTATTGAGTCTTTCTTTTAAGAAATTTACAATAAGTATTAAAATCTTAAACTAATATAAAAATTAATGCTGTTATTGCCACTAAAATATACCAAAGTAAAGTGCTCTTAAGTATTATTATTTAACTAACTACACTCAGAGAAAAATTTAACACATACCGGTTGATAACGTGTCAATAGTGAATCTGGTCCGTATGTGTGCAACACTTTATGTTCAAATCATTAACGAAAATTGGTACCTATAGGCATCAAGTTGACACCATTTCAGTATCGAATTATTAAAAAACATTATGTTGTTTGAAATTTGTAAAAAGCCGATAGTATAAATTGTTAATGTGAGCACAACCGTTGTGGATTTTTAATCGATTTTTTCCGTTTTTTATGCACATATGACCCTCAAATGTTAGCAAATCTCTCGCATTGGAATTTGGGTATCCAGCTAGTTGTGCAATATAATTTATGCTGCAGCATTTTATCTCCTCACGAATTGTAGAAATATTAAGATCCCTGTGGATGTTGCTATTTCTGACAAACCATAGTGCACATCTTATTATTCTTAAAAGTTTCGATTGTCTTCTCTGTAATTTTCCAATATTTGATGAAGAGGCTGTTTTCCAGAGCTGTATGCTATTTACACATACTGGCTTTTTTAATACCTTATAAAAAAGGATATTGTAACCAAGACCAAGCTAAACGTGTACCAAAAAACTAATGCATTTGAAAAGATTTTAATTTTATCTACATGATGTGCGCATAAGGATCGGTGCAAAGTTTCTCAGAAATTAGTTTCATTGGCCAAAAGTCCAATTTTTTGTTAACACCGATTTTCCAAAATTCCAAAGTAATTCAATAGAAAACATATTGAAACTAAGGTAGTCAAAAAACTAGATAAAAATATTGGTAATTGTGAGCGTAGCATGCTACTAAAGACAAATATTTTATGTTATTTTATAAAAAAAAAAATATGATTTTTGTAAATTTGATTAGAAGTAAATTATCATTACTCGCAAACTATTATCGGTAATTGGCTGCATTTTTTATATTGGCAAGATAATAGTCTTTAAGAAATAGTACAATGTGTCACTGTACCGCTTATACTTGCTGTGTTATTAATTGTTTACTCAGATACTATATTTTAGTAAAATTTTAATTTTAGTGGAATAGAACATTTGGGAGTCAAAAGTGTTAAACAAATTTTAATATCAGAAGAAAGTGTCCTCTTTAACCCCATATATACTTTTTCACCTGTCTGAATCCATCTGCAGAACACTTTTTCTATTTGAATGAAATTACTCCCAAATTTATAATTTGGATTTTAAATCTACACGATCAATAAGAATTTTTCATATATGTGTTTATTATAGATCAACCAAAACAAGGATCAGACAATACGAATGATGGGAACACAGCAGGAACGTTTTTTTCAGATCCCGATAGAGCATCTCAAATAACAGGTGTTAATATAAATCTCATTTCATGATTTAAAACAATTATCGATGTACTTGTGTGCAATGAACAAATTTATGCTAGAAAAACTTTGGTGCTTATGCAAAGGAAACTGCGAGAATATATGCAAACAAATATCTGCAACAGTTCACAAAATCATTTATCATGGAGAAGATGTCATTAAGCTTTTAGAACTTTCAGAGGAAGCCCAGGAAAAAAGGAATAAAGATCACATATATTATAGATAGCACAATAGCAAAAAAAAAAAAATATCACTAAGTTCTACCAATGAAGATCCATTTAATATAATAGCATTCGAAGTCAATGGAAATTAGAATATTGGGACTTCGATGAAGAAGCAAAAGGGCTGCTAGAGGACAGAAATAATAACTAAATATGGAATATTTGCAGGCTATTTTGCAACAGAATGAGTATTAATTATAATTTTCTTTTATTGTTATTTAAGTAAAAGTAAAATAAACATTAAAAGTCTTTGAGTTATTAAAAAAAATGAAAATGTTTGCCCTTAATGTTATTTAAATAAAAAACAAACTAAGAATTTAAATACTCATTACTTTTTGTTCAAAAGCTACCGATTCTAGTGGAACCTATTCTAGAATTGTTAAACTGTGAACCTGTTCACAAAATTATCCTGGGTGTTATTAAAATGGTTTTTTTTTTATCTGCTTATAACTTCTTTTATAAGAAAAGCTAATTAAATTAAAAATCCGCATTTGCATAGTAAATGCTATAAAAAATTAAAAACTAAAAATCAATTTTAGCCTTAAATTCCTCCAAAACTGCTGAACCGATTTTAGTGACATTAATATTAAAAAGTAAAATCAAAAAAATCTCTAAATCAAGAAAATTGTCTAAAATATCTTTATCGATTCAAAAGTTTTGGCCGATGAAAAACGATATAGAGCCACTGGCGGCGGTCAAAGTGAATATCATGATGAATACCATGATACTTTACTTCGTTCTGTTCTGGAATTTTGTCTTTATTTATTTAAACAGGAGGACAATTATCCCTTCGTTTAGTGAACGTGATATGAACATATTTTGAAACCATTTTTCCAACTCTTTTATATGGGACTGGAGTTGGTCTGATGTAACTGCAGGATTTTTGTGTATACTAAAAAAAGCATTATCACCCACAATAGTTGATGCATGAGTCATTGAGCTGGTAGGCATGTCTGCTGTGTATAGTATATATAGAAGCGGACCTAAAATACTTCCCTGAGGTACACCAGGGAGATTTTTCTACTTTGGGATCACATTTTTTGATCTTATGTAAAAAGATCTGTTTATCTGTCTGTCTGTCTGTTTATAGTATTTTTTTTATAATGTATGAAGGTTTTCTGTCAGTAATGTAGAGATTTTGTGAATTAAACCATCGTGCTAGACTTTATCGAAAGCTTGATATATCTATGAATAATGCAGAGTAATACTGTTTATTCTCGAAACTTTTTATAATGAAATTATATGTACATCTTCGATAGTGCTATGCTTTCTTCTAAAACCTAATTGCAACTTTTCAAACAGTTTAGATAAAAATGATAGAAAACTAATTGGGCGATATGACGTTACTTGGCTAACATCTTTTCCAGGTTTGGGTATCATTACTATTTCTGATAATTTCCAAGTGATTAGAAAGTATAAGGTTTGTAATATGAAGATGAAAATATATAAAATAAGTCTCAGAGCCGAGTTGGGTAAGAAGCTTATCATTGAGGTATATTGAGATAAGATTGCTGTCTCTATGGCAGAGAACTGGAATTTAAATGCATTGCATATTTTTCATCACCTTCCATAGACTATAATCTGTTTTCTTAGCAGTGTTTATGCTTTGCAGATAGCTCTTAAGTTCAGAATCCTTTTAGTCATTCAAAGTAACTCGTAATCTTTGTTGCCAGTTAGGCATTTTTAAGGCTAAATCTAGCCTCTTTATTTGGATTTTAGCGTCAGTTTTTTTACCAGCCTTTTTTAATTCTTAAAATTGCCTTAATAAGGCTAAAATGTTAGTACTTAAACAATGAAGGAAATAATTTCTTATTTAAAAAAAAATATGGATAAAATTCCTTTAAACAACTTATTATTTAGCTTTAAATAAAATTTTATAAAAAAATGTATTTAGTTTTAACATTTTTAAATTATTTCAAACAAATATAAAAAACAAAAACAATTTTTTGCAAATTAAATTATAAAAATGCTATAGCAAGAAAATATTTATGAAAACAAACATTTGGAGACTTTCAAAGGTAAGTTTTCTTGATTTTGGTACAGATTTTTTCAAACAAAACTATTAATATTATTTATCTTCTTCCAGATTATTTTAAAACATATGACGTGGATATATAAATAGTATCTCCATCCATAAACATGTAGCAAGATTTAGCAAAGAAATTGATAAGAAATATTGTTATTTTATCTAACACTATTATCATTATGTGCATCGATTTAACAACATAGGTTAATGACTATTTGGCTAGTTTTCTGTAATTAATTGCAAAATTTTGCCGGAATACATTTCTTAAATATCTCAATAAATTTGTGGAATTTTTATCCAAATTAAACCAGTCGAATAGAAACTGCAAATTTATTTCAAACTACAGTACATATAACGTATTTGTATAATTTATTTATCTGTTTTCATTGGTATATGCGGTGTAGTTTTGAAGTCCTTAACTAAAGGATGCAGCGAAATATACTGAATTTCATTTAAAAATATTCCTTAACTGTAAATGGCAAATAATATAGAATACAACTAGAAGTTTATGTGAGAGGCACTTCAAAGTAAATTTTCAAAAATATTACAAATTTTTTCCAAAACACAAAACCACTACATGTATTTTGTTGTTGCATGAATTATGTTTCTGACAATTGAATCGGTTTTTTTCTCTCACATTAATATCTATTTATTTATCTATGGTAAGCAATATTAAATCATATTTTTTGTTATCAGTTTTAATAATGATTTTTCTTTCTTTTAGCTGGATTTTTTCAACTATTGGAGATGGAAGATAAATCAAAGTTAAAATTTAAATTACTTTTATAGCATATAAACATAAATGTACATTGAATATGCGTTACATTATTTTTCTCAATTTATAGTTGTAAAAATTAATAATAAAATTGTATTAAAAATTTTTATTAAGCCTCTTATTAATTCAAAAATAAATATCGTTTTAAATTCCTTTAAAATTTAAATGTAATTTATATTTTGATTAAAAAGTTTTTGAATTTTATAGAATTTTCAAATATTTATGTATATTTGTAAATAGTAAAAATATTTTCAGAAGAAAAAAAATTATAAAATTATAATATTATAAATTATATATATATACAAAAATGCTTAAATAGATGATTCTTTAAAAATAAAATCAAATATATTTTGCACTGAAAATGGACTTATCACAAAATTTTTAAAATCAAACATTCAAATTCGAAATGTTTTATGGAAAAGAAAAATAATAAATATATATATATATATATATATATATATATATATATATATATATAATAAGTCCAATTTCAGTGCAAAATATATTTGATTTTATTTTTCGACCAAAAAATTGATTTCGGCTTCATTCTCCGTATCACAAATAACTTAGCTAAGTTTATGGTCTTAATAAATCGATTATATTTATTTTTTAATATACTCCATAAACTATAGAAACTAAATATATTTAAAAAAAAATCTTATAAAAGTGAAAAATCACAATATAAATACGAAAGATGTAGAAATGCTTAATCGAAAAGGAATTGTACTTCAAAAATGAAGAAAAATCACTTCAAAACATCAGATACTTTTTCATATGAAATATATATTATTTAAATTTTTTGTGGGAATTTTTTGGACGATTTTTCATTAGGTCATTTTGCTGGTAGCCGTTCTACGTTTAATTTAAAAATATTACAATATCAAAAACTAATGAGAACGAAAAAAAATAAGTTTTAAAATTAAAAAAGAAATGGTAACTTTTTTCTGGCCTTATTTTTTAGGATATCTCGCAACTTTAAAGTTCAACTAATCTCTTTTTATCTCACCTGCTGGCAACATTGATTTTTTGTCCGGACATCTGAACTCCTGCCGTTGGCACCCAAGTTCTCTTTTTTCCCTTGTAAGCAGTGTTGCAGTGAGATGAGAAAAAAGAGGCTAAATTTAACATTAAAAAAAGGTCAAAAAAGGCTAAGTGCCCCAAAAAATAAAGTCAGAAATTTAAATATTTATTTTTTTCTCATTCTCTTTAGCGTCTGATATTTGTTTTTTTTTTCTAAAGATATTGTAATAAATTTATAAATAAAACATAGGACATCTGCCAGAAAATGAGAAAATTTGCCCGAAAAATTCCCATGCAAATTAGGGTTATATTTCATATGAAAAAATATCTAACGATTTGGAATAAATTTTCGTAATTTTAGAACTATAATTCCTTTTTAATTAAGTATTTCCAAATTTTTAAGTCACTTTTTGCTTTTTTAAGAATTTTTTCAAATTATATTCATAAACAGTTTCTATTGTTAATTAAGTATATTAAGAATTAATTATAATAACAGTTCATTAAATAAGTTACTTTTGTTTTGCAGAATGAAACGCCACAGGCAGGAATTTTTGTCAAATATAAATAATCTCGATTTTTTGTGCGAATAAACACACAAAAATTGTTAAATGGATGATTCTGTAAAAATAAAAATAAAAAATAATAATAACAATTACGAAATTCTTTTCTTCGTTGTTGAAGTACTAACGAAAAAAGGCTAGAAGCTAAAGTGAAAATTTTGAGGCTGAAAGCAGAAGGTTAGATTTAGCCTTAAGATAAGCTAAATTGACAACACTACTTATAAGATATTCCATGACATTTCGTATATTTTTTATATCTCAAGAAACCCACAGGTGTAGATACAATGACAGCATTAGTAAGAATATTTGTGGAAATTTTAACTGCTGTTTGGATTTCTTTTTCAATTAGATATTTTGAGGTAAGCATGAGCTATTAAACATTTTTTTATTTTAATCAGTTTGTTTTCTAGTTTGGAAAACTATATTTTTTCAAAGAGTTACGGGGGAGTTATATATCTAACGAAAGAATCAGTGGTATGCATTAGCGCTTTATATTTCTGATATAGTAAAGTTGATAAGATTGGGAATCTTATTGAGGTATGTAGGCCAATAAATTGGTTAGCCGCAAAATATTGAATATAGTTTAATAGACGATATTGCATCGAGTTGAAGTTGTTAGGCGAGAGCCCAAAAATCTATGTTTTGCATTGTAGTCACCTGCTGACCCTTCGAATTTTCTGTCACTTAGATGCTTTGCGTCATAGATATAGTAGTCTTTTATATTGAAACAGCTCTTTTGTGTAAAGTGAGTTTTAAATACTAATGGCACGTTTATGTCTTGCAACTGTAAAAATTGCTACACTTTGTATTTATGTTGGCTTAAGCCATTAGCATTCCAGTAATATATTCTTAAGGAATCAATTTTTTAATTAGCCAGATCTGCGTGAGCATGCTTTGATTTTGCATTAATTTTCTGAGTGTTAGTCACGAAATCGTTCATGGTTTCAATTAGCCTCTCATTAGAACTTTGAGAATTTATATCGGGAATTGCCAAAGTTTTACTTAGGCGATTTCACCCTTTTTTTGTGTTCGCTTGGGAATTTCTGAACCCTTATTAAATACGTTTGGAACTAATTGAGCATTATTTTCCATATTTAATTTTATTTGTGAACCTAAAACCTCTAAAGACATATGGTTAGTATGGGCATACGGTAATTGTTCATAATTTTTATATGTATATATAGTTTCCATATTGTGCACTAGAAGTGGATTTATTGAGTAGGCTTGGAAAATTAGAATCCTGATATTGAGCATATATAGGTCGTCTTGCTTTTGAAGTTTCTGGGTAGCCACGGTAATTTGCAGTGTGGTTCTAGCCACAGTCGCTACACTTTCTTGCGCAGATGTCTGTTTTCGGATAGGAGCATTTGAGACTTTTGCAAATATCTCCATATGTAACAGAACGATGGTAATTTGAAAAAAGGACTTAGTATGTCCGAATTATTGACAGTTTAAGTACTGTAGAGCACTTTTAGATTTAATAGGTTCATCCATTGATATCCTATAGTTTAGGCAGTATCCTAACCCGCATATAGGATGAGTATCATTTTTTTCAGTTGGGAAGAGCTATATGATATTTCAACCCTAAAAGGTAGTTGCGGTGTCATATTTTTTTTTATTTTATTTTAAACGGACTTCACTTCATAGCCTTCGGATTAAAGGACACCTTCTATTACATCGAATGGAACTGGTATTTAATAAGTACAATTAAGTCCTTTGCGCTTTTTAGTTGATACGTGTAGTAATTTATTTTCTCATTATTGATACAAACAACTAAAATTCTGTAATTTTTTTCGGTATATGCCTGAATTTTTGTTTCAAAGAAATTGCCTTTTCGTAGAGAAACTATGTAGAAATTTTGTTTGCTTACAAGTTGGGACAACTTATTTAATAGTACGTTAGCAGTGGGCTAGCGCAAGTATAGGGGGGTGGCTTATAGTCTTTGGCAGGTCTTTCAGACACAACTTCATTTTATAGGTTTTCAAGAACAGAGAAACGATTTTAAGTTATTGTTTTTTTTTTCTGCTGTTTTGAATTTCGTTCCAGTTATAGTATCCTAGGGCTGGACTTACGTTTAGTGGTAGTAATATAATGATACATCCCTGTTTTCATCATCATTTTCATGCTAAATTGGAAAAATATTCGCATTAGTAACTTTACCTATAACGTAACTAACTTAGTATAAGATTAATAATAATGTTTTATACATGTATATTTAGCTTGGAATGTTGGCTAAATAAATTAAGAAAAAAATTGGAATTCTGAAGAATATTTATCCTCGGTAGAGCGCATCATAAAAAATTCTGAAATAATTATTCAAACGATAGTCAAGACATCAGAAAATAAGAAAATATACACAATATGGCAAATAATTTAGTGGGATAGGAACATGTTGCAAAAACGCATCAAAGGTCAGTTAGATGTAGCATGTTTTAATTATATTTGCACAAGGTTGCGCACTAAACACATAAATGTTATTAAGGTAATATGTTGAAATAATGAAAAGTAAAATACAAAATATTTAAAAAAAATATTGTTGATAAATATTTGGAATTTTTGGCAATAGAATTTTCGTTTTGCAATAGCCTTATAAAAAAAGTTGTATTCTAGACCTGCTGTAGATTGCAGTTATTTTCTTTTTACAATCATTGAGAAAAAATTTAAGAAAAAGAAAGGATCGATGCTACCTGATCGACTCTACATAATTACTGTTTTTTTTTTATTCAAAATTTTAAAATATTAGAATGTAAATAGGTACACAATTATATAATTTTTGTAGAGAATTTCTGCTATAAAAGCCCGACATAAGCAAAATTCAAACGCCGTTAAAATTTTTAAAATTCACAAAGCCTTTTCAGAGATATTGATGTTTAAAATTACATGCCACACTGGCCAATAATCCACTTTTTCGGGTATAAATTCAAAAAACATTATTAGTGCCATTTTAAGATCGTATCGAAGTCACTCTATGTAAAAAAATATTTATTAAAGCTGATTTTAAGGATTTTTTCTTAAATCTCTATAACACATAATTTTACTTCAGCAGATATATATTTTTAAATATAATATTTACTTGTTTACTTTTGGTTTTATTTTAATTATTTTATAAGTTTTTAGATCTCTATTGATTAGTGAAACTGTCCAATATGTTAAAACATAATATTTTCTCCAACTTATTTGTAAAAACCAAGATATTTCCGCTTAGGTTTACCAAAATTTTACTAAAAGAAAATTAAAGATTGCAAGAGTTTGCCGAAAAGTTTGCTGCCACTATTTAAATGTTACATAAATTAGATACTTTGTTGAACATTTTTATATTTTTACATTCGTGCATGTTCATGATCAAATATAACTTTTCGTCTTTCAAAGTTAACCTAATCTTGATAAACAACCCTTATGACCACAAAACTCAAAACCAACGACAAATATACGATTTATATAAAATTTAAAAAAAAGATCTTAAAATACATCTCCCAGAATGTAATTTACATTATACAACATTGTTATATATTTAGCTGGTATTGCGATACAGCTTTTATAATTCTATCTCAATTTTAATTAAAATGTTAAAAATATTATTCAACTACCAATTTGAATGCTTTGTCAGACTGTCAACATTGCCACATTATTTTTTTTAATATTTATTATTCATTACTTGGTTTAATACCATTTATAAAATACATTTATTTTTTACAATTCTTAAAATATTATTTTAGAACTTCTACCAACAAAAAAAAAAAATGGGTTTATGACCAGTGTACATGCTCTGAATTCCTTTTTTTTTTTTTTTTTTTGTTTTTAAGAAATTGACAAAGCGAAATAAAATCGCGAGTTTTTCCAATTTCGCGAATTTCGTTGATAAAAATGTCTCTGAGTTAATTGCTTGCAAATTTTTATGAAAATCGAAAGACACTCGGTATACAAAAAAATATTTTCTGCATAAATATAAGAATTTACTTTCATTGATTTTAGTTCATAATATATAAGAATAATGCCTTAAATATTAACATTTTTTTACATTTTTTTAAATGAATCAAATGACTTAAAATTAATTGTTTAAATTTTTATTTATATATTCAATTTGTAAAAGAAGTTTGATATTTTCTTCGGAAAATTTTAGGTCTTTAATGATTTTAACTACATTATGGGAACATAACAGAAGCGCTTTTTATCAAAATGTTGTGCTGCAGAATGCGAGCGAAATTATGGAAATTTCTAGACATTATTTTTTTTACAGACTTTCCTTTGAATTTTGCCATTTTAAGGCGTTTGTTATTAATATTTTCATGTATAACTATTTTCATTTATCATTTGCAACCAAATCTAATAAAACTAAATCAAAGATATAACAAAATTTTTGCCAAATTACTAAAATTTTTATTATGAACAATTCAATAATATTTATGAACATAATTTTATTTTTTATGAAAAAAGTTTGGGAAAAAAGTCATGTTTCATTCATAATATTTATGAAAACGATTTTTCAAATGTATGAATCTCGGGTTAATTTTTGGACATTCTTTCATGGAATTGTCGATATATATAGAAATATAATTATATATATATATATATATATATATATATATATATATATATATATATATATATATATATATCTAATACTTATAGCCTTCTACTAAAGTATACAGAAAAATGATTCAATTTGTCAAAAATTACAAGTGCAAACTTATATCTTGAGTACATTTCAAAAAATAAATTTCGTTAAAAGAAAAAATCAATCTTAATCACATCAACAACTGGCTAGTAGACATAACGTATCTTTGAAAGATTTAAAAAAAAAATTAAGAATCAAATAAAAAGCGAAAATCAGCAAAAATAAAAATGCAATCGTATCGAAAAAATAAAAAGTTAAATAAATGGGAAATGGTGTTTAAGTGGCAGCTTTTGACAATGTTACACAAAGGACGGATTTCACAATGTTGTACATATGTATATATGTATATATGTATGTATGTATGCATGTATTTATGTATGTATGTATAGTAAGTGTATGTGTGCGTATAAATCCCTAATATGAAAGAGGAAACCCAAAAGTCAAAAAGGGCTATGTGTGTGTCCTACAGAAGATTCCAAGAAGAATTTGTTTATTACAAAATGATTAGAATTAGATTGTATTTTTGTTGGTTGGTTAACGCTAGAGCAACGATTCTACGCATTTATTCCTTTGTTAAAATTAAACTTGCACATATAAAAATTTAACCACAATTTGCACAACTTTATTTTTATATGGTACTGGTATTTTAAGAGATTTTGGAGAATCATCGATACAATACGTATCTTCTTTCATGACTTCCAAAAGACACTATTTATGAAAGTGCATTGAATATTTTATAAAAGAAATGGCCTAATAAATGCTGGCCTATATAAATTTTCTGGTGCCAAGTATCAGATGTTTACGTTTATTGTGTATGTATTTGTTATTTTCCGATGTATTGTGTGTGATTGTGATAGTGCTTTGCGTATACACAGAATTTGATTGAATATTGAAATTCAATGCCAAGAAAAGCGTACATATGCCTGAATGTACGTTATGTATTTTTATACTTTATTGCATGTATATTCTTCGTTTTCATATTCAACAGTGTTTGTAAGCTCACCACCAATCTACACAACCCAGGTGACAGAAATAATTTAACATAAGCATAAACATGATAAAATAGACACTGCGAATTTTTTGAATAAAACTTTTCACTTCTAAAACGTCGTTTTAGGCAACAAAGAAATAGAGAACAATATCTTGGTATCATTCTAGATAAGTCTAACTTTATCCTCCCGTAAGATTCATATTGAAAATAATTAGTGATTAGCTGTATTCAAATAATGTAGCTTATCCTTCTATATATATATATTATCGGCCTTTTGTAGAAATTGTGTCTTCAAACATAAATTTTTCCAAATTTTTCAATGAGAAACTATTAGATTTTGGAACTTTCCCTTTGTATTGGAGATTATTGAGATTTGTTTTCTTTAGTAAAATGTATTTGAAATTAAAAATTCAGTTGCAAAACTTTTAAAATCGTTCCAAATTTTTTTGAAACTATTCATTGAATCAAAATAGAAAAAAAAAAGAAATTGACAATGAATAATATTCAGAGAAAAAAATTCATATACATATTTGAAAATTTTTTTCATAAATATTATGAATCGAACATAACTTTTTCCAAAATTTTTTTCATAAAAAATAAAATTTTGTTCACAGATATTATTAAATTGTTCATAATGAAAATTTTAATAATTTTGCAAACATTTTGCAAAGATTTAAGATTTAGTTTCATTAGATTTAATTGAAAATGTTAAAAGAAAACAGTTGTACATGAAAATAATAACAACAAACGCCTTAAAATGGCAAAATTCCAAGGAAAGTTTGTAAAAAGTAATGTTTAGAAATTTGAATAATTTGGCTTGCATTCTGCAGCATAATATTTTGATAAAAAGCTCTTCTCTTCCGTTCCTATAATGTAGCTAAAAATCATCAAAAACTTAAAATTTTCCGAAGAAAATATCAAACAATTTTTTACAAATTGAAAATATAAATGAAAATTTAAATAATTTACTTTAAGTTTTCTTGACTTTTGATTCATTTTAAAAAATGTAAAAAAGTGTTAATATTTAGGGCATTATTCTCCAATATTATGAAATAAAATTAATGAATGTAAATTCTTATATACTTTTATACTTATACTTTTTCCCTATTCAAACAACGCTCTGTATTATTATTTAATGTCAATTATAATGTAGCATCCAATGAAATACAAACATGAAAATGATGAAATCTCTCAAGAATGAAATTGAAATTGTAAGCAAAAAATAAATAAAAGAACAGGAAAAAAGCTCAATAAATCCTCAACAAAATAAACCCAAAATAAAAGATCGAAAAATGCTTATTTACTATATGGTTGACTGATTATTGATTGCGTCTTAGTCGAAGAGATTTCAACACCATTCATTTCAAAAGGAAATTGACTAAATTACCAATTATTTTTACTTCTTTAAAGTTTTACTTTATCATTTCTTTTTTTTTCCTCATTATGTTTTGTAAATTTAAATTTTTAAGACGGATATGAATTTTAATATTTATGAATGTGTGTTGTATATATGTATGTTTATACAATTTTATGCTGGCTAAAGAACAAATATTTTGTCGACTTGATATATAAGGTGATATTGAAATTCTATGGTATTCATAGTATTTTTTATTTTGAATTTGTCTATACATACAAGTTCAATGTATGATTCACATGAAGATACCTCAGGTGTTATGAATAAAGGCGTAAAATATTATTTTGCAGAGACAAAAAAAAAAAATAATGTATACCATGTGTATACATCCTTACAATACCTCAATCTACTGACAAATATCTGTCAGTCAGTAATGTTCGACAAAATTCGATAACTAGAAAATCAATTTTCTTTATTGTTTATACATACAATACACACTGCACAGTGGTAAATTTTTGAAATCTTCTGGTCATATAAACCATAAAGGAAATTTTAAAGAAGACGATAAAAACTTCATAAAATCATAAACCTTAATAGTTTTCAAACATTTCTTCGATATCTGTTCAAATTTATTACACATCCATCTATATGAAAAGTATCATTAAAAAAATCGATTCGGAACATTCCAAATTTTTGCTTCTGAAAAATAGTTTTAAATGGTATAAGGTCTTATTATATCCATACATTTTTATAGAAAAATAGTAGCTGTTTACAAATACTTTATATTAATCATGATTTCATTGACTTTCGGACCAAGAGAACTATATAAATCAATGCACAAATATATATATAAATGTATATATGAATATATAAGCACTCTCCCGGTTATCACTTTAAAGTGCATATATCCAATATTAATGACCGCAAAGTTTTATTAAAGTCGATCCATAATTTACTATCGCCCCCATATAAGGCCAACTTTCGGGAATCGAGCGCATAACAAATGTCGGGATAATATTAAAAATGCATTTTGTGGGGTATTGAATGATCGGATTTGACCGATCATATGTTACTTATTTTTCGAATAAATTTTCTGAAATTATTAACAAAATCAAAGCAAAAAATTTCTTAATATTTTATTTAAATGTTGGATATATGCAGAGCTACCGTTTGGCAGTTTCAGTCACCAATTGCTACTTTTTCAACCACTTGTTTAATTTTTTCCCCTTTTTTTAATATGGGACTAAATGACGACTTTTTAAGGCTATGTTCTATATGACGGGAAACTAAGTTGTTTAAAATATCTCAATACATTATGGAATAATTCCAACAATGAAATTAATTATTTTGAGATTTTTCCCCATATAATGATGTAAAAAAGACCCCGATGAATTTATACATGAACTGAAATTGTTAAAAACTTAAGCTAATGATAAAGTTTTTAAACAACTATTTAAAACTTCAAATGCTGAATTTATTTGGTCCGGATTTGGAAAATTAAAAAATAGATTTAATAAATACTTATATCCTAATTTATATTTTTAAAGTTTTTTTTTCCAAATTATCACAACAGACTTAAGATCAATACTTGTGAATCCATGCTTTCAGTCTTAAATTTATTAGATGGGATTTGTAAGACTGGAATCCAGCAAAGATAGAAGTTTAATTAATGAAAAGAGAACTATTAATTATTTTTATGAGTAAATATTTAGTTTTTTAATAATTATAAATAAATTATTTTGTAATTAATGAAATTAAATTTAGTAGTTTTTCTTAAAGTTCAATAATTTTGTTTTTGTTTCTATCAAATAAACATCTTTTGAGGAGATTTTTAGGAATTGAAGCAGTTGATCCCTTTTTTTTTCTCAAAACGTCCCTTTTTATGCCGAAATTTATTTTTTAAAATCCCCTTAAATCCTCTTAAATCTCCTTTTTTGGACACCTTTTAAAAATTCTCAAACGTAAAGTATTAAAGCTGATAAGATAATAAGTTTTTATTTGCAATATGAGTAAACAAGACGTATATTTAAATATAAAATTAATGTTTAATTCTAATAATGGATTGTACTCCATTTATTCAAAAGCACCTAAAAATCAAAGAAAAAAAAATAGTATGAAAAAATAAAAATTGCCAGTTTATAGTCATTTTTTCGGTGAAGTTGACATATCTTTTTTGTATATTATTATGCAAAAAAAAAAAAACGCATTTGAAAACAGTAGGCCCATATATATATATATATATATATATATTATAAATCTAAAATAAATAAAAAAAATCAGCCTATGATTTTTTTTTAACTAAAGACACAAATCGTAAAAAGAAAAAGGGAACGTGTCATAATATCCAACGTCGTAATATCCATGGACACTATGTCCTCGGAAATTATGAGACTTTTGAAAGTGACTTAATGTCCATGGACATTATGACATTTTTTGGTATGAAAATGAATACATTATGTGGTAAAATTTCTAGAAAAAATCCGTTATATTCAGCATAAAAATGGTTCTTACTTTGGCATGGGTAGGATTCTAGTCTGGATTAAAAAAGTTTCTTGGAAAGCATGTCATTTTGTGCTTTAAAAGTCTTTTGCATTTGCCTACATTATTTTAATTAATAAATATACAATTTTTATATGTTCTTTATAAGGTGTATGTGTTAGTGAGTTTGTGTGCTTTTCATATTTGATTATAAAGTCTAAACTTTGGAATAAAAATTAGTGAACTAGAATTTTTCAAATACTAATTAAATAAAAGTGATGATAATTGTGGATTTTTCTACATTTGACCCTAAATCGAAATGAAATCGATTAGAATAAATTGTTCTGTTTAGAATTAACTTTAAGAAATTTCTGAGCTATTTAAAATTGGTATTGGAAACGCATATAGTATCTATTTGACTATGTTCTCCTCATAGAAAATTGAATTTATGTTTTTGGCGATACAAGTAGTATAAAGCGGTAGCTAGTGAACTCGCAAAATTTCAGTCAGAAAGAGGTTTTCAAGAGGTATCTGAAGATTTATTGAAACTAAGTAAAATACATATAAAATTATAGTATAAAAGGCAACATACGATAAAGGAAAGATATCAAAGACAGGCAGTTAATGTACAAAAATATTTTGTAGTTACATGAATTAGGATTTTTAACGCAGAATAGAAACTTTTTCTTCAAATTATACATATCACCTATACAGAAATATTTAAAAAGAAATTCATTAGATTTATCTATATATATTGTATGCTAAATTTTATCAATATAACTCAAAGAAATATTGTATTAATAAAATATCCACTAAATTTTCCTAAATTTTTTTTCTTTTCATTTAAAAACATAAAACTCATTGTTTAGTTTATATTTTTCAAGGATTAAAATAAAAATCAAAAATAACATTTAAATTTGATTTATTTTTTTATAACTAATAACACTTATATATGGTATCTGATTAAATGTGATCCAAATTAAATAAATTCTTCTTATTTTTTTAATATTTTATTTTAAATTTACCTCTCACCTATAAAAGTATATTAGTCGTTGCAGAATCAAATTTTGAGAAGACTAAATACCTATTTTTTTATTATTATTATTATTTTATATTATATTTATTTATTATTTTACATTATGTATGAAGAACTTATAACGTTCAGAAAAAAGTTTTTGGAATCCTTCCTTAAAGTGTATCGTTCGACTTAGAATCACTTTTTGATTCGGACCGATGACCATACGTTTAGTCGGATGGCTGGTTGTCATGTAAAGGTTGTGCGCAAAGTAGAGGTCACAATTTTGAAGATAATTTGATGACATTTGGTACATATGATTTTTACACGAGAAAATCCCTTTTGAATTTGGTTATGATCGGCCCATTATCACCTATGTTCTCCCGCAATAGAGTATTAACACTAATAAATGCACTCATAAATAGGAATATTTTAATGATGTTTGGAAAAAATAACTTCTATATAAATATAAATCGATTTGCCCAATTTCATGAAGATCGGCTCATAATTGACCATTGCTCCCATATGAACCCCTCTTACGAAAATCACTTTAACGGTCATAAAGCAACAGAAATATCAGTATTATGTTAATATTTAATATAAATAAGGTATAGGTATATATATATTGCTTTGAAAATAAGGGCGTATGTGAAACGTCAGAAAAGTTCTATGGTTAGAAAATTTTTCGTTCTGCTGTTTTTTTTTTACTATAAAAAAAATAAAATAATTGCGTAAATATAAAAATAAAAATTTGGATTGAAAAACTATAAAATGTTTTATTTGAAATCTTTTATGAAAGAAAAAAACTCCACTTTGGCCACATTTTGTGCTCAAATGAATATTTAATATATATATATATATATATATATATATATATATATATATATATATATATATATATATATATATATATATATATAAGTAGAAACTAAAGTGCTAAGTTTTTCATAGATTAACCCATAATTTACCACTGATACTATAAAAGGCCTACTTCTGGGAATTTACCATAAATGTATAAATGATGTACAAATGTTCGTTTGAACATAGTATTGTGTATACTTATGTTTTATAGAAATATCCTAGCAAAAACTTTACTTACCCAGTAAGCCAACATATTACATTACCAAAAAGCGGTAAGTACTTATAATTCGGGTGAAAAACTCATTACATTTATATGGTGATGTCGGTAAATTCATTACCAAAGTATTTATTTTAAACAATGAAATAAGTAGTTAATCAAATACTACAAATGCTACAAAACTACATTGCTAAAATATGTAAAAACAAAAATCAGCTCAACTGATATTTTAACCTAGGCAAAAACCTTCCTACATGTTTCAAAGTCTATTTTCTTACTCACCATGCCATGTAGTTAAATTTTTGAGCGTTGTTAATAGTTTTAACATACCAATAAAAATTCAAATAATTAAAAAAATAGGTTTAGTTTGGGGTTGAACCGACAACCTTCTGAGTGCTATGCAGTCCGAAAAATAATGATAACTCATTACTCTAGTAAGTAGTAGTCATTACTAAAAGCCAAAAATTTTTTTCTGCGATACATTACACTTAATACAAATATCGGTGCACAATTAGACACATGTCTAATTGCTTGACCTACTATATTTGCTGGCTTGTTGTATATAATTTTGTTATTTTTTTTAATTTCTAAATTTTAATCAACTTAATCATGAATAAAATCGACATTTATGCATCACCTTTAATTAAGTATACATCATTTCATTTGTGACAAAATTATAGTTTTTTTTTTTTTTTTTTTTGAAAAATGACAAATTTTTAATTTTTATTAGACTGGTAGTTTGGTATACAATTATTTTATAATCATTATTTGTTATTCTACAAAAAATCAGCTTTTTATGTAAAATTGCTTTGAAAATAAGGGCGTATGTGAAACGTCAGAAAAGTTCTATGGTTAGAAAATTTTTCGTTCTGCTGTTTTTTTTTTACTATAAAAAAAAAAATAATAAAATAATTGCGTAAACATAAAAATAAAAATTTGGATTGAAAAACTATAAAATGTTTTATTTGAAATCTTTTATGAAAGAAAAAAACTCCACTTTGGCCACATTTTGTGTTCAAATGAATGTTTAATAAGCATCTTAAATAATACATTATATTTAAAATCTTAAAACTAAATTTAAATTAAAAAAATGTTTTTGTTATTGAAATATGTATTTTCTAATATATTCTAAACGTCGAAAATTTACATACGTTTGTCAAAAATTCTTCTAGCCTTATGAGCTCGTAAAATTTTATTCACCTTATGCTAATCAAAAACTTACTGATACTAGTATTTCAAGATTCCTTGCTCTAATTTATATCACTCTAAAACACTGTATTGTTATATGAAATAAAAATATTCCCTGACAATGTTTGGAAACATTTTATCGATTCACAAAATGGCAAAAAGATATTCAATCTTCAAACTTATCTCTTTCTTAAGAAAAAAATAAAAAGAAAAACATGAATGACAACTGTTGATATAGCATCAAATTATTTTAATATCAAAATTTAAATCAATGACCTAAATGTCAAGTAGAAAGAAAAAAATTAAAAAATGTATACTGAGCATTCATTTTCAGTTCATCGAAGTCAACGGAGAAGCTAAACAGTATGTTTCGTACAATCTTGTACTAATGATGCTGAGATAAGAAATGAAAAACTTTTCATTTACTTATTATGTTTTCTTTTTTAATTATATTTGAAAACGTATAAAATAATTGAAGAAAATATTAATTAATACAGTCGAATACTGTTATAACGAACTCGAAGGGAACGACAAATTTCGAAGTTCGTTATACCCGTAAAATATAAAAAAAATTTTTTTGTTAATAAAATATACTTAATTCATTAGATAGTAATATTTGTCATTAAAGCATATTTCTTTCCTTTGAAGATGGGCTGTATTTATTATTTTTATACCCTTCACATAAAATGGTATATATACGTTTGCAATTTTATACGAAGGTCTTTAAATATATATCCAAGGCTCAAATTGAAAAATATTCGTGATTATTGTGATTAAAATTAACTTTTGAGAATATGTTGTCTATCTGTCCATTTATCTGACTCATAAAATGTAAAATAATACTAATATAAAGCACGCAAAATTTTAGATCGATTTTAAAGAGTTATAACATTTTTGTAAATTAATATCTTATTGCACCACAATGATCTTAAAATGTAATACGGAAACCTTTTGGATCACGCGCTACTGTAGCTTCATTGAAATTACACTGTGAGTTTGCCTCGAGAAAAAGGCATCTTTTAGAGCCATTCACGTTTTTTCTCCCCAAGGTTGCGTTGCATAGCGCTGCTATTGAGGCACATTAATGAGATGTATATCAAAGAATTCATAATTAAAAGAGCAATAAATCTCCATTCTTTAATATGCAAATTTTCTAATCGAAAAACAGCTAAAAATTGAAATTTTGGCTTCACCACTTGTCCAGCATATAATTTAACACTGGTCAGTGACACATTGACTGAATTGGTCACATATGCTAAAACCCACGATTACAGGAATCAAAAGAAAGAAACAAATTTTTAATTTCAAGCACTTTTTTTTTTGATTTTTTAAGTTTGAGTGCTTGCTGATACCACAGGGAACCATTTCAGATCTTGAATTTTTGTTGTTTTACTCTACGAGATATTGTTAACATAACTGCACTAAAAGTTAGTTTAAAAAATTTAAAGTTCAAAACTTTATAAACAAATAGTATAACCTTGAAGAAAAAAATCAAAAAAATTAACATCAAAGTCATAATTTTTAAAAAGATAAGGAAAATAAATTGAAATATGTTGAATAAATCATTACTTCATTTAATTGCATATAAATGACTGTAATATAGTTAAAAACCTACGACCTTCTGTTTTCTAAATCAATTCAAAAATCTTAAATTGACTTAAAATTTATACAACTACGAGATCTATAGTACAGGAATTAACTTAAAAATGGTTTTTGGCATTATCTCGAAATTTGGGAAGTGTTTCGAAATTGTTGAAAATTGTTTTGTGATTTCGTCAATTAGCCCATATTAGATAGTTTTTTGAGTGAAAATAAAAAGTGCCATTTTGTAGCAGCGTGTTATTTTTTTATACCCTATAATAAAGATATCAAAATGTATATTATTCTGTCATTTCACTTGTAAAATCTGTAAATTTTTTAATATTTGAAAAACTTTTCCGAAGGTCAACGAATTCTGTGTGAATAATTTTTAATTTAAAAACATAAAATTTTTAAAAAGTGTGTCTTTCCTTTATGTTCAGGGGCTATTTTCATTTAAATAAATTAAAAAATTTTAATTTTATAACTGAAACATTTTGTTATTACAAGCATTAAAACGAAACTAAAATATATTGTTTATAACTTTGAAAATTTTATGTCACCTTTTCTATTTACATTAATTCCACTCTGTCCGTTTATGTTATTTTCCGTATAATAAACAAATATGTACAGCGAAATATCTAAAACAAGAGTATATTTGTTTTTACAAAATATAAAGATATTATCAAATTATTTTTATTCGTAAACTGTTTTTTGTTCATGTTTCCAGAGAATATTTCTACAGTTTTTCCAAGAACAGAAACGTTGCTAAATAAACAAAACCCTTATCATTTTATACATTGCGAAAGTTGTCAATTAAATGATAGCTAACAATATCTTACATATGAACTTGCTACTAAATAGCATAAATTTAATATTAAAATTATTTCAATCAATTATGTCAAGATTTTTTTCTAAAAGTATTTTTGTTTAACTTGAAATTTATACAGAAATATCCTGATATTTTTTGTTTCGTTTTATTTGTCTTTCATGTCATACAAAAATAAATGAGAATTTTTATAAAATATATTTTTAACACATATTTTTTATTAATGTGACATAGATTTTAGCGTTAAAAGGACATTTGTGTTTAATACCAAGACACTACCAAATACTTCTTAATCGTACATAAAAAAACACATAACCTCATGCATATCTATACACATACATATGAAAGCGTAAATTTTTCTATTCCTAGCTTCCAAGCAGTTCTGATGACTCAACAAATTAATGATCTTATTAGCTATTATTTAGTTATTTTAACATGATAGAACTTCGGCTCTTAATTTAAACCGAATATAGGCCTCTTAAGAATTACTAAGACAAAGTTAAATAGCTAGATATAGCTAAATATAGATCTATATCGTAATCAGCTAAATATAGGTGTTTATTGTCCACAGCAAAACTGTAGGGTTATGAATTGCTAAAATAAAGCATTTTTCTCTTTAAATGAATATACTATTGCGAGAGATTGTGTCGATGGAAAGTGATTGTATTTGTAAAAATTGAATCAAGGATAAATTTAAGAACAAATTTTACGAACATCAATATAGCATTTACATACATTTACAAAAACATACACATTTATAGACTATTTAAGTGAATGTTCTATAACACATCAACATGAATAAAAATACAACTTAATTCGTTTATAAGATATTAAATTTCAACAATACTTTCACGTATACATACATATGTATTTACTGCGGACACATATGTATATGTAAAATCAAAAATATTTTAGATTCTTAAATAAAAAAGTCGGAAAACGAAGGTTGTTCATATAATATTTTTAAGGAATTATTAAAAAAAACTGTTAATAAAAGTCTGGTATTTTGACCACTATTGCATTAGTGTTTTTTTATTATTTTCTTTTAACTTGTTTCGAATATAAGAAAAACAAAAACAAATTTTCCCAACCATTTTTGATCATAAATATTACATATCCTGTAGAAACCTTAATAAAAACAGTGTAAATATTTTGTGTAAGGAACAACCAGAAATACGAGTTTTGATCTTATACGGCCAAATAAAAAATTATGAAACCCTAAATATATAGGCCATTATCAAAAATGTTTGATTTTAGGCCTTCAAAAATTTTATTTTTTTGTGATGGCATATTCAAATCCATTTGCATGTAAAATACGAACTAATTCAGTTAATTATTTTGTGAAAGTTATACCAGTTTTAAGTTGAACATATAAAAATTTTTACAAAATATTACTTTTTGTATAATTATGGTAAACAACTATGTGTAATATGAAAACCTACTGAATCCCTGCCAACATTTGGAATAGGATTTTTTATTCATCCTCTTTTTTGACATTCTTGGATGTTCAAAAGTATAAAATACATAAATTTGCAATAACAAAAAATATTAGTATCGAATTTTGGTCTAAAAAACTTGACTTGAAATATTTACTAAAAATATTGCAACTGCATTAACAATATGTTTATTAAACAACATCGATTATATTTCACTACTTTCTTGATGTACTTCTTTACACTTCTTGTGATACTATTTCGATACAAAGAAATACTAAATAGCGTCATCTAAAAATTATTAGAGCTGCGGCCCATTTCTTTTCGAACAGTCACTCTTCTTCGATAAGAAACTGATATCATATTAGACTGTTACTGACTGCATGTGATGTCGTTTTAGTTCAAATTTTGATAGAAAATTTTGGCAGGGATAACTTAAATAAAATGTAAAATACTTTCAGCGTTTGATGGTATCAGTGTGGCATATTTTAGGGTTACCTAGTACAATTTAAAAAATTTTCATTATACTAAAAATCTTAAATTTCAAAAAGCCCATAAATTTTTTTTGTTAAATTTATTTTTAATGCTCGTTCGATTTTATTGCCTAAAATAACAAAAAACTAAGTTCATCCAGTTATCCATGGTATTCCATTAGAAACTTTTTGAATGTGCCTAGCGAAAAACTGATTTTTTTTTAGAAATTTTGGAAACATCAACGAGATATAACGCAAAAAACGCTTTATGAACGACCCGAGTTCAACTCGGTAAAAAATTTTCAACTCAGTAGCAGTTGTATCAATCGGAAGTTTTTTTCCAAAGCAAGATTTTTCGACTATTTCAGAGCTGTTACAACAACAAAATGGAATCTATGGTGCCAAAAATTTTACACTCAATTAGTTTCAAGTCTTGTGAGTACATAAATATTTGTAACCCGTTTGCTTAAAATAGTATTACTACAAAATCTATTAAAGATTAAATTCAGTTTCAGTCAGGTTACGTACTTTCTGAGATATGTTGCATAGTTTTGTTTAGTTTGAATATCAGTTTAAAAGATTTTTACTTTATATCTTAAAAACTGCAAAAAACACAGAACTCAAATCGCAGGTTCGGCTTATTTGTAAAAGATCTTGACATTAATTTTATTTTTTGCGGTGTTGCCTATAAAACTACATAGTTTTATTCAATCCTTTTTGAAATCTGTTTAACAAAATTTTTAAAAGTTTGAAATTGAAGTTTTCAAACAGGCTTCAAAAATATCAAAATTTTTTAATTGAGTATAGAAAAGGGTTTGAGTTGCCCTACAAAATTGCCTACAGAAACGTATTTTTGAGTACCTATAATTAAAATTTAATTAAATGTAGCATTTTACTTTCACATTTCTAAAAAACTGAAACAGTTTTTTTTGTACACTCCTTACACAAGTGGTCTAAAATACGTTAATGATCTGAGGAATTCGTAATTAATTTTACACTTTTTAACAGATTTTTTATTTTTGTATCTTGTATCTTGTGTAGATTATGATCCTTTAACAACTAATTGCAAACAAAAAACTTAGTAGCAAAAAAGTCACATTTTTCCCATATGAACACCCCCTACAAACTTCAGGTCCGACGCGGCATGGGTTAAAGATATCTGATTTCAATTAAATTTCATAAAATGTCTTTTTTCAGCAAAAAGAACAATAGTAGGGGGAGTTATGGTCAAAATTCAAAAGTCGCAGTCTAAGCTAGAGGTCCCCACCTCTTCGTGCTTGTTTTTTCACGGACACCTTGGCACATTTTGATTTAGTATAGGAGAAATGAAAAATAGTAAAAATAGTAAATAAAGAAACAATTAACCTTTTAAAGCTCATAAACAATTACAAAATATTTAAGGCCTTATTTCTAATAAAAATTTTAAATTTATAAACTTTTTGTCAATAAAATTTTTGTGTATTTATTCTATTAAGCTGAGAGATTTAAATTTTGATTATGAATAAGACAGTAAATGTTATAAAATGGCTTTATTTTTACTATTTTTTTTTAATATTGGGAGAAAATTCTAAAAGAAATATATTTCTTCATTTTCCACATCCAAACGTGATCCAAATTTGGATTTTATAAACTGTATCGAATATATATATATATATATATATATATATATATATATATATAGATATACATATATATATATGTGTGTGTGTGTATATATACATATATATATATATATATATATATATATATATATATATATATATATATATATATATATATATAATAATATATATATATATATAATATATATAATATATATATATATAATAATGTATTACGGAATAAACTGGATTGTCAAGAACTGGTTTTAAGCTCCGGATAATATCGGAAAAATTCATCGTGAAGTAAAATCAAGTATATTTTTATACTTTTCATATGCATATTATTTTTGAGCATCAGATGAATTCAAGATATCATTCAAAAGTACAATTGGTGAATATTTAGGTAGAGGGAATTGAAGACGTCTTTTTCATTAAGAAATTTTGCACATAAAAGCACTTACTGAATCAAATTAAGTTAATATATTTATTTTCTGTCTTGTAGTTTAATGTTAAGATTATTGAACGCCTCGAAAAATTATGAGATAGAAATAAATTTTTTATAAAAGGTCTATGTCTTCTGCTGTCTTTATTTCGTATAATCTCTTCTGCATATTTCATTACAAAATTCAACGGACATTGATATGAAGTAGTAACATCTTATGTTCCGCATTTAAATGGACACATAGGGCTTTAAAAATTATATTTCTTAAGGCACTAGTTTTTATAAAATTTTCTACGTCTATAGTATTTTGAATAGCATTTTTCAATATATATCAGGTAAGGTTTTGGCAGCAAGTTCCTTGATTACATAGTGAGACTTAAGTGATTTAAGGTTTGGTAAATAGTAATTCTTCCTTTATTTCAATTTGTCAATAAAATAAAAGTTGGCTTAACATCAGCCGCTTCATTACACTGCAGGCCATCAACTCTTTTTTATTCAGAGTTATTTGACAGATGGATTTCCAAGACATTAATTATATGAGATTTATTTGCTTTTGCTATTAGAATTGAATTCTTGTACGAAGTTACAATAGCTATTTCACCATCCAAATGAAAAGCAACGCAGAATCCAACTTTCGAATAATATACAATGAATAATGTACAATAATTCCATATATATCCATCTTGGAACGTTGCTGCGGATCGATTTTGGAAACTTTGGTCTAGGTCAATATCAAAAATTTTTGATTTTTGGGGTTAAAAGATTTTAATTTTTTTTTTTTATGGCATATTGAAATCTATTTCTATAAAGAGACTCGAATGAATATAAAATGTGTTTGCGTTAACCATTTCCAACAAAGGGGCGTGAAAGTTACAGCGGTTTTAAATTGAATTTATAAAAAATTTACAAACTTGAAGTTTATGTATAATTTTGGTAAAATTTTCACGAAATGTCAAAACCTACGAAGTTATTTAAATAAAACTTCTCATATTGTTGGATGGTATAAATGTAGCATATTTAAATTTAAAAAAAAAAAATTATATATATTTTGTTTGCATCTGTTATTTCTTCATTAAGTATACGAAAAAATATTTTATTCAAGTTCATTACCAAAAACTGCTATTTAATATTGTGATGCTTTTTTTGTTGGTCCACTAAATTATAATTTTTCGAAATTTTTTAATGCGAATTTCTAATTACCGGACTTTTTCTGTTCCCGGTAAATAGGATATAAATTTCGCCCATTGGTAACGCTTCATTGATATTAACAAAGTGTTTATTGTAAGATAGTAGTAGAGCGTTACATAAATTGTTCTCTAGAAAAAATCTTCTAAAATTTGAATTTTTGTAAATAATTAAAAATTTCCCGGCTTTTTTTTTAATACTTCCCGGAGTTCCCCGAGAATAAAAACGCTAGAATAGCTCTTTCATAAACTTATACACATAGGTATACATAGATTCAGCAGAAAAATTACTCAAAATAAAATAAAATAAAAATATGTCACATTATTTATATCTACTGTGTTATTTTTCGCCGCACGTTTTATTTGGATAGGTATGTCTATCTATATATATGTTTTTTTATATGTGGATGAGGGATGGAAAGTAAATTGGTGTATAAGTTGAAGCAAAAAAAAAAAAAAAAACATTAAGCAAAAATATAGTTTTTTTTTTTGTTATTTTTTTTTTTTTTTTTTTTGCTATTGCTATGACCAATAGATTTTTTGCTAATGCAACAGTAAATAGCAAAATAAATTTTATTTATTTTCCATAAAAATTCATATATCTGTAGTATTTTCATCAATATTGTTAAAAGTTATTTTTTAGAATACAATAATTTACAGGTATTATTTTTATCAGAGATAATACTCTCTGATAGATTCTGTCACTTAAAGAATTTGAAAATTTTTCAGTTTGAAAGGAAGATATTGTTAAAGAAGTTTTTCTTTGTTTTATCACACACTGTTGCCTATTACATCTCCACGCTAACTTATATTAGTATATGGTTATGGTTATTCTTTTCTCATACACATATACATACACACATACATACATACATAATATTCATACATACTTACATACATGCTATAATATAATGATAATATACATGGAGAACACCTTTTCCCAACTACAACGGCAGAGAAAAGGTAAAGCACGCGACAAGAGCATCACCAACATAAATTTGAGAAAAATCAACGTTGGAGGCGTAATCGATTTTTTGATAAAGTGACAAATGTGATAAAACTGATATTCTAAACACACAGGCACATACAAAATGGGGAGGCATAATTTCTCTTTTTTTTCTACTTCATTATATTATTATAAAAGTAAATGTATGTGAAAATATTATACTATTATTCTCATGCGTGACACTACGACATATGTGTGTGTCAGTTTAAGTGTCTATAAATAAATGTCAATCTGAAAATTTGGAGAGGCTAGTGTGAGAATGTTAACAATACCTCAACTACAAAAAAGACAACGAATATATTTTTAGATTAGTTACTCAAGATTAATTTCGTATTATTACAGTTTTTTTTTTTTTAACACAATATAGTAAATTGTATAAAATACGTAATTTATTATTATTATCGACCCTTTTTCTGTATTCATTGGACATCTAAAATGTGTTTTATATTTTCAAAGCCCTTTTCATTAAAAGGAAGTTTTTTTCTGATTATGTACAAACTGTACCTTCATAACAAATTTATTTTAGTAATTTATTTTTAAGCTTTTTGATGTGTTGAAATTATATTATAATTTAGATACACAGAAAAAAATATCCCATAATATTTTGTAATAACTTTGTTGATTAATTTTATATTTGAATTTAATAAAAATAATAATTCATATAATAAAGCTCTTTAAGTACTTTTGTATTATGAAAAAATAAAAAATAAAAATGGGACAGCATTCTTAAAAAACAAAATAATATAGAAAAATATTTCAAGAGACAAGCCTTTCTAACTTAATATTTTTTTCGTGAGTTATAGAATCCTATAGGATATAAGATTGTAGAGTTTTCCTAAAAAGTGTTGATTGAAGTGCGGTAAGTAAAGGTTTTGAGCCGACAAAAAGGGATTGGACGAACGGTTTTACCAATATTAAAAGTTTTGGAATATGTTTCTATGTATTACTAAAAATGAAGTAAATATTTTACAATTGTGCAAATTTAGTTAATATTCGACTACTGTCAGTTAACATTTTAATAGAATTTATTAATAATTTCAATTATAAAAATAATTATTATAATTAAAACTTTTATTTGAAATTACATAGGAAATCCATAATAACTTCATTCAATTAGTATTATCATTTCAATGACTAGAACAAAATAAATTAAAATTTTAAATGACGTAAGCAATTTCGTATTTGAAATCAATTTTTATTTTTTTATTTGATTTTGTTTCTGTGTATATTCGTAATGGAAAATATATCAATGTATTTACACATATATTTTTTGTCCTCAAAATATCGTCTTTATTCAGCATAGTGATTATCACTTCCGCAATAAATTGATGATATCCCATTGAGATTATCTGGAATAAATTATTACAATACTTTTATTTTTCAGTCACAATTTTTCAGTTGTTAAAAATTGTACAAAAATGAAAAAATATTGAAGAAATTTGTTTGTCTTTCAGGAAAATAATGGATATTTTATGCTTTAGTTTTCGTTTTATTATGTTAAGATTTATGCACATGCTTTACAAGATGTACAAATTTTTACACCCTACAACATCATAGGTGGTTAGGGTATTATGCGTTTGTTCTGATGCTTGTAACACACAGAAAATGTTTACAATCGACTCAGAATCACTTTTTAAATCGATCTGGCTGGACAGCTGGCACGTGTGACTTTTATGATACAAGGACGAAGCCTACTGAAATTGGTTGTGATTGGTCCATTATTCTACCTAGCCCCTATAAAAATGTTCCCCCGGAATAGAGTCTAAATACTCAAAAATGCCTTAAAAATAAGAAATTCGGTTTCAAAGAAGTTTGTGCTACCATATAAACCTCTCCTCCGAAAATCACTTTAACTTGCATGTATCCCATACGAATGTTAGTATCAAGTTAATATTCGAATCGGTCAATTATCTATCATAGCTCCGATATAAACGCACTTCCAGCAATCGCTCTACATAAAATCATCTAGATGTTAGTATCAACGCATTATCATGCATTTGTACATTTTAATTAACATTTATTAAGATTGGCCACAGATGTATTATAAGTCCCCTTTCCAAATTTTTATACTCGTAAACAATGGTGTAGGGTATCATATAGTCGGTCTTGAGCGACTATATCTTCCTTTATCGTTTTTAGTTATAAATGACGCATGTTTTTTTTTTTGCCCTGACGTTATTTATTTGTGATGACTTAGAGAGCGCGGCGAGATCAAAAAGCCATTCACAATAAACCAATAGGTATGTTCAATCATACAGAAAAAGAACACAAAAACATAGAATTCGCTTAGAAAGTCATTGAAAGTGAAGTTAAATACGAAGGAGTTTGCAAAAAGAAAATATAAACTGTTTATGACATGCAAAAGTTTCAAGTTGAAGATCAAAACGTGTTTAACTACTAAAAAGCTAAGGTTGCGTCTTAGGGCATTGCTGTAGAAATAAAATAACCTCATCAAGTGATTTTTTTTTTCCTAAAGTTTTTTTTCATAAATTTTTTTTTTTTTTAATTTTTGTGTAATAGAAAATATTAGTTATTATGTATAATTTTATATAAAAAGCTAAAGGTAATTATATAATTAAAAATAATTATTTAATATTTTGTTATTTTAAATACTGTTTATGTTAATTGTCTCATTATTATTATCCAAAAAATGATATTAATATAAATAAAATTCCGAATATATTATACAATTTAAATGGAAAAATTGTACTAATTATTTTTAAATTATTTTAAAGGGACCAGCTTATACAAAATTGAATCTAATTAGGCCTGAAAAGAAAAGCTCCAATAAGAAAAGCTCCAGCTAACATCGATAAGAAAGAGAAACCAAATATACACATGACCGCCAGTAGAGCCAATTCTTTTGAAAGGATCTTCATTTTTTGTAGGTCACGACCATACCAACTTGTACTTGAAGTTGTATATGTATGTTGTACATGTTTGTTTTGTAAAATAAAAAGGCGTGTTTGTGTGTATACTTCTGATAATTATGTTTAAACCTATAATCTAAAACTACTTAAATATTTATTAATGAAATTGAATTAAATTTTATTAGCGTATAAATATTTCAATAAATAAGGAATAAAAAAACATAATCATATAAAATAAAATAACTGATTATATAGAAATCCAGTAATATATCTATGACTTCTAACTTTCTACGCTAATTCATAATAATATTTAATTAAAGCTAATTAATTTTTGAAAAAAATCATTTAAAACTATTTAAATAATTTAAAAATAAAATTTTACTTGAAATGATATTTGTTGAAACGAAAACGCAATTAAAAGTATTGTCAACTATGAATGAAACGTAAAGTAAAAATGTATAAAAAAGGTAAAATTTTATCTTTGAATGTTTAGTTAGCTAATGAAACTAAATATTAATTTCATAAATATAAGTTATTTAATGATTTGTATTAATTATTTAAAAAAAAAAAACAATAGTCAATATTTTGCTTTTAACAATTAACAAATAAAATTAAAAAAAAAATAATAATAAATAAAATTTGACTTAAGTTCCTGAAAGCCTATAATGAATCAAGAATGATCTAAAAAAAATAATGGAAAATAGTAATAAATTCAATCAATTCAATTCCAGTCGAAATCCCAACAATTATAGAATGTCTTAAACTTTATAAATTTAATATAGATATAAAGTAGATAAAACGAGAAAGAAAGACATAGTCGATCAAGACCAACTATATGTTACCCTACACCATTTTTTACGAGGAAAAAATTAGGGAAGGGGACTTATATTACACCTGTGGCCAATTTTACACATACAGATTAATTCGTTGGTACTAACTTGCTTTTATGCCTTTAGGGCGATTCCTATAAGTGGGTTTATATGAGAGCTATGGTAGCTTATGGACCGATTCTCATAAAAATTTGGCAATGTTGTTTCTACTTACATAAAACTTATTTGTGTCAAATATTAATCTGATACTAACATCCGTATGGGATTTATGCACGTTAAAGTGATTTTCGGAAGAGGAGTTTATATGGGAGCTTAGGTCAACTGTGGACCGATTATAAAATTTGGTACAAAGACTGATGCTTATTGATTGAACTTCTTTGCACCGAACTTCATTAACGTATTCTTATTTTAAGGCATTTTTGAGTGTTTAAACTCTATTCCGGGGGAACATTTGTATGGGGGCTAGGTGAAATAATGGACCGATCACAACTAATTTGTATCATAAAAGTTCTATGTAATAAATTTCATTGAATTATCTTTAGAATTGCGACCCGCACTTTGTGCACAAGGTTTACATGGACAGTAGGCCAGCCGTCCAGGCAGACGGACGGACATTGTTAGATCGATTTCAAAAATGATTCTGAGTCGGTTGATATACTTTAAGGTGGATGTTGTATAACTTTTTCTATGCGTTACAAACATCAGCACAAACGCATTATACCCCAACCACCTATGGTGGTGTAAGATATAAAAATTAAAAAAAAGAGTAAATAAGATGAGGAGCAATAATTGCAATCACTTAAGAACAATAAACTATTTCTAAGGTTTGAGAAAAAAAAGTCTTTTAGTAAATAAAAAAAATCAAATTAAAATTAAATTTAAAGCGTAGATTAAAAAAAAAATACATAATTTAAAACTGAAATGAACACATATTTTTAACAAAATTAATATTTAAATAAAAATCTATTAATTTGATTTGGATTATAATAATTAAGTCAATAAAAAAGAAACTAAATATTTTAATTTACTGAAATTTCAAATGTATCATATAAGAATAGTAAATATTGTTTTATTATAAACTTTCTTGAAATAGAAATAAAAAAATAATATTTTTGTTTAGTCTGATGCAAAATCGAAATTTTGTTTAGTTTAATAAAAAAAAACATCAACTTTATTTTTTTTTTTAGAAATTAAATATGAAATAAATAACGTACCAGAAAACATATTATTCATATTTTCATCATTAGTTTTACATTTTATAGTACTTAACTTAAGTGTTGTTCAAAATATTTTTTTAATTCATGTTTTAGTTATTTTTTTTAACGAATTTAAATAAATGTTTTCATATTGTTAGAAATATTGCAAATTTCTTAATTTGGTTAAAATGTAATAAGGAAAAGAGAATTTTTGGTGATTTTTCTATTATGGATATTACTTAAAGTTCATTTTTTTATGCAGGGCATAGTAATGTCAAGGATGACTGAAGTATGTCAGCCTGTAGTGGACCATAGCAACTTGTCCTGAAGTATCGGTATCAATCGTGTCACTTGTGTGAAGTTTTTTGTAGTCAAATATCCGTCTCTCCTAGGTATCCCAATGGCGATTTTTTATTTGCTTCCTTTTCCTTTCTAACACGAATTTATAGTTGTGATGAACTTAGGTGGAAACCTAAGCCCCATTTCCGGTGAGTTAATGCCGCAGCTACAGCCAGCGTGCCACCCATCCACCGTATGCCGGGAAGAATATTTCATCACAAATGTAACATTAAAGGAAATCTCGTGAATTTCCGCATAATTTCCCGGATTTCCCGTGAAAAACTAATTAAAATGTATACAAAATGGAAACTTTACTAATATGAAGGCGAGGTTTTTTTAATCAAAATCGACTATTATACGATTTCTGTGACAATTTGCTAAGATTTGGCGTGCAATGTATTTAGATAAATAATATTTTAAAATATTGGTGTATAGATGACATCGAAGTTAATTTGCAGCAAAATATTTTATTCTGAGTTAAATATATTTTTTTATGTTAACTGCCCGCAATTGATATCCCCCTTAAGCTATCATTTTAGACTTATTTTACTTTGTTTCAATAAATCTTTAGATATTTTTTGAAAATCTTTTCCTGATTGAAATTTTTCGAATTCTCTAAATACTCCTTTATGTTCTCTGTAGCGGTAAAAACATTAATGCAAATTTCTATGAGAATATAATCAAATAAGAAAGTCACCAATTTTCATTCATAGTTAAGAAGTAAGTGACTTATAAAGATTAATTAGCATACACACCTGATAAATAACACAAAATATTGTATATTTATCAATTATAATAGTGCCATAAAAAATTTAAAATCATTTTATGATTTTTATTTCATATTTAAAAAAAAATAAAATAAAAGTCATAGACTGATTTTTATTTTTTGTGAGAGAAAATAAAAATCATACCTTGAGTTTTATTTAACAATTTATCAGTAATAGTTATTTTAAATTCATAAAATAAAAATCAGAAATAATTTTTATTTCTGAGAAATAAAATAAAAATCAGATAAAATTTTATTACACAATAACTTAAATAGCGTAGTCAGAATATGGTATACTCAATATATTTTTACCTAATTTCCTTAATTTTTTTTTTTTTTTTTTTATCCAAAATTATACAAATAATTATTTTTGGTCTCTGATTAATATAATTAAAAAAATTATAAAAGCGAAAAATCACCCAAAACTTTGAAAATGTAAAAGGAAATTAAAATTCAAAAATTACGAAAACTCACTTCAAAACATTAAGTAATTTTTCATAAGAAAAGAGCCTAAATTTTTATAGAAATTTTGTGGGCGCTTTTTCAGAATAACCCTCATATTTTGAACTTTATATCTAATGACAAAACTATAACAAGTATTAATTAAAAAATAGAAAACAATTTTCATGAAAAAATATCAAAAAATTATTTTTTGTATAACTTTGTTATTGTCACAAAGTTCAGCATACGTTATACGTTATATATGTTTTTAAATACAAAGAATATAACAGCTTCTTTTTGGTTTATTTTTTGGGATATTTAGTCTTTTGTGGTCTTTTTAAAAGTTCAATTTATACCTTTTTCTCTCACCTCCTGATCAATAAGTCCGTGACTTTTCGAACTTCCCTCGTAGTTGTATGAAATGCAACACTATTCCCATCAGGTACCATCTGTTAGTAGACTACTGTCAAATTTTGAGCAAGTGTTGTCATTTACTTTGCGTTTAACAGCTGTTCAAAGCATACAACCTCGTGTATTTTTCTAAAAATGGAAAGAAGTGAATTTCGAGTGCTCATTAAACATTATTCTTTGCGAAAAAAAAACCGTCACTCAAACCAAAAAAAGCTATTGGTTCAATGGTAAAAAAGTGGTTTAATGACTTTCGTTGTGGTCGCACAAGTACAAATGACGCTGAACGTTCTGGATTGAAGTCAGTAAAAAATGTCAAAAAAATCCACGATATTGTGTTGGCCGACCGAGGAGTAAAAGTGCGTGATATTCTTGATACCATAGGCATTTCATATGGCAGTGTGGTTTCGATTTTAAATGATCAGCTGAGTTTAAGAAAGTTGTCTGCAAGATGGGTGCCGCGTTTGGTCTCAATTGAGCATAAACATAAACATGTGCAACTTCAAAAACTCTATGAATTGGGCTACGAATTGGTACCTTATCCGCCATATTCTCCGGATTTAGACCCTAGTGACTACTTTCCAAACCTAAAGAAATGGCTCGGTGTAATGAGATTCAGCTCCAACGATGAAATTATTGACCAATCAAATGCCTATTTTAAGGACCTCGAAAAAACCTATTTTTTACGCAAAGTTAATGGCGACACTTGCTCAAAATTTGACAGTTGTCTATTAACATGTGGTACTTGATGGGAATAGAGTTGCATTTCATATAACTACGAGGGAAGTTCGAAAAGTCACAAACTTATTGATCCACCCTCGTAACACTGCTGCTTACATATTACATTTTGCTTTCAAAATGAAATATTACAAAGTCTTCTTTTAATTCTGCCACAAATCTTTAAATTCAAGAAATTTATAGTTCTTAAAAATAATATTAATAAATTAAGTTTTATAGATTCTTTTATGTGCTTTAAGTTTTTCAACGAAATGATGTGGCATCATTAAGATAATAAAATCAGTTAAAATTTTTATGACTTTTAGTGGGCGATAAAAGAGAATCTAAAACGATAATTTGAGTAATATTTTTTATATTAAATAAATTTTATTAGAATAATGACATAAAATGATGACATAATAGTAATTACTTTAATATTTTAAAAATAATATGTTCACCAAAAAAGAGAATAAAAAATTCTACTAGTTTGAGAATACGAGTATTTTAAAATTTAATTCATATTATTTATCATATGGGCGTTTGTTCCTAAAAAAAGATAAAGAAAGTAATAAAATTATATTTGGCGTAGATACTAATGTGATTCCAGGGAGTGTAGCATAATCTTTATTAAAGAGTTTACAGTTTGCAAAATAACTTAATGTCTGGTATTTGGCTTTCTTTTTGGTTTGAAACGAAAATTATTTGAGTCGAAAAGGAATCCTATTAAAATCGACTGAAATCTAAATTTTGAATCATTAGACAAAAGTTCCCAAATAAGACCCTTTCACTTTAACGAACATCATGCAATTGGGTATCATACATATGGTCAAGCTAGACACAGTATAACTTTCTTATTAGTTTTTGTCAAAAAAAAAAAAAGAAAATATCAAATAAATAATGATAATAATAATAATAATAATAATAATAATAATAATAATAATAGTAATAATAACAAAAAATTTATGTTTAAAATTTTGAGAATTAAGACGTTTTATATAGTTTTATGTGTTTAAAATAAAATTACCCCGTTAGCGTATGAATAATAACAATCCATTATATCAAGTATACACAAATATTTTATTACCCAGCAGTGAAACCAGTAGCGGAGAAAACAAGAGACTAAATTCAACTTTAAAAAAGTCAAAAAGTGCTAAATATCACAAAATATACGGCTAGAAAAAAGTTAAAATTTTTTTTTTTTAATTTCAGAACTTATTTTTTCTCGTTTTCATTAGCTTTTTATATTTTTTAAAGATATTGTAATTAACTTATAAATAAAACACAGAACAGCTGTCAATAAAATGACCCAGATGAAAAATACCCTTAAACATTCTCATACAAATTTGAGTTATATTTCATATGAAAAATTTCCTAATGTTTTGAAGATATTTTTCGATATTTTTAAACTATAGTTCTTTTGATTAATTTTTTTTTAGTTTTTAAGCTTTTATAAGAATTTGCTAAAATTATATTTATAAATAGTTGCTACGGTTAATGAAGTAAATAAAAAAAAAAAAAATAACTATTTATAATAATTTATTCAGTAATTCCACCAAATTAGTATTTTAGTATATTACTTGTACTTGATTTGGATAATGAAGCGCCGCAGGCTAAAATTTTTGCTAAATATAACAAATATAGATTTTTTACTTAAATCAAAGTAGTTTATTTATGCATGTTCAACAGCACTTTTTCCACACAAATCTTGGTGCATGCAGAGCTAGGGTTACGGTTAGCAAAAAAATGTTAGAGCGAGGGTAAAAGGGAGGCGCGAGGATGGAGATTCGATTTTTCATCCCTCAACATGGTACGAGGGTAAAATGTTAGCGCGGAAATTGAGGTTGGAGTTTCCAGCCCTGAGCTTTGTGGTTTTGTAATATGGTTTTTTGACCTTAAACTTAAATGTGTGATTCGAGTTTCTAACTCTGGGTTTTATTTTTAATTATATTTTTTTGTGGTTTGTAATAGTTTGTAAGAATGTAAGGAGTATGAGAAAATTTATTGGTATATATATTTTTAAAAATGTTTGCGATAAGAAAATAGTTTTTATTTTTAGGAAATGATTAGAGTTCTAATGTTTAACGATAAGAAAATAGTTGTATGTTTGTTAAGAGTTATAGAAAAAAGTAAAAGTATATATTTAAATTTTTTCTGTCGTTCTAATTGTCGGAAATAATTTATGAAAAACTCTTTTACAAAATTAATAAATACCTTTTTTTAAATTTCTTTACATTAAATTACATTTTTACTTTATATAAATTATAGAAATTATATAAATTATACAGCTTTTGTGTCAGTATATACCTATTGTAATATTAATTGCAAGCTCATATGTTAAAGGATTTGTTTGAATATTTTCACAGCCATAATTATGAAAAGCATTTTTGAAGTAAATGAATGGTGTCCCAATATTATTATAAATTCATAATTCGATAATCTGATTCTGAAAAAAATAGTAAAAATAAATAAGAAATGTTCATCTTTGTTTGAAAATTCTGGAAGTTGAAACCAAAATTTTAAGACCAAAAGCAAAATAAAAAAGCTAGATGTGGCCTTAAAAAGGCTAAAGTTTCAACGCTTCATTCCCAGCCAACGTGTAAACTTTAATAACATTTTAAACAAAAATATTCAACCAACATAGACTCAAAGTCAGCCTTGGCACACGAATTAATTTTTAGTTCTTCCCTATTCTTAAAAAATTATCGGCTATATCATCAATAGCAATATTGATGATATAGCCGATAATTATAATAAAAATATTGATGATATAGCAAGATGTCTTTTCTATAAAAATTTTGCACTTAAAAGAACTTATTGAACTAAACTCATTTAATATATTTTATATAGCTTATATAGAGGCTTCAGAAAATCCTAAAGACCGGTTTTTTGACATATCTCCGCTATTTATAAACTGATCTCGCTGAATATCAATGAAAAAATTCTCGAAAATATTTTCGATCGTCTGATATATGTATATTATATATATGGCGGTTGTCGGTGGGCTTCAAAAACACTTTTTCAACCGACAAACAGACGTATTTGAATATTTTGATATTTTACTGAACTAAATCAGACCAGTGGTTTTCGGGATATGCTTCAGTACATGCTGCAACTTCCTCAAGTTTACAAATAGCGATTTATTGCGAGAACTAGCGTCAATTCAAAAAAGTGGTTTATAGGCTTAGAAATTCATATTAACGTACATCCGAATTGCCTGAAGAATCCCGTGATGCATAATCAGTTTATAGTTTACTGTTATACGTTGTGCTGATATTTGTAACGAGCAGATGCAAATTGTAGCATCATATCTTAAAGCATACCTTTCGACTCGGAATCAATTCCTTATCTCCTTTAATAAAGGTTAATTGAAGAATTCTTGGTCTTGACAAATTTAAAGACCTTGTAGCAAAATTTCTTATCTGTAAAACCCGAATGAGCTATTTTTCTACCTATTAGGTAGAAAATTATATAATCTAAAAACTCGTTAAAGATGCAAATTATCGTTAGTTGTAAATGCGTTAAAAATATGAGGTGATGGAGAGAAACCAAAAAGTTTCTTTCTGGTAATTAGAGTGATTATATTTACAATACCTGCAACATAAATTGCAAATTGAACAAAAACACGCAAATAAGTAATTCAAATTTATTACGAAAAACTACGTCAATTCTTTAAAACAATTGCTAAGAATGCAGGGGAGTTGTGAAATACATTTTTTGTATTTTCAGACTGTAGGACCACAGACAAAGAATACAAATTTGAAGAGAAAATTCCTTCATCTCAGGAAGGAAAGCTTATTATTCGTTAAATTTCTCCGTGTATTTTATCAGAAAAGTTAAGAAAAATCTGGCATTAAGATTCACAAATAAAAAAGATTCTAAATGTAAGCACCAAAAAAAATAAAGAGACAAATTTGAGGAAAAAAATTATCGAGATAAATTAATTCAAAATTACGAGTGCTGTTTAAAGAGCGATAAAACGTTAGTAAACAATCCACTAGACTTTTTATAACATCCTGGACAGATAAATGAAACGTAGCAGATAAATATCGTTAAAAAAATCGAAATGGTCAATCTGTGCTTGCGGGCAAAGATTTGATTAATGCGTAATAAATGGCTTCATTAACAAAGAAATGTACACGAATGAGTGCCTTTGGAATAGATTTCTTAAGAAAAATCTTTTGAAAAGTTTAGTTGTTTCGTAAAATCTGCACTCCTGCTTTCTATTTTGGCTGAGAGAGAATTAGTTTAGTGCCAAATTGATTTAAGTATATTTCTTGAATAAACGGCGTCAATAAATTAAAACAAAAATGGCATGACATTTTTTTATTAATCGATAAACATATATATTTTTTCTAAAATACAACATTTTCGACTAATTCTGGATATAAGGAACAAATCTAAATCGATTTAAAATTTCTTTATTAACCATTTATAAAGCATTGTCTTTTGAAATATGTAAAAAATTATTAAAAAAAAAAAAAAAAAAACATTGGGAAAAAAGTGAAAGTATTGTACTTTTTGGTAAAAAATTGCCATTTTTCATACTAACTTCAGAGTGCTGATTTGAAAATTTTTAACGGTTTGATGAATTGAGATAATTAAATATATTTCTTTGAATATTATTTTGAAATGTATTACAAATTATAGAATATTTAGAAAAAACTTCCTTCATATACCTCAGGATTTATTCCCGAAAATCAAAATACGGTCGAGGCAAAAAATCAAAAATTGAAAATTCAAGCGTAACTATACGAGTATTTTCAATTGTAAGAGATAACTTAGATGAGTAAGAATGTTTTTTTTTTTTCTTTATCACGCAACTTTTACATACTCGAGGTGGTCAAATTTCGCATCCTTCAGCTAATCTCGTATTATTGCAGAGTGACTACAAAGTAATTTTTCCGAAAGCGTAAATTCTCCTCCACAAATTTTCCATGCATTTCTGTTCGAGCCAACCAGCAGTTTAGTAGATATAGGTTTTTTACCAAAAATTTTGTGATTGGCTCCACTTTGTGTCATTTTTTTTTTTATTAATTTAAAGCATTGAACAATTTTTTCTATGTTTGTTAAAGTACGAGTATAAATTAATGTTTTATTTTCAATATCATGTATTACATATGGATATACTCACATAATATATAATAAATATTTTCGTTCTTTTTGTAATCATGCTGATATTTTGGCTTCACTTTATCTTATATTTATCTAAAAACTAAGTTTCACTTTGTTAAAATGTTTTTAAATATCCTTTTAACAATTCTAGAAAAAAATATAATTAAAACTTTGAACTTCTTTTTTGTTGCTTCTTTAATCTGTAGTTGCTTTTATCAAATATATTTTATAAAATAATCTTTTACTTCCGTTTTATATTTTCTCTTTTATATTATTTTTGATTTTTATTATTATTATTATTTTTTTTTTTTTTGTTACTTAATAATTTAAATCAAATTTTGCCAACTGACCTCATTTATTTCGCTATTGTTTTTTATTAATCTCTTTTTTATATATAAACTAAGTATTTAAGAATGATCTAAAAGTTGGAGCTTATATTTTTTTGTTTAAAGTTCTTACAAATATACGCGTGTTAGAGAGTAACAGTACAAGCATGTGTTTACATTAGGGTTATAACTAGAGGCCAAAAGTAATTATTATTTGTGTAATTTTGTATCAAAAAAATCAATATGAGGAAAATTTTTTAAAAATATTCTGGTTATCCTGATTACGCTATTTAAGTTATTGTATAATAGAATTTTATTTTTACTTTATTTTTCAGAAATAACAATTATTTCTGATTATTTTATGACAATTTTTGTAAATAACACTCAAGTAGTTATTTTTGTTTTCTCCCACAAGAAATAAAAATCAATCTATGATTCTTATTTTTTAAATAAGAAATAAAAAACATAAAATGATTTTTAATTTAAATAAGTCTTTTCCATTTATTACATTGTTAGTTATCAGTTTTATGTGCCAATTAATCTGTGTGGTTCACTTATTACTTAACGATGAATAAAAGGTCTAAACTTTGAAATGACTTTCCAAGTGACTGTATGGACTATATTTTATTCTATATTCTCATAGATATTTTTATTGATATTAGAACTGCAACATAAAGTCGTAGGTAGAAAGTTCACAAAATTACAGTATAAAAAAGATTTTGGAGGAATATCTGAAGATTTGTTGGAATTAAGTAAAATTAAAATTAGTCTAAAATGGTAATTTAATAGGCAATAAACGTAAAGGAAAAGATATCCAGGACAGGCAGATAATGCAAAAAAATATTTTGTACTTTCAAAAAATCTTTGTTTAATTTTTATTTTTCATTTATATTTTAAAACTTGTAGTGATTTAATTTTTTTTTTTACTTTTCTTTAAAAAAGTCAAAAGCAATTTTTATTTTTGTATAATGAAGTAAAAATCAAAACAATTTTTTTTTTAGACAATAAAATAAAAATAAAAAATAACAATTCAAATTTGATTTATTTTTTAAACTTATAAAACTTATGGTCTGTGGTTATAACTTTTTTTGATCTCAAAATACCATAGCACTAACCTTTAGCCAATATTGTACTGATAATATAAAACGAACCTTTTGGTTGATTTGGTTAAAAGACTTCAAGCACCAAATGCGATTTCTAAAAGGTCTTTGTACATATTTTTTAATTATTTTTATTTAAAAAACTTTCATTTAAAGTTCTACGTATTTAAATGGCAAAACTTGTGTATTACGTTTGGATCAAAATCATTTTATTTTATAGTCCTCTTTCACATAAATAAGGAAAATATCAAGTCAGGTATTCATATTCGACTTATCGGTTATAGAATAAAATATAAAAATCTGGCTAACAACTAATTTAACACATTTTTGAACATATTTTGGGTAAAGTAAATGGGAAATTGCACCATAATATGTCGAAAATTTAAAAATTCTTGAAATATAAATAAAAAGTAAAAACATTAATTCCTTTGTCTAAAAGTAAGAAATTACACAGAAAATTTCTGTAAAAAGTGATAAAATCTTAAGTAAGTTTTTTGAAACCAAAACAATATTATGTATTTGTAAAAAATTTTCATTGCGATTGATGTGTGAACTTTTTTAATGATCGCGAAAAATTAGTACCATATTTCTTTATATTTTGCATACTAAACAAGATCTTGCCATGAAAAAGTTCAAAAAGTTATTACCCTAATATACATAAGTACATGGTACGTAGTGTTTATATGAAAACTTATGTTAGAAAATGTCCATATGTTTGTATGTGTACGTATGAATCTGTGCAATAGTTTGATGGTTGGTTTTTATCCTTTTCATTTATAACTGTGTAGGCGTGTAATTTTCTCTAAGTTTTACATTCTACTACACATTGTTATTATTTATTTCTAGTGCCGGCAGTTATTATGGGTGGCTACAAATAGTAATGGTGGTCATGCAGCTGCTGCTTTGCTGTATTATTGTTGCCAAAATATTTATGAAATTTTTGTTCACATTACTTTTTTTTTTCTTTGTCTTCTACTTCTGTTTTTTATTTTTGGCTGCCTTATGTTAAAACTATTGTTGTTTCTTATGTGTTTATTGCTCTCAGTGTGCGGCCAGTTTGTTAAATTTGTTGTTTTGATCCTTTTTCATATAAGTATATTTAGGAATACATGGACATATATCTCTGTTACAATTAAGCTTAAATTATTTGACAGTTTTATGTATTTTTACACATATGTGCAAGAATTGTTTCCGTTATTCGTTTACGAAGTTTAAGAAAAATAAAACAAATGGAATTGGCAAATACTCGCAGCATGATTATACTGTGGATGAATCTATATAATTAATAGAAAAACACATTTTTAAACATTTAATAAAAAGTAAAGCATTAGAAAAGTATTTTCTTATAGATGTATATTTTAGAAGTTACAAGCAGTAAAAATTGCTACTAACACATATTAAAAAATTTACATATATGTGTATAAGCTTCAAACAAAAGAGCGTCTTAAATGAAAAAAAAAAAAAATAAATCGCTGAAATGGAAAAAATAATCAAGAGTTATTACAGTTACTAAGAGTTTTATTTGTTCTCTCTTCTTTAAATAATCTAAGGAGAGTTTTGTTTTTGTATTTAACCGTTATTCTTATATTGGTTATTTTAAAATTGGTGGACTAAATATTTGAAAAGTATTTACTTACCAGTACTTTAGAAATTTCAAATTCAGTATTTGATTAGTTACATTCATTAATTTTATAATGTATAAAAAACTTTATTTTATTTACACTAAATTTATTTATTTCAATACGATAGAGACAGTGGATCAACCCAGGTAAAATATAGTTTTATATGATATACATTAATATATATTAAACGTATTTAGCTTCAAATTTTAGTTTGTCAAGAAATTACTACGCTAGTCGGAATAAAATATAATTTCCTATTTTAAACAAATATAGTTAGTATAGAAGGAATTTGACAAGAATCTGTTTTCAGTTTTTTTCTATCAGGTACTACTTTTTTTATGGGAATGTCTATTGACCCTATTTTTAGACGGTTACATTAGTATAACTCGAAAACGGTTTATCCAATTTAAATAAATAAAATTTTAACAGATGACGACGAAGTTATCATACATGATATGTACAATTGTACATATCATGAGTACAAACCGTTCTCAAGTTATACTAATGTGACCGCCTACTAAAGGGGTCAATTAGCCATGCCCTTATAAAATTAGTACAAGACGTTTTGTACGTCAAATTCTATTTAGTTCAACTATTTTTGTTTAAAGGAAGATATCTTTGGCGACCTTTGCTTTTGATATTATTTTCAATAAAAATCTCAATAAAACTTAACAAGACAATTAAGCGGATTACAGTTGGTCTTGATTTTATCAAAGCTAGTGAATTTATCAAATTTGTAATCGTATTATAAAAGATATGTAGTTGATTAGTGAATTTTATTCTTTAAGTTAATTTTATTCTTCATTTTTTTTTCAAACATTTTAAGATTAAAATAATATAAAATATTAGAAAAAAATTAACACAAAATTCCTTTCAGTCTTTTGAAGTTATAAATGTCGTGTTTTATCCTCGAATTCAGTGTAGATATTTATTTCTTATGTTTATTTTTTGTATTGTGCAAGTAAAATAATAATAAAAATACCACAATACTTACAAACTTTTCATTAGTATTCTTAAAGTCATTCATATAATCCTTGAATACGTATTGTTAGTAAGAATATTTTGTTGTAAAACTATTGTTAAAAATTTCACCGTTAGCAGAAAACTTAGAAACGGATGTAAACGCTATCACAGGGATGAGGAAATTGTTAGATATTTATAATAATAGAAAATTTTGTATTTAAAATATTAATGTACGACTAACTTTCGCTATATCTCTCGAATGTTTTTAACATCTTATTTGTAAAGTCAAATAATAGTTTTATTTTTCTTTTTATGCTTGATGAAAAGTATCGGCCTTTATTTAAAATATTTAACGAGATTATTTCCTCACCACTGTATATGATTAAAGAAAAAAATATACGCGTGCATAAATAATTATTTTCTGTTTTCTCAACTTTCGCTTTATTTTTAGGATTTTTGCAACATCAGTAGCAATTTCTTTTTGTTTAATTCTTTTGTTCATTATTCTTTGTTAAATAAAAAGAGAGAAAGAATTTTTAACAACATTGTAATTATGATTATTTAAATATGACGGTTGTATTTTTATACATTAGATTGCACCGAAAAAAAAAAAAATCCAACTTTCGAATTTCGACCGTAAATCTTCATAGGATTGTTTTTTTTATGTAAAAACATAGTGCGCCAAATAATAGAGTGATCGGATGTTACTAACACGTGCCGCATCGACCCTGAAGTTTGCGGAAATTTTAACATTTTCACAGTTTTTTTTCTTTATTTTGCTATTATCAATTCTTTTTTTTTTTTTTTTGTTATAAAAACAAGACAAAAAAGGTTAAGATCTGTGAGAAAATATTAAAGTTATTAGAAACTCCCCCGACCATTAAGTTATTTCCGAACACTTGTATAAGCAAAGCGTACAGACAAATTTTTAATAAATTATAATCCCGTTTATTTTTGTTACTGCTGTTTAAAGTCTCCAATTTTATTGTTTTCAAAATTTTATTAAACAAATTTACAAAAAGTTAGAATAGAACTATGCTGTATTATAGACAATATCACAGAAAATACAAATTATATCGATATCTCTTATAAATTTGCCATACCTTGAATTTAAATTTTGCGAGTTTCGGTAAAAAGATAATATAGGTTGCAGAAAATATATTCCGATTTTTTTTTTTACGGATTTGAATAATGCTAACACGTAAAGCAGGAAGGTCAAAAGTAAAATTTTGGAATATTTGAGATTTTTAAAGCAAAACTAACTCAAAATTATTTATTTTAATCTGGATTTCAAAGCAACGATTTTTACAATAAATTTAGTTTTATTAGAATAACTTACATAGCAAAGCGAGTTAAGTATCTTTTTCTTTGTCCATGATATCAGTTAATAAAATTTACTCTGCACATAATCAAGAAAGGATGGTGTGTCAAAAAATTATGACCCCAAGTTCAACTAAAGCTAAATTTATTATTATTATTTTTTTTGGCTTCAGATGTCTATTGTCTTTTAATTATATTTTTCCATGTGAAGTCTTTTGCTGCATTTACTCCTATCGGACTTGTCCCCAGGTGACAGATAGGGGGAACTAGGGGATAGGCACATGATCTGCACATTCTGGTACAGGGTGCTTATAGGACCCTAACTTGAGTGTTCAGATCATGAGTATTATCTCTGGTCCTAGAGTTCCTTAGAGTCTCTCGCGGACCAAATAAATGTAGTGAAGTTTAAGGTCAAGGTGTTTGGCAGTAGTGCCAAGGACCTGAATAGTTAGTTAGTGCTTAAATAAACTAACAGCTAACAGATTCCCTTCAACGCCTATGTCACGGGATGGTTGTAAGCTCTAGCCTAGTCCGCGCACGAGTATGCAGTCCTTCTTTTACTGCATACTCGTGGAATATAAATTTAAATTCATTTCGGTTTAAGGTCAAGGTGTTTGGCAGTAGTGCCGAGGACCTGAATAGTTAGTTAGTGCTTAAATAAACTAACAGCTAACAGATTCCCTTCAACGCCTATGTCACGGGATGGTTGTAAGCTCTAGCCTAGTCCGCGCACGAGTATGCAGTCCTTCTTTTACTGCATACTCGTGGAATATAAATTTAAATTCATTTCGGACAGACGACGAACGGTCGCAAAACGACAAGACAGACACGGAGGACGATTTCGTATTGATGGTGGTCCAACGGGACATTCTAGAACAGAAAAAGTCAGTTGTTGGGCCTACTATCAGAGACGGATGAGTTTCTGGGCATCTCTAGGGATTCCTTTGCTGGGACCAGTGTTCGGGAATCTTTCTCTTGGATCTGAAGATGAGCACGAGATCACTATGATCTCAGCTCGCGCTCAGACTCAAGAAAGGAACCGAAGCGTCTGAGCAAGTGGATATTTTGACGGTCTCAGTAGGTCATGCGGCTCGCGGCAACTTAGTTCGGCAAGACGCGGTAATGCGAAAAGCGCCAAACGATGTCACAAGTCGAACTAAGGAGGAGAAGGCTCGAAGTGGCGCAAAAGCTTCCCTTATCTATCTTCATAAGATAGCTTAGAGAGGCTCTGTGCCACTTGTAGGCAAGGATAAGAAGCTTGCCAGAAAGCACAGGAGGAATGTTAAAAGATTCTAACTCTCTAGAAATGTCTTATTGGGTGAGAATGTGGACAGCTCTCCAGGAGAAAAGTCAACATCTTCAACAATCCGTGCCGGAGCGAAGGATAAATGTAGTGGCGTACCAGCCAAAACCTGCAGCCATTCTGGACCAGCAGGTAAGGACTGGTAAGCCAAAAACTACCGATGGTGTGGCTGTTCATGCACCGGTCAGCAAAACTAGCAAATCGCAAAAGATTGTCAGGGATGCTAGGCCTGGACATGATCATCAACAAGCAAGAAGGCAGTAGGTCAAAGGCCGACCAACTCAACCAGTGGAAGCCATAAGGACACCACTGGTGGGGTAGCTATATCTCTGACAAGCGACCTTCTTCTGCGAGCGCTGCTGGTCAAATCCAACACGGCTCTTCTAAGGGTCCCCAAAAGGGGGTCACTAAAAGGACCAGATCTGGGAATGACCAGCAAATCTCAATGCCTAAGAAGGCTGCTCGCGTACCTTCCAGCTCTGCTAAGGACCCCCACAATTAGGTCATTAAAAGAGCTGGGTCAGGAAGCGAACAGCCCTCAACATCGAAAAAGGCGAAGGAAACAGTGCTGCAGAACTGTGTTCAAGCTGCTGTCATTGACAAAGTTTATGCAGATAGGAGGATCAGCGTTGAGCAATGTCGACAGATTGAACACAAGCTCATTGAAGAGATCGCCTTTGTAAAAGGAAGGCCGGACGATGTATCCTTCAAAGCCACAGACTGGATGAAGGGAGTTAAAACTATCAACTGCGATAATGAGAAATCTTTTGAATTTCTTAAAAACGCAGTTGCTAAGTGCAATTCCCTCCATCCGGGGGCGAATCTTGAGGTGATACTGACGCCTGAGTTGCCCGTGCGTGCAATAGTGATGGCATGCTTTCTTCCACCCATTCCAGAGGTTGAAACCATTCTGACAGTATTGGAAAATCAGAATGAAGGTCTTGTTACAGGTCAATGGAAGATTGTGACTCCATGACCTGTAAGGAGAACCAAGGCAGAGACTTCAGATTCGCTGTGGATCAGAAGTCTCTGAAGATTTATTATTTATTTATTAGATTTAGATATGCTAGATCGAGTAAAACCAAAGAGGCTGTCAGTGGTGCAAATTAATTTGCATCACTGCCAACCAGCCTCAACAGAATTGACAAAGCTCCTCATTGACTCCAAGCTGGACGTAGCCCTTATCCAGGAACCTTGGCTTAACAACACCAAGGTATGCGGTTTAAGGCCCACGGAGTATAACTTCATACCATCCACATTAGAGAAGGTACGGATATGTATATTAGCTAGTAATGATCTGAATATTAATCTTCTTCATTCTTTTAGCAACGGGGACTTTACAGCTGTCCAATGGGAAGCCACTAGAGGCCATAGGCTTATACTGGCATCCGTGTACATGCCAACTAGCGGAGAACTACAGGAGGAGTGGATTGTCCATGGTTCTTGGATGTGATGCGAGTGCTTACCACTACCAATAGGGAAGCAGTGACATCAACAAGAGAGGTAAGATAGTATTTGAATTTATAACTAGTTACAATCTTTATATCTGCAATAGGGGTAATGATCCCACATTCAGAACCAAACGGTTATAGATGTGACACTAGCGAGTCGAGGGGGTGAATTTGTTAAGGACTGGAGGGTAGCTGCGGATTATTCCTTTTCGGATCATAGCATGATATCCTTCAGTCTTGACTTTGTGAAACCGAGGGGAAGGCCTTATAGAAACTCCAAAAGGACAAATTGGAAATCCTTCGGTGAGTTAGTAGATAAGGGTTTAAGAGATACTGAGGGCTGCAGAAATTCAGCTCAGGGTATCGAGGGAGTCGTGAATAATTTCACGGATGTACTTCGGAATAGCTTTGAGCTCAGCTGCCCGGTGATCTATCCTGGCAAAAGGAGGCAACCGAAATGGTGGACCGGTGAACTTATGGTCCAATGGTCTACAGTTAGGAGGCTGTTCAATAGAGCCAACCTAACGAGGAGTCAGACTGACTGGAACAGCTATAGGGAAAACTTCATTAAGTATAAGAAGGACATAAGACGGGCGAAACGGATATTATGGATGAATTTTTGTGAATCCGTGGACTCGGTTAACGAGTTGTCAAGATTTAGACGGGTATTGTCCAAGGACCCGGTGGCACCTGGATATATACATCAGGTGGACAACTCGTGGACGGAGCATAGCACGGAGTCCCTCAGCTTACTGATGGAGACTCACCTCCATGGCTGTAAGGATGTAGGTAGTGTCAGTGATAACCTACAGTCCGAACCAGAGCAGAGTGATATCGATGCGATAGAGGAGATGATCACTGGAGACAAGATAAGATGGGCGGTAAACTCATTTGGGCCATATAAGTCACTGGGACCAGATGACATTTTTTCCGGCCATGTTACAGAATGTCAATGACAGGGTCATCTCACTACTCGTAAAAATATTTAAGGAGTGTTTTAAAGTGAGATTTATTCCCAGGGGGTGGAGAGAGGTAAGGGTCATTTTCATTCCCAAAACGTTTAGAACGACTCACTCGAAGCCCAAGTCTATAGACCGATCAGCCTATCGTCTTTTCTACTCCATACAATAGAAAGAATGATCGATCTGTATCTGAGAAGTAGGATGGGAACTCAGGGCATCAGCGACGCTCAACACGCCTATCTTAAGGGTAGGTCTGTTGAGAGTGCTGCACAAGGAATACACCTTGTCAGCGTTCCTCGACATGGAAGGGGCCTTCAACAACATTAGGATAGAGGCGATTAAGGAACCACTCGCTTCGTTAGGTATTGGTGTATTCCTAATCGATTGGATCTCCCCGATGCTAAGCAGCAGGGTTATCAACTCGAGCAGGGGAGACATTGGCATAAAGAAGCTTGTGACAAGGGGAATACCGCAAGGGGGGTTCTTTCTTAATTATTGTGGCTCTTGGCAATGAACGTCATATTGAGACAGTTCGATGACATGGGAAGGAAGAGCGTAGACTACGCTGGTAGTATTGTTGGTCTCGGGTAAATTTCTATCCATGATCAGCGAGGTTATACAATCTGGGCTGCGAGAAATTTCCCAATGGGCAAATAGTAATGGATTAGGAGTCAACCCTGAAAAGACTATACTAGTTCTGTTTACCAGGAGATATAAGGTTGAGACATTAATTCTACCAGTTCTGAATGGGACGGAACTCAGTTTGTCGAGGGAGGCCAAATACCTTGGCGTTTACTTAGATAGCAAATTGTATTGGAGGATAAATACTCAAGAAAGGGCCAGGAAGGGCTTAATGCCTACTACGCATGCAAGAACTATATAGGGAAGAACTGGGGTCTAAAACCGGTAATTGTATACTGGATATACACATCGGTTGTGAGAACTATACTCACTTATAGATGTTCGGTATGATAGGAGGCGTTAAGGAAAGGGTCGTATAGGAACCTTCTTTCTAAAGTTCAGAAGTGTGCTTTATTTGGTGTTACGGGTGCCGCAAGGAGTACACCTCAGGCAGCACTGGACATCTCTCTCCACCTTCTTCCAATTTAGGAATTCGTGAGAGGTATGGCTTATTTAGACTGAAGGAATTGGGATTAATAGGGAGCTTCACAGCATACATAATGACGTCAAGTTGAATGGTCAAACATTATCCTCGGCCATCCAAACGGACCATAATTGACGAGTATCTATCACGGATAGCTCGAAGATGGAAATAGGCACAGGGGTGGGTGTCTACTTCATGGGAATAGATATCAAGCGATCTTTTAGATTGTCTAATAGTTGCAGCGTTTTCCAGGCAGAAATTCTAAGCATTTACAAGGCCCTAGGATTGCTAGAGGGGAATGTTGAGAGAGACACAGGCAGAAATTCTAGGCATTTACAAGGCCCTAGGATTGCTAGAGGGGAATGTTGAGAGAGACACTGAGGTAACTATCTATGTGGATAGTCAGGCAGCACTAATGGCAATAACAAGTTACTATGTCAGGTATAGGTTAGTGCTGGAGTGTGGGAAGGAATTTAAGAGGCTAATGAACATCTACAGAATAAGACTGTGTTGGGTTCCTCGTCATATTCTGCACATATTCTGCACGAACTAGAAGAAGTTGCGAGTGAAGACTCGGCAACCTTATAGGGTTTGTAATGGGAATAAAGTGGCTTAGAGGTAATCAGGATTGATTAGGTTCCATACCTTTCTTATTTTTCTTATATTTAGCTATCTTTCTTTTCAATCTTTTACTATATTCTACTACTTTATATCTATAAAGGGATCACAATGGACCGAATGGTCTCTGAGTAGAAGCGTGAAGACGCCGACCTTTTTAACCTATCCTAGTTATATATTTTTTTAAATTACTTAAAATCAAGCTAAAAATAAACAATTTTATGTTATATTTCCGTTAAAAATCCCAAATATTCCTAAATTCCTAATTTTGACTTTCCTGCTTTAGGAAAATTCGTCGAAAATTTCGAAATATATATAAAAGTAAAAAAAAAATACTCTACAACACAAAGATCGCCAATAAACGGTTTTTTGCCAAAATCCACAAAGTTCAAGTCTAAGGTGCAGCGAATTTATAAGAGAAGTCGACTTAATTCTCTCTTATTTACACTTTCTGTGGTGTTTTCTATAAACAGAACAATCTGTAAAGGCACGGTCAGACTGGGGAAATATATGACATAATATGACCATTAAATATATTTGCGTGGCAAACAATAAACCAGCCGACTTTGGGCAAATAAAATTATTTAATTGCAAACAAAAATCTTTTTAATATGAACACAGTGTGACCACTTAATGGAAAATATGTTCCCATTTATTGGGAACATAATTATTTGATCTTACAAAATTTTTGTAAGAAAAGCAATATCAAACAACTGTTTTATTGAATCTAAATCATTAAAATATTAAAAAAAAAAAATACAAATAAATGGGAAGTTTTAAGCCACAAATTCCGCTAAAACAATATTTCTGATTATTTTAATAATTACATTAAACTGCTGCTTAAGCAAGCAAAATTAAGTAATATAATAAAGCAGGATATATAACTATATTTTATATCCTCCAGGCAAATTATATGAAAAAATGGTTTAACCTTGGAATTGCTGAACATAGCATCGCCTGGATGTCTTACATATACCGCTAAAGGCTACCGATACTCACGTGTTTTCTGCGTGATTTATTGGCGGTTAAAAGTGTTAAAAATCAGATTTTTAAATATATCTAGCTTATTATGCATTATATGTGTTTTGATGCTATTTCAGCATTTATACAATATAAATTTCTAACAATTTGAAGTACATTTTTATCTGACATTACTAGCTTTGGATTTATAGCTCATTTTATGTTAGATTAATGTTTTTTAGCATCCGCTATATTACAAATTCTAAGGATAATCATAGCTACCATCTTCTGAAGATACTCACTTTTCTTCTGTTGCACATACTGTCGATAAATATTTTTCTGGCCCATCTTAGGATGTTCGCAAATGTAAAATTTTTAATGGCTATAGATTAAAATTACAATAGCAGACTTGGCATATAACTGAAAAAACCTTCGGGCACATAACTGAGCAAGCCAAAGACTCTCTACAAGTTTTTCCTAAAATCAAACAATATTTTCAACTAGCAGACACATAAGTGGTACAACGAAAATACAAAAAAATTAAGATTTATGTCAACTATTTATATTCGTGCTAGGCTTAAATGTGGCTCAATTTTAATAAACATTTGTAGGAACAGTCATTTGACTTTTTCAAGTATGTACCCGAAGTCTTTTCAGTTTGCTATTGAAATATTACCCTGTAGAAGTATTGAAACTTCTATATTTGCGGACATCCTGATATGGACCAGGAAGAAATTTCTAGAGCTAGGAACATAAACATAAAAGCTAGGAACATATCTTTAGAAGATGGTTGATATAATTATCCTTACATTTTGCACAACGCCCTTCCTCATTTCGTCTTCAAACCCAACTCCGAACCCATTGTCTTTTTCTTTCCTTTTTTTCCTCTTATAAAAAAAGCTATCGAAGCTGCTCCACATCATTAAACCAAAAATTTGTATCCTCTTTGTTTATTATATTTTATTTTTTTAATAAATTAATTGTTTTCGAAATATTTGATGAACTAGTTTTTAAAGACAAATAGTTTTTCAAATATGACCGATGAGAACATGTTTTACTATTTGTTTTTTCGATTATAATGCCTGTTTGAACAAACAAAAATGTGAAAATAAAGTGCGTAATGTGACCAAAAAATAAACCACGTACTAATTTGGAAAATTTTATGCACGTTGGGGCAAACAAATTCGGAGCAAATATTTACCTAATCTGACAGCACCTTAACTTTTTTGAAATTTGTTTTGAAACAGCTATTATAAAAATATACGGTTTTGAATATAGCGTGAGATGGGGATTATATTACCCTGCAGGATTCAAAGCTTATTTTTCAGTAATTATGGTTCCAGTTTGACTAAAATTCTAAAAAAATTAAAAAATTTATCTCTGCGTTGCTTACGTAAATGCACGTTGGGTCACAAATAGAAGAATACTGTAAATTCTAAATTATTATCTTATTCAATTTTTAAATACATTTATATAGACACGTGGTTGCTAATTCCGAATATGAAAATGGAACTTAAAAATTAAAAATGGTTAATGAAATAACTTTTTAAGTATTTTAATATTTATAGGGTTTAAAATTTGCTAATTAAAAATCTGTTTTATTTCAATAATAATAATAGAATATCATTAAAATGATGACTCAGAATTATTTTCAGAGACAGTTTAACAATACCGTCCGTGTGGCATGATGACTGGACTGCTGGCTTGTCACATTTTTAAATATATGTTAATACAAGGATGAAGCCTATTGAAATTGGTTATGATTTATCCACTTACATCACTATTCATCTGTGATTCGACATATTTCATATCAGCACGGAAATCAGTTCATAATTAAATCCATATTCGCCAAAACCTTTAACATTTTAAGAAACTAATTTGCATTACATAAAACACTAGTTCTGTATGAGATCTTTCATTAAAATAGCATTAACTCAAAGGTTTATGAAAAGGGGCAAAACAACTTTCTGCCCTTAGAAACCTCTTAACGATTATATTTATGCTTAATTTATCAAAATATAGAATGAAACTCTTTGGAAATCTCATTTGAAAAGAGTCAGATATCAAAAGAAAAATTGCGCAAAGAAATTGATAATACCATTAAAAATAAAAATAAAAACTGTAAAAATCTAAAATTCCCCATATCTTGATGAAATTTGGCACGAATATTTATTTTGGCACAAGGACGAAGTCTATTAAAATTGGTTATGGTCGGTCCATTATTTCACTTAGTCCCCCAGATTAGGATCGATGAGATACGTTTTAACGACATTTGGTCACTATAATATTTTTTTTACATAAAAAAACAATCCTAGGCTGAAATTACAAAGTTGGATTTTTTTGTTTCAATCTAATGTATGCATGTGTGCATTTTTAGTTACTAATGCAACTAAATTGGCTTGAGGATTAAAAAAAATCCAATGTTTTGTGGTTTCTTTTTATGAAATGTGAGGCATAATTTAATATTTTTGAGACAAACAAGCATATTACTTATATGATGGATATATAAACGTTTGGGAAATGGTATGATTTTCATAGAGAAAAATAAGTAAAAAAGTTGTAGTCAGTCATACTTATGGAACCCTTGCTAAATGTTGGCCGATTCTCTTAAAATTTCCTATAGTTATTTACACCTAAATGAAATTTATTTTTCCAAAGAAAATTCCTAAACCAATGCCATTTTCAGTCTCAAAAGTTCTGTTTACGGTTTAGTTTTCACTATGTAGTCTATTTTTAACGCCAATATTTTTCAGTCTCATTCTGTTTGCTGGTCCCATGAAAAATTCACAATTTCATAAAATCTTGGTTTAGTTTTTCATCCGATTTCCTCTAAATATTTCTAAAATTAAAAAACTAAATTATCTTTTTGGATCCAAAAAAAAGACAGTTTTTAATATGTTCTTCGAAATTATATTGGACTTGTTAGGATGCGGTTTTTAAGGACAAATTTTCCCTTCTAAAAAAAAATTGTGGGTATTGGTAACTTTATAAACTTATTTCGACTTATTTTATTTAAAAACTATTTTCAAAGAACAAAAAAAAAGTGAAAATCAATAGAAAATCAAAGATTTGAGCATTTATTAAAAATTTAAAGAACAGGTTTCTATCCATTCAACAGTTAAACATAAATCTAAAAATTGGCAAAAAGAAAATGTAAGCAAATATTTATTACATAATTAAAAAACCCCTTTCAAATAGGATTAGAACAAAGTCATAGCTATTGAAAAATTAATTTTGTTCCATACTGAAGGCATTTCTTTATACCCACCATCAAAAAATAATGAGGGTTATATTGGGTTTGTCATTCCGTGTGTAACATGTAGATATAATCATTTAAGACCCCATAAAGTATACATATTCTGGGTAATTGTGAAAATCTAAGACAATCTAACGGTACCCGTCCGTCTGTCTGTCGGCTGAAAGCGTGTTAGTTCTCGGGGTGGACATCCTAGGGTAGGAAATTTGGCTGAAATATTTTTCTTATATTAGGTTTGCTTAGTATTGAATATGAGCAAAATCGGTTCATAAACAAGAAAGTTATGAACCAAATATTAGAAAAACAGGGTGTTCGTTGTAGCTCCAGTTTATACTTTTCGGCTGATAACTTTTACAAAAATGCACAAACCGAAAATTGGCGTGGTCCGCACACTTTACCCACCTCCTCATATATAAGGTGAAACATCAAGGAAATATTGTACAAATAGTCCAAGGACCAATGTAAACTCAGAAACAAAAAATGGGCGTGGTCCGCCCGCATTCCATATAAAGTGAAATTTTAAAAATATATAGATCCGGCAAAGCATAATATAACATTCTCTTTTCTTTTTTTTTTCTTAATTTTACATAGATAGTACATAGGATTCCTTTTTTTTAAATTTTTGCATATTTTCACATACACGGAAGCGCAAAATTTTTATCAGTTGCAATATTTTAGAAGATATTGTCGCAGCAAAATATTTTTGTTCCAAAGTAAATTAAAATAAATAAATAAATAAATAAAGCGATTTTTGATATCGCCACAATATTTCCCATATTTTTTAATAAAAAAAGTTATACCCATAATGTTTGTTTAAAAAGCATGAAATTAATATTTTAAAAGTTAAACAGATATAACAACAACAGAGTTTAATAAAATAAGGGATTAATATAATTGCTCATAGATTAATAAGTAGATATTTACGTGAGAGAGAAAACCTGATTTAATTGTCAAAAACCTAATTCATGCAACAACAAAATTTATGTGTTCACATTTATTTTGCTTTTGTGTTAAAAAAAAATGAGTAATTTTTTTGAAAATTTTGTTCGAAGTGCCTCTCACATAAACTTCTAGTTGTATTCTATGCAATTGCGTTTTTAAGAATTTTTATATTTAAACAGGAATAAGAAAAAATCTTCATTTGAAAATTCAAATAAAAGATAAAGACATTTTAGAAAAAATACATACATAAGAAGAAAAATGTGTCAGTTTTAAATTCACAAAAAAAAAAAAAAAAAATCAAGGAATATTTTCTTGTTTCAGATTTGTTTAATTATCAATAATCGTTTTTAATAGTTTCGCTGGCTAACTAAATTAACCCAAAACGACAGTTAATATAATAAAGGATTTGTGTTCCATTCGTGGTAAGTAGAAGATTTTAAAATTTTTGTACACGTAAACATTTTTATTTTTTATTTATATTGTTATCAGTGTTACCAGAAAGTGAGAAAAAAAGAGGCTAAACTAAACTTTAAAAAAGGTTAAAAAAGTTAAATGTCCCAAAAAATATGGCCAGATAAAAATGAAAATATTTTCTTTAATTTTCTTTAATTAAAAATTGTTTTTCTTGTTTTGATTAGTTTTTGATATGTTGTTAAAGATGTTGTAATAAATTTATAAATAAAACATTAAACGGCTGTCAGCAAAATCATTATAATAATCGATTTAGTAAGTCCATAAAATTAGTTGTTAATTTTAATTTGTATAAGGAAGCGCAACAGGCGAATATTTTTTGTAATTATAAATAATATAGATTTTTTGTGCGAATAAATACACAATAATGCTTAAATTAATGATTCTGTAAAAATAAAATTAGTAATACATAATACGAATTTCTCTCTTCGTTGTTGAAATACTAACATTTTAGCCTTTAAGATCCAAAAAAGGCTAGAAGGTTAAACGAAAAGTTTTAGGCCAAAAGGCTAAACTAGCAACACTGGTTATTATAGATGTCCTCGTTTACTATAAATGCCCTCAACTTCATAAATTTTGAAAAAGATGCTTTCGTAACCATTAATATTTTTTATTTTTTTTGACAATTAGTCCAATAAGCTGTAATTTATCGTTAATTATTCCTAATATTATCTCATTTCATTTCTAAGCGTTGGCACATGGCACGTGCTCCTGCCAAATATTAATTGCCTCTATAAGATGGGCTTACTTACAGTATATGCAAAACAAACAAACATAGATATTTATATTTGTAATTTTTAAAATACATTTGGAAAAAAGAAAAAAAAATACAATAATTAGATTCAGTTAACATTTGAATTATATTGATAAATTTCTTAACTGCTTTTTAGAAAAATTTTAATCATGGAAGTTATTATTTTATTTTAAATTTTACTTGAAAATATAGAAAAAATCAATTAATTTCATTTAATTAATATTATCGTTTTGATGGTTGGAGCGAAACCAATTAAAACTGTAATTAATGTTAGCAATTTCATAACTGAAATCCGTTTTTATCCTTTTCTGGTACTCATCCGTATATGTATGGTCATTTACGCATACCTTAATGTAAATTTGAAATGCAGAAGTTGGAAAAACGAGTATTATTGTAGAATTTATAAAAGCCATAGCTTTTTTTAATCCACTACTTACTACATATATACATACATATAGTTTAGCGGTTCTGCATTCTTCATTAATTTTTACAAAAAAAGTTACTTTATCTGGTTAAATGTTTAAATGTATTTTAATGAGATTGCTAGATGGACATTTATGTGTGTTTTATATTATAGATAAAGCAAAAAGCATGAACACAGTTTTGCCATATATTTATATTCATAGCTAAAGTTTTTTATTTGTACAATTTGCTGAATATTATATTTCATATAAAATGCTATAAATATAAAAATAAGCTTTGTTTAATTTTTAATAAGAAAATTTTACTAAATATTTAAATTAAAGCAACAGAGTTATAATATCGAGGACGTGTACTCAAAACCTAGGTTTCACGAAATAGCGTTTTTAATCCCGTAAGTAATCCTTATCTATGTTATAAATTTCAAATTAGAATTCATGGTTTAAACAATTTTATCAACGTTTTTTCATTCCCCTATCTTACGAATTAAGTACTTTATTTTTATTTTTATTTTTGAGTGCAAAACCCTCTAACTCTCTGAGTATTTATTTTATTTTTGGACAACATAAATATAACATATATCATTTCTGAATAATTTTTATGCTGAATATGGATAAAAAAATAAAATCGGTTGAATAGTTATTTAGATATACAATATAAATATTCACTTTGTATGGCGGCTACAACCCCTGTAAACCTACATTACCTGTTTTCATCTGAATTACGGAAACTATCGAAAAAAAATATTTCTACAAAATCTCGAAATTTTCTCCGTATTAGTTTCTTAGATATGCTGTAATTACGATTTACCTTATATGAGGGCTTACATATTCCCTAGAGCAAGTCATATCAGTTAAGAATCTCGATTAGGAAATTACTTCCAAATAATTTTAAAACTTTCGCTCTAATAGTTCTTCGTTAAGCGACAGATTATTTTTACTTTGTATGGTATTTACCACTCCCTTTGTACATATCCCTTCTATTTTCATCTAAATTGTGGAAGTTGATGATAAAGCTATTACCACAAAATTTTGAGATTTTAGTTCTTCCTCCTACTTAGGAATTATTCACGATATAATTTTTTTCTAATCTTTTGTTAAATTTGTTATTTAAATTTGGATTTTTATTTTTTTTTTTAACTTTTGATATCTAAGCATTTTCTATCAGTGCGATTTTAAAACTTTAACCATTTTTGAGATCTACGGCCATGTGTTTGTTACACCAAATATAAATTTTCCCTCTACAACCAAGGCGTATGCCTCATTTTTCAATGGATTTGTGAGGGTTAATTGATAAATTCTAGATTTTTACAAATTTAAAGATTTTTGGGGGCTATGCATGGCAAGTTAGGGACTTAACTTATATTACACTTTTGTAGCACCATTTCTTTTATATAAAACATGGGTTATTAGATTGCTTTACCTATTACCTAGAAAATTATAGAACCTAAAAATCCTGCACAATTAATAATATTTTTTACAATGCAAAGCCATCTATATAACTATTATATTCACACACAATGAAGATTTTACAAGTGTATAAAATTAAAAATATTAAAAAATAATATTAAAAAAAATTATATGTAAAATTTAGTCATCGTTTTAAATAAATATTGTAAAGGGATCTTTAAATACTTGAAAAGTAAGAGAAACAAACAGTTTTGTTATGCACTCCTGAAAATTTATATTTTTCGAGATAGGGGGTTTTGAGTGTAGGCCCTAGATATGCTTTCAGATATACGAAATTATAATTACAATTTTGATTTCAAAATATATCTAAGACCAAATAAAAGTTTAAACAGATTTCTTTATTTAAAGTACGGTCAGACTAGGGAAATATTTGACAGAAAGTGAGAAATATTTCTTTGCCATAATGTGAGCAGAGAATATTTTTGTGTGGCAAACAACAAATCAGCTAATTTTGGGCAAATAAAATTATTTGATAGCAAACAAAAAACTTTTTATTGTGAACACAATGTGACCACTTAAGAGAAAATATTTTCTAACTTTTTGAAAAAATAATTATTAGACAACAGTTTTATTGTATATAACTCATTAAAATATGAAAAAGTCAAAATAAATGAGAAGTTTAAAGTATTATTTAAGCACTATTATAATACAAATATTATAATAATGCTTATAAATAATATGAAGTAGGAAGGATATGTTATTATATATCTTTAGTTGCTACTCCAGGCAAATTACATGAAGAAATGGTTTAACATCGAAATTATTATATATATTATATATAAATTATATATATATATATATATATATATATATATATATATGTATGTATATATCTTATTATGTATAATACGTTTTGATGCTTTTTCAACATTTATAGTTCTCTGACTTACGTACCCGAAGTTTTTTTCAGTTTTCTATGGAAATAAACCTTGTACACTTGTGGAAAATTTTACAATTTTTATAATAAAAGATAAGTGCATATCCTTAGAAGATGGCCGGAAATATTTTTCTCAAAAATATAAAAATATAGCGAATACTAAACAACATTAACTGTAATATAAAGTGGGCAAAAAGCCTATAATGATGAAGTTTTTAACCGTATTTTTTTTAACAATTTTTCAAAACATCCTTTCTCATTTTGTCTTTATACTCACTTCCGACCCCATTTTCTCTTCCTTTTCTTCTTATTTTTTCAACCTTCTAAAAAGGCTATCGAAGCTGCTCATAATATTAAGGCAAAAATTTGTTATCCTCTTTATTATATATGTAGTAAAAATAAATTTATTGTTTTCGACAGTTTGATTAAATAATTTTTGAAGACAAATAATATTTCAAATGTGACCGATGGGAAAACATGTTTTCCTATTTGCCTATCTGACTATATTTTATGTCTTTTTGAGCAAACACAAATGACCAAAAAATAAACTATGTATTAATATACAGCCGGATCAGGCTAAGGCTTGTTTTGAATTTGTTTACCCGAACATACACAGAATTTTTCCAAATTAGTACGTTTAGTATTTTATAGTCACATTACGCACATTTATCTTTCCAATTTTGTTTGTTCAAATAGACATTAAATATAGTAAAATAAGCAAATAGGAAAACATGTTTTCTCAGCGGTCACATTTGAAAAATTATTTTTAATAAAAATTTAACAAACAAAGAAGATATTTCTTTTTTTAGTTTAATGATGTGGAGCAGCTTCGGTAGCTCTTTAAGAAGGGGAAAAAAATAAGAAGAAAAAAGACAATTGGCTCGGAAGTGTGTATAAAGACAAAATGAGAAAGGACATTATGCAAAATGTTAAAGAAATACGGTTAAAAATTCCATCTTTATATGGTTATTACGCATTTTATATTACATTTAATGTTGTTTAGTGTCCACTATATTTCAAGACGATGTAGTAAAATTGTAAGGATAATTATACCAGCCATCTTCTGAAGATATGTGCTTAACTTTTATATAAAAATTTTCGAGAAATCTCTTTCTTTTTTATATTAGGGTGTCAGCAAATGTACAATTTTCAATAAGGCTAAAGGGTAATATTTCAATAGCAAACTGGAAAGACTTTGGATACGTTTACGATTGTAATTTTACTATGTAGCCCCATTGAAATGATTCATAATAAGCGAGATATATGTAAAAAACTGATTTTAGCAGCGAAAAATTCGTGAAGCAAACACATGATTACGGGTGACTTTTAGCTATATGTAAAAGACACGCAGACTATGATATATCCAAATTTTCCGATGTTAATCTCTTTTTTCGTATAATTTACCTGAAGTAGCAACTAAATTTATAAAATATAAATACATATCCTTCCTGTTTTACATAATTTAATTTTGCTTGCTTAAGCAAGCAAGTTAATGAAAATATTAAAATGATCAGCAATATTGTATTAGCGGAATCTATTGCTTAAAACTTCTCATTTATTTATAGTTTTTACATTTTAATATGTACAACTGATATTTGATATTGTTTTCTCTTACAAAAATGTTGTAAAAGTAGAAAATAGAAAATAATATCAAATAACAGATGTATTGAAGAATCAAAATTTATTCTTACTGAAAGTGGGTTAGAAACTGGGTGTGGCTATTTTTTAGTTCATAGCTCTCTCCAATTCTATTCAAAAAAGAGAGGTGGTACTTGATGGGAATAGTGTTGCATTTCATATAAATACGAGGGAAGTTCGAAAAGTCATGGAATTACTGATCCGCCCTCGTATTTCGTATATATATATATATATATATATATATATATATATATATATAAATATATATATATATATATATATATGTATATATGTATATATATGTATATATATACTAAATACCAAATTTATTATTTTATAGTAATTAAAAAGAAAAAGATAGCAAAAAAACTCATTTATATTTTTAAAGAAACTTTTAATTAAGTGCTTCTATCAGTTATGAAAGTTGCTTAATGTATTGTAATTTAATGCTCTGTTTCGATCTTCATATCTTTCTGTAAGTCTACGAATTACAGTTTTAGACATATCTTGCTTATATTGACTATGTACATTTATAGTAGCATGAAGTCTGCTTAAGTTATAAATAATCTTGAAATTTTTATTTTGAATGATTTGTAGTTTTTTTATGTGCGTTTTAGCACATGACCAGATTTGGCAACTTGTCATTATGGGTCGTATGCAGGTTTCGTATAGTAAAAGCTTATTTTTGATGTTCAGTGTTGATTTTTTATTAAGCAGAGTGAAGAAGACTCTTCCACATCTAATAGCTTTTTTTGCGTACATGTAAAATATGTTCTTTGAATGTTAACTTTTTGTCCATTATTATTCTGGGGTATTTTAAAGAATTTTAAAGACGCTTGGATCGAAATAGTTGTACCATGTATTGTCAATGGAATCGTTGGAATTCTTTTTGGTGATTTATTAAATGGAAATATGATAGCTTGAGTTTTCTTTCTTTGATTTTCATTTTCCATTTAGTAAAGTACTTATGAACATGAATGATGAAAACATCATATTTTTAATAATTGAATTAGAAACTTTGCCGCTTGATATGATAGCAGTATCATCGGCGTGAAGTGCTAAATTATTTCTCTTAAGCGGTTTAAAATCTGATGTACATATCGAGTATAATAACGGAGACAAGCCTGAACCTTGAGGTACTCCAGCCAAAATATTTTTTGTGTTAAAAATATGAATCGAACGCTTTCTCCATATCTAAGAACACAATACCTGTACTTTTCCGCTGTTGTTTGTTAGTACTTATAATATTTACGATTCTTTTTACTTGGGGAATAGTAGAGTGCTCTATCCGAAAACCAAATTGTTCATCTTTTAAGATAGAGTTATGTTCTGTGAATTCCAGTAACCTATTTAAAATTATTTTTCCAAAAACTTTGTCCAGACAGTTGAACATGCTGATAGGGCGATAGCTATTCGGAGATTTTGGGTCTTAACTCTGTTTTAATCACCTTGGAATGTTTAAAAAATTTAGGAAAATATCCATTTTTAAGGCACCAGTTGATTATTTTAGTCATTAAACGGAAAAATGAATCAGGCATTTACTTCAATATAATTAGTTTAATGCCATCAATTTCTAGGGCCTTGACATTTTTTAATTTGTTTGTAAAAAATTTAATTTATTCTTCAGAAGTAAGATCCATTTTAATAAATTCACCAATATTCTGTTTTTTGAGCCAATCTATTGTGCGTTATTTCGTGAGATTTTTCAAAAATGTTAGCTATAACGTTAGCTTTTTCTTCACTGTTGTGTCATCTATAGACAATGAATGAATATTTGATTTCTTACCTTTTACGGTTTTGGTCAGTAACCAAAATTTTTTCTTTCCCGTTGGCAACCCTAGTAGAAATTGAAACCAGCTTTTATTTCTGTCATTTGACACATAGTATTTTATTAGTGCTTTCAGCTGTTTTAGTATTGCTCTTATTGTGTTTTTTCTCTTTGATCATTACATCTTTGAAATTTGTGTCGATATTTGTTTGGAAGCTTCCTGAACAACATTCGCGGTTTCACCTACGATGTCTTCGATATTGATTTGTGTGATTATTTCATCTTTTAGTCTACTGTTTTTAATTTTCTCGTCTACCCATGTTCTAATAGAATTCCAATTTGTTTTGTTGTACAATGGTATTTTTGTTGACTCTACAATGACATGAACATGATTACAATCAAGTACATTCTCATGCGTTGTGATTGGCGAAACTAATAAGCTCGAACTTGATAACAATAAATCAACAACAGAAGGCAGTATTAAAGAAAGTTGTTGCTCATATCTCGTACAAGAGTTGGGGTAGCAGATAAAGCAGTTAGATCTAAGGTTGTGGTTAAAAAGTTTGTCGCCGGCTGCGTTGTTTTGGTGGCAGTGCCAACTTGTGTGAAGGGCATTGAAGTCGCCAAAAATTAACAAATCGGTACCTGTAGTTGTTAATATTTCTAGATCATTAATAAATTGCTTTGTGTGCTTCAGACAATAAGCTGTTGTAATTCTTAGTGAACGGTTGTTTGCATTAATACATATTAAAATGTTTTCAATTGGTGGGGAATATTTTCTGAATTCCAATCGACACTCCTCCCCCATGAGTCTGTCGGTTTTCTCTATGAACATTATAATTATTAATTTTAAATTTATGACTAGGCTTCAGAAAAGTTTAATTAATTAAAAATATTTCTATTCGTTTTCCTTTAAGAAAAATCTCTAATTCAATAATAGAGTACGGACTTGTTATGCCTTGTGCATGCCAGTGAATAAACTTCAACATCATTCCGAGTATCCTCATTTTGTCATACTTATTTTTGAATTTCTGCAATGCATCGAGGGCTTCAATGTAAATTTCCAGAATTTTTTCATTAAATATATCATCATTATCCACAGTTTGTGGCTTTGATTTAGCCATCGTAGAGTATGATACTTTTTTATCACTATTGTAAGTATGTGTAGATGTTTTTGCAGGTTATTGCTGGTGATAGGTATGTTAAGATTTTCTTCATAAAAAACAGGTTCAATATTGGTCTGTATTTGACTGAAATCTAGTCTTTGTTTATGAGTAACTTTTTGACGAATTTCTAAATACACTTTCCAATAAGGACAGCGTGGATCGTCAGTTTTGTGATTAATATTTTTCCGATTATTTTTTATACAAGTATAACATTTGTATATTACAGGACCATTAGTTGGAAGCATTTGAAATGTACACACGGAATAGTCGTAGCTTCCACAACAACCTAGACAAGCAGCTTTTATATGACAATTTGCAGCTCCGTGACCATACATGGTGCATTTTGAGTACTGAGTAGGTCCTTGTCTACTACGAAGTAGATTTCTCCACTGCATAAGAATGTTAAATAAGTATTTTATTTTTCGAACGTTTTGTCTACGCATTGTTCGAAAACATGTTAATGGTGTTAATGGAGAATTTTTAATAATTTTCATATTTTCCAACCGATTTTAACTTCTTTTATCTTATTTAATAAATGCTTTTTTTGCACTAAATTGCAAAAAAGAGTTGATTATAGAAAATTTGTTAAAAAACAATAAAAACAACTGTAAAAAATAAAAAATTTCGCATATAAATGTACTACTAGTTTCAGACTCGATGCAGCACGTATTAGAGGCATCCAATCACTAATATATTGCACACTATATTTTTACATAAAAAAAAAAAAATAATCCAAGGGCGAAATTCGAAAGTCGACTTTTTTTGGAGCAGTCTAGTTTACATTCATATCATTGCAATGGCAAATCTTTAAAATTAAGCTGAAACTAAAATTTTACTATGTATATTTTAGAAATTATTAGCAATTAAGCTTATACACATTTGAACAACTTTTGGTTTTATTTATTTTTTGTTTTTTTTTTCAATTTTCAAATTTAAAAATGACTGTTTTCTGTCAAGTTTGATATTAAATCACACAATAATTTTTCTATAAAAATAACGCTTAAAAATTAATAAATTTTAAATATTTATTCACCGATATAAATATTTACAAAACGATGTATTCCTTTTATATAATTAATATTTTAAATTAAACAGTACCTACATATTTTTATTATTATTTTTTTATTGTCTTTATATTAATATCTTGTTAAAGTATTGCAGAATATTATTTTTTACTACTCACTTATAACAGAAAAACTTTGTTGACCGAGCAAGGAAATTCCCTTAGGACTATTCATTTTGAGTGAGAAATAATTTGCAAGTAAAGGATATCAAATGAAAATCACGAAAAATCTTCACACATATTACCTAAATATAGAATTGTCCTTTGGTATGTTAATGATTAATGGAATATAAAATCAGTTATTGACTAGGGCATTTTGTTCGGGAATTCCCGGGCTGGAAATGTCGAGATTTCCCGGCAAAATATCGTCGAGAATTCCCGGGAATTCGTTTTTTAATTCTCCCGGGAAAATGGGAAATTTAATATTTAGTTTTAAAATTCTACAGCAAAAGTATTACTGTTTTTAACGCCTTAATGAAAAATTTATATTATTGTATACACACTACTTTCTACAGTCATTTTTAGATGGTAATACCGAATATTAAGATTTGTCAAAAATTCAATAAAAAATTGATATTTTAAATTTTTCAAAAACATTTGATTTTCATATGATTCAGTAAGGTATTTTTTCTACATTATCAAAAATAGGATTATAAAAAAATTTCTAAATAAAATAAAAGGGAAAGATATTGAAAGAAAAACAAAAACTAAATTAAATATAAAATCATTGTATAACCATCAGAAGAATTCCCTATCGAATCTTTTGACGTACTTATGAAATATGAAATATTTTATTTTTCAAAAGTATTAATATGGTTAGTTGGTTTATGTGGTAGCTCGCAAACTTACGAGCACTCAATTAGATTCTGTTTAGATAAGACTCAGCATAAAAGAATTAGTGATTTAGGTGTGCATGTGAGATGAAAGTGTGAAGAAGAATGAGAACATAAATTAATTAGCTAGTGGAATTGAGATATTTAATGATGTCACTGAATCTGGTGTACACTATCTCACAAAGGTAATCTAAGTGGTACCTTCCCAAAATTTTAGTTCTGACAGCTGTGACAGTATTCGTTACAAGTCAACTGATTTCATTAAATGTAAAAAAAAAAACATAAATAAATGAGAAGTTTTAAACAATAAATTCCGCTAATACAATATTACTGTTCATTTTAATAATTTCGTTAAAGTAAATAATACCATAAAGCAGGATATGTATTTATATTTTATATCCTTATTTGGTGTTTGCTGCGCGAGTTATTCGTTATTAAAGATGCCAAATTCATTTTTTTACATACATCTCGCTTATTATGAATCACATACGTGTTGTGATGTTATTTTAACATTTATATAACATAAATCACTAGTTTTGAAGTTATAGCACATTTTATGTTAGATTTAATGTTTTTTAGTATTCGCTATATTGCAGGACGATATGATCAAATTCTAAGGATAATTATAACAATCATCTTCTAAAGACATTGACTTATCTTCTGTTGAACATATTGTCGATCAATTGTTTTTTTTTTTTTTTGGTCAATGTTGCGGTGTTCGAAAATGTAAAATTTTCAATGAGATTACCGAGTAAAATTACAATAGCAAACTAGGCACATCACTGAGCAAAAAATTAGGGCACATAGCTGAGGAAGAGGACTGTCTCTACAATTTTTTGTTAAAATTGGACAATATTTTCAAATGATACTCATATAAGTTATATGACGAAAACACAGAAAATTTTTGATTTTAACCGACTCTCTACATACGTGATGGCCTCCAAATCTTTTCCCGAAGTCTTCTCTTTTAGCTACTGTAATATTATACAGCCTTATTAAAACTTTTATATTTGCGGACCCTAATATGTATCGGGAAGAGATTTCTCGACAATTTGTATAATAAAAGCTAAATACATATATTTAGAAGATGGCCTATATAATTTCCTTACAATTTTAGTATAAAGTCTTGAAATGTGTCGGATACATAACAACATTAAATGTAACATTCAATAACTATATAAAGATGGAGTTTTTAACCGTATTTTTTTTAACAATTTTGCACAACAATCTTCCTTATTTTGCCTTCAAACCCACTTCCGAACCCATTGTCTTTTTCTTCTTATTTTTATTTTTTTTTCTCTTCTAAAAAAGCTGTCGAAGCTGCTGCACATCACTAAACCAAAAATTTTTATCCTCTTTGTTTATTATATTTTTATTAAAAATAAATTTATTTTTTTTTCGACAGTTTGATGAAATAATTTTTAAAGATAAATAATTTTTCATACGTAACCGATGAAAAAACATGATTTCCTATTTGTTTATTTGACTATATTTAATGTCTGTTTGAACAAACAAAAGTAGGAAAACAAATGTGAATAATGTGACCAAAAAATAAATTAGGTATTACGAGTACTTTGGAAAAAGTTTATGTACGTTCGGTCAAACAAATTCGAAATGAACATTTGCTTAATCTGACCGTACCTTTATACAAACAATGAAACTGTATAGAAATATGTATAAATGTTAGTCTCAAAACTTAATTGACGATTACAAAACGATTAATAGAACTAATTTTAAATATTTCATTAAATAATGTAAGTTGAAATTAAAATGGTAATAAAACGATAAGAAAAACCTTTTGCATTAAATATAATGCCATATGTAGGTTAGGAATTAGTACTATTATTTTTAATTATTGGCATGAAAAGCTAATTAACCTAAAAATCTGAGATATACAGTTTTTAATATTACTTATAATAGGTACTTATTTTATTTGTATGAAATATTTAAAATTGTTTAAAAAATCTTACTTTAATATTACATTATTTTTTGTTAATATTCTTTATATTCTTTTTTTCCTTATAATTTAAGTTTTTAAATATGAAAAAATCAATTTCCCAGAAAATTGAATTTTTCATTTTCGTTTCTGGGAAAAGAAATATCACTGGAAACCCCAAACCCTATTGATGACGTATAAGGGAATTATATGAAGAATTAAGGTTTTCCATTAGGTGAAATAAAATATAAGAATTATTATTTACGGTATTGATAAATTGATATTTATGTAATACACAAATGAATCAGTAGTCAAGAAGACTTAAACAAATTGCTTAAATTTTCATTTATATTTTCAATTTGTAAATGTATGTTTGAAATTTTCTTTACAGAATTTTTTGGTTTTAATGATTTTTATTTACTTTTTTGGGGCAGAAGAACACAGCAGATGCGTCTTTTATTACAATGATGAATGTGCTATAGAATGGTAGCAAATTTAAACAAATTTCTAATCCTTAATTTTTAACAGCTTTTTATTTGAAAATTGCCATTTAAAGAGATTTATTGCTAATATTTTGATGCATAAGTATTTTTGTTTAGCATCTCAAACAAATTTAATAAAACTAAATAAAAATTTTAGCAGTATTTTTGCAAAATTCGCAAAATTATCATTAAGTACAATTTAATAATATCTATGAACAAAATTTTATGTTTTATGAAAAAAGTTTGGGAAAAAAAGTCATGTTCGATTCATAATATTTATGAAAAAAAAAAAAAATTTAAATATATGATTTTTTTTTCAATATAGAGTATATACACACACAAAATTATTACAAAAATAGTTCAATTAACATTATTATTTGATTTCGTATTAAAATTTGATTTATAAATTACTTGATTCAATAATTTTTGCCAATTGGTTTGAAAGTGTACGAAAAAATAAGAAAACTTGACAGCTGGTAAATTATTATAAAATAAGATAAAAAAAAACATTAAAAATGTACATACATACATATATTTTATAAAATTTCTTATTGAATTGCTTTTTTTCGCAGTTCAAATATATCAAGGATTCGGTAACATCTTAAAAAAAGATTGTATGTTAATAAATTCATAATTTTGTCTATATTTATTATGAAATGTTTCTGATATTTTGTAGATAGTCTTGTTGAGCAAAAACAAAAATGACTTGGCATGTATAAATAAAGAGCAAGAGACTTGGGCAATTTATATATTGGATTATAACAAATTTTAGACCAAAGTGTATAATCCGTGAAGTATAAATCAATATATCGCGCTATTCTCTGGAGCTTTTTGGAATGGAAAAATGCATGGCAACCAAAAAACCGCCATTCAGAAAGCTTCCCCAAATTGGTATACAGGTGAGGGTTATTGAATGAAATAAACTAGGGCGAGGTCAAAGGGAAGAAAGCACCGAAACACTAAAAAAGGAAAACATTGAAAATTACTGTTTTTAAAAATGACAAATACAAATTTTGTCTTGTTTAAGAAAGAAATGAATAAAAATAAAGTAAAAAAAGAAAAATAAAATAAAATAAAATTAAACTACTTTCTGAATAATCTACTTGTTTGATTTAATTAATATATATAAATTTTATTTTCCATTAACTTTTCGGTTCATTCAATTAACAGATTATTTAAAGTTTCTATTTTTTCAAATTATTATTATTATTATTTTTTTTTTTTTATTTTGAAAACTTTTTAATGAAAGAAAAATTCAAGTTTTCCAATTTTTACAATTATTACTAGTTAATGTAATCATTTTGGTGAGAAGTGCAAATTTAAATTGAATAACTCCATTATGTTGTACCCTTTTTAGAGCAGTTGAACCCCTTTGTTTTGAGATTCGAGAGATCGACAAGGCTATTGCTGATTGAAACTCCAAAAAACACTGAATTCCAACACATCTATTTGATTTTAAAGAAAAACATAGCACCATAGAACAAACTCACAGATTCATAAATGTTATATCTAAGACGTTTGAAGAAAAGAAATATTGTTCTGCTCTCTTCATTGACGTTTCTCAAGCCTTCGATAAAGTATGGAACGAAGGATTATTATTTAAAATTAAACAATATTTACCCACAAATACGCATAAACTGCCGGAAAGTTATTTAACTCATCGAAAGTTTGTTATTCAAGAGGGAGACTCCATGAGCTCACCACAGTCCATTGAAGCTAGTGTACTGGGTCCCTTTTTATATTTAATATACACTTCTGATTTGCCAACTAATAGTCGAATCCATATATTAACATTTGCAGATGACACAGCTATTCTCGGCGTTCATGAAAACCCCCTTAGAAGCATCTAAACTCTTGCAAGATCTTATACTCCATCTAGAAAAATGGTTGAAGCAATAGAGAATAAAAGTGAATGAACAGAAATGTTCAGATTATACCCCAAAAAACGGAAGTAAAATATCTTGGTATACATCTAGATCGACGGCTTACATGGAAATCACATATAGATACAAAATTAACTAAAATGAAGTTAAAGTCATTTCAAATTAACTGGCTTATGGGTAGAAATTCAAAATTGAGTCTAGACTGCAAACTTTTTATCTATAACTCAATTATAAAGCCATATTCAACTATGGGGCACGGCTTCAAATTTTGAAAAAAATTCAAAGACTCCAAAATAAAATACTACGAATGATAACTGCAGCTCCCTGGTATGTGAAAAATGAAAATATTCACAAGGACCTTAATAAAGATGAAATAAAAAAAAACACGCAGAATTGTATTTGAGGAAGCTTGAAGTACAACCTAACCCACTTGCTCGAAACACAGTGAGAAGCGATGGCTACAACCGTTTGAGAAGAAGGAACATAACAGACCTCCGCCTAAGGTAAACCCTTTGATTACAGTCCGACAGTGGTTGGACTTAATATAAATTAAGATTTAGAGTTAAGATTTGAATACTTATTGTTAGTTCACGTAATTTTGTGAAAATTCAATAAATAAATTTAAATGAAGAAAAAAAAATTGAATAAACCATTTGGTTAATTAAAATCATCGTTTTACTTTTTTCTATGTAAACAATAACTTTCTGATAGGTAAATTTAAGTTTGAGTAAATCTATCATATTCCTGCTATAGAAAATTTGTTAATAATATTCAAAAAACTGAAAAGTTAATTATAATTAAATGATAAAAGATTAAGAAATTTCACAATGTTTTGGAAAAACGATATTTCAGTACTAAAATATTTTAGTATATGATTATGTATTGTAAATGTTTATTATTATATATTTTATTTAATGAAATTCAAGCCCGCTTAAGAGAAGTGTTAATTAATTTAATTATTTTTATTATCGCAATAGCAGTGAATTTATACATATCGTTGCGTATCAAATCGCCAAGTACACAATACACAAAAAAAGCAAATCTGTGGTGTACTTGCGGTTTTTAATTTGGTTTTATTTTGTTCCCCCCATAGAAATAAATATTTATATTTACTTCAGGAAAATAAGTCGCAAGAATTAATCAAACATACAACATAGATTAATAACTAGATATTTATGTGAGAGACAAAAACTTAATTCAGTTGCCAGAAACCTAACTCATATAGGGTATTTGTGAAGAAATATAGTGGTGTTTTTAAAATACGAGTACTATAAATATTCACCACTTTACTAAAGTATACTTGACTGTAAAAATGTACACAAAAAAGTACGTTCTTTTTTGTTTAGAACTTTTATTGTTTTAGTTAGGTATATCATCTAAAATTTTACCAGGATTTAATGTGTAATAATTTTTTATAATAAATTCTCTATTATCGAATAGTTTATTGCTTATTACGATTGAAATTTAATAAAAGATTATGTATTTTTTGATACTAAAAATGTATTGAAAATACAAATCTGTATTATTTCCATGGTGTGCTTTAATTTAAAAATAAATACAACACATCTAATAGATATACACCAATGACGATTCAAAATATAAAAAATAACAAATATTAACATTTTAACTATAAAAAATATTAAAAAATACATTTTTATTTCAAGTGGCGAAATTTCTCTAAAAATGCATACATATTGCGTAAGGAAGATTGACAAAATCATAGGGTTAGAGTACTACGGCGACAAAAATAGAAATTCAGTTTGGCCACTAATGTTATGGTTTGTATGATCCAAGGTATAGATGGCTAATTTTGGAAGAAGCCTTTATATCACTATTTCATAAATAACAGTTTTAATGTTCAATTTTTAAAGAAATATTTAATCAAAGTAATTGAAGGTTTGCAAAGCATTGAACTAATACCGATTCACTTTGTCAGTTTCCAAGGAACTAATTTTGTAAACTTATTTAAAATATTACGTGTTTCAGTAGAAAAACCTTATATTGGGATTAATTCTACACCCCACATCAGATGAAGAGCACTAGGAATGGTTTAGTGTATAATAAAAATACAGTTCAAGAATCAAATTTGATGTGCTCCTAAATTAACGGGTAGCCATATAAACCCGCATCGTCTTCAATACATAAAAGTTGGCTTAGTGACCCAAGTTTTTAGTAAAATGGTAATTTGTGGAATGAACACGTTATATTCGTCTGGATTTATAGATCTTTGAAAGCTCCAAAAATACCCAATACATCAGAATACCTTTTATTTTATAACAACATATGCGGTATCCATAACAGTTCTAATCAAAAAAACAAAAAGCAATTTGGAAAAGAATTATTTTCCGGATCTCAAAACACATTAGATTTATTACGTACCGCCAGTGAAAAAGTTAAAACTATACAGATAATTGATAGCAAAGGTTATAATATTACTAACAAATTTTCATTCTTAAATGGTTGTTGTTTTAATAACGAAAGCCATCGCCAATTATTAAACTTTTTCAATGATTGCGGATTCAAAAATTTACTAACAAGACACTTAGAATATTTATTTGGTCAGATACGTACTATTTATAAATTTTTTCTAAAATATTTTTTCATTTACATTTGTGCTTTCAAAATTTTATGGTGAGTTTTTTTTATTCGTATGTTGAATTTACACAGTACCTGTATGTGTGAAGAGAGTAATTATTTTATAAAATGGTTCTCTCATAGAAACTTCTAGTTTTATTCAATGCACATAACTTTTAAGAAAATTATAAAATATTTACGAAGATTATATCGACCCCATATGAATGTCATATGAAAGGTTAGAAACCCAGCAACACAACAATATTATTAATTTACATTCGATGAACTTAATAGTGACTTGATTCACAAGTAACTAAAGATACCTGTATTAAAAACTTTATTTATGCAGATAACCAGTGAAACCACAAATATGCTCCAAAAATAAGGTTTTCTGTGCATTAAATATGCAGTTATATTTTCCATTAATATTTTAATGCTATAAAATAAAAGAAAACTAAAATATATCAACTGTGTCGAAATTTGATTCCCCTTTTATTATTATTAAAAAAAAAATCACAACATTACCCGGTGCTATTCGGGCAAGTTTAAAAGTTAATTTGTCCTCTACATTATATTTGGAAAATAGCTTTAAGGACAATCAAATAAAAATGGCTTAAATGAGATTAATTAATTTGTTTCTATATCTTTAATTTTGTTGCTACAATTTAAGTTTCTCTGCGATAAAATGGTGTTCATTAAAGTTAAATTTTAAATGCCAAATACAAAGTTATATACATACGATTTTTGACCTGAACAACTAAAAGTGGTTCCAAAGGTGAACTAAATTCAAATCTTTACTCATTTTTTTGCAAAATTGGTATTAGTTTTTATATATCAAAAACAATTTTTTTTGCTTTATTTGAGATCTGAAAAAATGCAACAGAAAGTTATATATCAGAATTAAAGATCGTTCGTATTGTTTGAAATCTGTTTCACGTTAAACAGTAGCAACTTGTCATGCCTTCACTTCAAAATCTTGGGTATTATTTCTCGATTTTCGACAAGCTTTATTATATTTCCTCTATTTTCTTGTAACTTGCACCACCAAATTTTTAAGTGAAAAATCGAAATATGGAAAGTTTTAAAAATATTCAAGATCGAATCGTGAATATCTTAAACAAACATTCCTTTATATGCTGCAAAGTAGGGGAATTGCAATTACCGAAAATGTTGCTGACATGATTTTCTCATTATCCCTCCGATGGTAGTTTATTGGACGGTAAACATTTTTTAAAGAATCCGATATTTTTCTAATATTAGATTTTGCAAATATACCTTGTGTAATTTTTATTCTTTGCGACTAAGTGAATAAGATAAAGTTCTATGTGAAGATGTTTTATTTTCGCTTGCATATAATATCTTACTTTGTATTCATGCCATTAAATAAGTCGCTGATATCATCTCTAAAGTATATGTATACTTCTTTTGAGAACCGGAAATGACTCACATCTGGTTCTGTTTACATTGGCGTTTGTTAGAGTAACCAACATTTTTGCTACTGCAACCATTATGCGATTAACTCTGCCAACCATATTATTAAATTTAATACTCAAACTAAGGTAGTGAAAATATAAACTGTTAGTGAAACCTATAAACCAATATAATGAAATTATATACCTCCAAGTATTTAACATAAATTTTACCACTTTCCTGAATCTGTTCAGGTCCAAAAGATGATCCGTATTTGTAAACTGATAATATTTTTGGATTTGTTTTTTTTTTAATAAAATTCGAAAGGCATCCCATGAGGTTTAAAAAGATTCAGAAAATGTTAAAATATGCTTTTAAAGGGTTAAATATGCTCTAAAAATAATAAAATATACTATAACTATGCACCAAAAATGCAAAAATATGCCGTTACGGATAATATATGCAAAAATATGCACTTACAAATCAGTGCCAAAATGCACTATTTGTTCTAAAACGGATAAATATTTTATATATGGCTTCATTCAACGTCCAGGAAAAGACATGCAATTGCATATTTGTTGTTTCCCTGCAGACAGCATATGTTACGGCGTATACGTAATATGCAGTATTGCCAGGAGTTAAAAAAAGGAGGCTCAATTGAGCTTTATAAAAGATCGGAAAAGGTTAAAAAATTTTTTTAAATTTAAAAATTAAATTTTTTTTATAAAAAATATTTATTTTTCGTTCTTCATTAGTTTTTGATAATTTTTAAAGATATTTATAAATAAAACATACAACGGCTGCCAGCAAAATGATTCAGTGAAAAGTCGGCTACAAAATTTCCACACAAATTTGGATTATATTTCATATGAAAGATGATCTAACGTTTTTTCTCGATTTTTCGTCATTTTTGAATTATAATTCATTTTTGATTTATTATTTCCAAATTTTTGGGTAATTCTTTGCTTTTATAAGATTTTTTATAATTATATTCATAAATATTTTCTGTGTTTAATGAATTTTATTAAAAAATAATTACCTATAATAATTCCATTTCGATATTGAAGCGCTGTAGGCAAAAATTTTGGTTAAATATAAACAACCTCATTTTTTTTTTTGGTGAATTAATATACAACAATGCTTAAATGGATGAAATGGATGCAAAAATAAAATAGTAAAAACAAATAAGGAATTACTTTCTTCTTTGTTGACGTACTAAAATTTTAGCCTTTTTAGGGCGATCTTATGAATCAAGGTAGGCAAAATAAAAAATTGTAGATTTAGCCTTAAAAAGGCTACGCTGGCAACACTGGTAATATGTCTTTACTTTGTTGTGAATATGATGAATATTTTCCGATATATTTTTGTGATATATGGCTTATTTTATAATAATTTTTTAGAGCATTATGGAGCTTTATATTGCTTTAAAAAAAAGAAACAAATCCGGCAATTTCAGTCCACATCTTTTGGTGTTTCACTTATCTAAATCGGACAAACCGTTCTCGAGTTATGAACACATACGCTATACAGGTGCCTTATTAAGGGGGAAATATTACATATTACCATTAAAAAAATACTTAAGTAATAGAAAAAATTGAGAGCTAATTCTTTTCAGTCCTATTTCTTTAACAACGGATTTCTTTTTATTGATAGCAAAACAAATTTTAGAGTACTATAAATTGCTTGTATATTAAAAGCTTTATCACATTATAAACTGGTCACTAGGGGTATAATTTTTTGTAATTTTTACGAACGAAAAAATTCACAGGGAAATAGCGTTGTAAGGCACAAGAAATATTAAGAAACGCAATATTAAATTTTCGCGATCTTTCAAAAAGTTTCCGCACCAAACACGTTGAAGTTTTGAATTTAATATTTTTTTAGATTAAAAAGAAAATTATAATGTTTCATTACTGGCAATGTGTTCAATAATCATTTTTTTCATAAAAAGTAATAACATTGCAATTTTTTATTTTTTATTTTTTTTTTTCAATAACTCATAGTTTGCTTTTGTAATATCCAAATTTCATTAAATATAAAATTAAATTAATGTCTTAGTCAACGTTAATATTACAATGCATTTTAAATTAATCTTCCGTTATATCTGGCGGTTAAAAATGCAGATTTTCATTAATCTTCTGAATTAAACAAAAACTGAAAAAATTGTAACCAGCATGACTTTATCGTTGTTATAGTGGTTATTAAGAAAATAATTAAGCATCCTTTGGTAATGATTAGAATAATTATACTTTTATTATCAATATGAAAAATATAAAATTTTTTTAATATTAAAAAAACTAATAAAAATTTTCAAACGGTTTTTTCATTGAAATAAATTTTGGAAGCTGTTGAGTATCAGCATAATATGGGCTGTGTGAGGTGGAACCTAGTTTATTTGCTTTTTTTTTATTTATTTATTTTTTTTTTTTGTAAAAAAAACGTTATATCCCTACTGGACATATTATATATAGGGCAGCAGCTTTCGCAAAGGGCTTGTTACTTTTTGGGAATAACATAATGTGAATCTTTGGTGCACGCAGAGAAAAAACATGGTTATAGCATTATCACTACAACAATATTATGATCTCATTGTTAATTTTGTTGAACTTTAATAACTCTGTGTTCATGATAAAAATGATTTTGATTCAATTCTTGTCATTTCATGTTTCCACTCAATCAAAATTATATGTTTTTAAATATTTTTACCAGAAATCAAAATTCCGTAATATGAAGAATATCATTACTTCCACAATCATTAAATATTTTCAGTCTTTTTCCTTGTTCTTAAACCATATTCTGTTTTTAACCATATTAATATTATTATTTCTATAACAACAAAATGTTACAAATAAATATAATACTTATCCTTTTCACAAACTTAGTAGAAAACTTGAATTTTTTTAAATACACTCGTATATATTTTTCTTAATATTTGTTTTCTAACTTCAGTGTAATCCTCATTTAGTTTATATATGAAAAAATATAAATAGACAAGGTTTGGTTATAGAATAAAAGAATCTTGCATTTGAACCACCATATGTGAATGAATATAACTTTATGATATGTAAATATTATAATAAATAAATAAATATATATATATATATATATATATATATATATATATATAATATAATATATATATATATATATATATATATATATATAATATATAATATATATATAATAAATGAAATAATAATATGAAAATGTGGTATAATATAATAAGATTGTTCAATTATATGTAAAACTATGATCATTGCATGAAAAAACAAACCATAAAATCGGATACAATATGACAAAGTGGAATCATAATAATTATTACTTATAATCATTTCTGCTCTAAGATTATGGTCACTACAACTATATTTATTCTCTACGTGTGGGTGCCATATAACGAAAATATTATATGTAACGCGAAAACAGATGAACTGCTGAAAAAATCTGCGAACCTACCAGGAGAATATTGGAGGATTATCGAAATAGAATGCATAGAATAAAAATAATGTTATTATTTGATCTATGAAACTTTCTCTAAATAGAAACTGTGTCACCCTTAATAAATAAATAAATATATATATATATATATATATATATATATATATATATATATATTCATATAATGAAAAATATGGACATCTGTTGAAATACTCAAAATTGAATTTACCATCCCCTCCTGCTCAAAATAAATGTTAGCGATAAGTATTTCAAATTACCTCATATGCATATCATTAGGAAGTCAAAGTATTTGAAACATTTAATAGCGTCTAACAATTTTGTAATATTCTTAACGATTCCCTAATGAAGTGCTCTAAATTTGAAATTGATTTTATATGTTGCCATTATGACAAAATACTTAAACGATAACGCACAAAATGTCGCACAAGTGGAACGATAAGTTCATTATTACATATACGGTGATAAAAAGCGCTGTAAATGTATTTTCAAATACAATGTAAACTGTCTCCCAAAACATATTTGAATGTCAAATATAAGAAAAATATAGAAAACAAGAAAATTTTTTCGCTCAAAATATATATACGAAATACAAGAAAAGTCTTAAGAGTTAGGCCTGCACAATTATGAGTGATGAAAGAGGTATAAAGACCGACTATCTGCACACATAACGGAGAGAGGTTCTTAATGTAGCTAGAGTTGAGTTTTAATACATGTGAGATAATTGCTGCCTAAATCTTATTTTGTTTATTTTTTTACTTTTACAAATGAAGGACGTAAAATAAATTTCCTTTGTGACAGTGCTCATAACTATATATTTATAGTGTTTTGTATTTGATTGTCATTATTATTTAATTTTCAGGATCCCATCAACATTTTCATTTAATAAATATTAACTACATTACGTGAGTTCAAATTTTATAATATCTTACATTTGATTCATTGTTCTGGGTTCAATTCTTACTCTTATTTGGTTATTTGGTCTTCCATTGAAATGTTTCTGTTAATTAAAAGCATATGGAATAAACAAAAGAAAGTGGAAAAAATAATAATGAAGTCCTTATAATTTGAACTTGATTAAAAGCTTGTGGACATTTAATGGTGTTAATATATTGGTATATACGTAGTGTTTTATTTACCGACATAGGTGCATACAGGTTAATTAATTACAATTGTAGGTTATTTAATTTTTTTTAATGATTAACATCGTCAAATATACTAAGAAATTTTTAAACTTAGACAATGGGAAGACCATATTCTGTCAATCGATCATAAGTGGTTGATACACTATTGAATTTGTTTGTCAAAACTATAGAAAACTTATTCGATAGGTAAATTTTTGAACCATGTAGAGCTTATGCATGCTAAGGAAAAACCAAAGCAGATTTATCTTATCCCAGATGATTATTTTTGCTTTATTTTTTGACACAGAAATAAATTGTCAAAACTTGTTTATGTTTGTATTGTAACATTTGTTTGTTCATTATTATTTTATTATTTTGTCTTTCATTAAAATGTTTCTATTAACTAAAAAAATATAGAATAAACAAAGGAAAGGGAACAATTTTGAACTTGATTAAAAGCTGGTGGACATTTAATGGTGTTAATATATGGATATATACATAGTGTTATTTATTGACATGGGCACATACAACTTAATTTACTAGAATTATACGCTATTTAAATTTTTTTAAATGATTAATGAGTCTATTTCAAGGAAATTTTGTAATCCATTATGATTTAGCAAGGGCTAAAAAGAAAATAAATTACTAAGTTTGATTATGTAGAAAACTGGAAAAGACAGTATTAAATAAAAAAAAGATTATTTATTAAGAAATAAAGTGAATTGATTACAAATTCAAAAGAAAATTTATGAGATATATTAAGCGAAAGAGTATTTTTGCTCATTACTGTAGTAGTTTTTTATATGTCAATGGAACAAAAATATTTCACCGACTTTCATTGGTTCGATTATATTGTATTTGTACGGGAAGCACTATTTCATTAAATATTATTGTGTAATAATAACAATATATTTGTTTGTCTATACATCATTCTTTTATATAGTCGGAACTAGATATATAAAGTAAACTCATTATTTCATATTTAAACATTTCCATTATACTCATTAGGAATACTAGATGTTAAAGGGCTATTGTATAAATTTAGACTAATATCGTGTAATTATTATTTTTCCTCTGATAACAAAAACAAATAAATATTTTATGGGTTTTGTTTATTCGTAGTATTTGTTCTGGTCATGTGTATTCATGAATTGTCTGCAGTAAAAGAGGAACAATAAACAAAACGTGTTACTAATCATACAAAGCAAAAACTTACTACATAATATATATATATATATATATATATATATATATATATATATATATATATATATATATATATATATATATATACATATATATATTTGAATTTTCAAAAATTTTATGTTATAATTTTTTCTGTGTAGCTGAACAATAAAGTTTTTCGCAAAGAAAAATAGTAAGAAAGATATATTAAAGTCTGGAGGGGATCTTACATGTCACCTCTGGCCTATTGTGGTCCTATAGTTGTACTAAATGTCTATGAAAAATACATATTATATATGTTTTTACTTACATCTATATAGAATTTTCACAAAGTTTAGAGTTAGTTTATATGGAATCTATGGACAATTATGAATCGATCTTCATAATAAAGATTTTTACTTATTTGTTCCGAATTTCGTTAAAATATTGCTACATTTAAGGCATTTATGATTGTTAAACCGCTATTCAGGGAGGACATTTGTATGGAGACTTGGACATATCATAACCAAATTTATAGATTTCGTTCTTGTACCAAAATAATTATTTGTGCGACTAGTACTTTTTTCACAAGGGTTATAAGGGCAGATAGTTATTCGGTCGATCAAACGAACATCGTTAAATCAACAAAGAAATTTTTGGAAATATTTAGGAAATCGATAAACAAGGATATTTCTGATATTTAGAATATTTTCCACAGTTATAAACAGTTTAAACTTGGGAAGGCAACAATGAACCAAACTTGGTCATTTCATGTGAAAATTGCTTTGTACTCAGATACTAATTGTTAAAATTTAGGAACGCAATTGTCCACCAAACGTGACCACTTCAATAAGAAAATTTTTGTTTATGTTTATTTATTTTTTAACAGGAGGAGTCAAGTGATTGACACAATATTAATTTTTTTTCTTTTTTTGTCAAAACTTTAGAACATGTATTCGATAGGCGAATTTTTGAGCCATGTAGAACCAATGCATGCTAAAGAAAGACCAATGCAAATTTATTTTATGAACTATATTTTTTATCTCAGCTGAAATTGTCAAAAATTATTTACATTTGCATTTTGACATTTCTTTTTTTTAAGAAAAATATTATTGAAAACAAATGTATAATTCAATTTTTGAATAACAGAAAAATGTTTTTCTAAATAAAATTATATACAAATTTCTGTGTTGCTATATAAAATTAAATCGTTAATAAAAACAAGTTCGTATTGCAATTTTTGTGTTTCCAACAAAAGGAAAGTATTATTATGATAAGCAGTACCCCGACCTGGGGAAATAGTTTGAAGAGGAATAATTGAAAATCTAGCTTGATAAAAAAGTGCTTGCAAAATTATTGGAAGAAGATCAAGGAACAATCTCCATACGCTTAAAAGTACATGGATTCATCCAAAAGTATGGAAATAGAGTGTCATAAAACCAAGGTTGTAAGGCCTTGGTTCTGTGACGAAATGTCGCTCCAGCATCACAAAACAATGCCGCTTCTGCATCGAATTGTCAATGAAAAGTGGATCCTTCATAATAACCATAAGCAAAAAAATCGTATACGATGTTCGCAAACCGGACAGCAAAGCCGAATATCCGTGGCGACAAGTTAATTCTTTGTATTTGGTGGAACACAACTATTATTAGATACTAAAAACGGGTAAAATAATCGCGAGACCTACTCTGAACACAATTGAGTAGTTTGAGGAGAATATTGAATGAAAAACACCCAAAATATGCCACAAGACACAGGTCCAAATTTTTCATCATAATACTGTTCAGCCTATTGCGCAACCAGTTAAAAACTAAGGCTTTGAAAAGTTTTGCCGCCTGCTATATAGCTCCTAATTTAAAAAAAAAGAGAATTTGTTTTAGAGTACAGTCAATAAATTGCCAAAAAAGATTGGAAAAATCGTATCGACCATTCAAATCCAAAATAAAATCACATTTCAGATATCATTTTAAAGGCACTTTTATTACCTATAAATATGGACCTCAATATGCGTTGTAATTTTTTATCTATTTTACACTTACAAATCGGTATATTTTGCGAATCACATATTATTATCTGAAATAATATATCAGTCTTAGTTTTAATGAGTATAATGATTGTAGCGAAAATCATTAAATTCAGGAAGATGGGATCATAATGTGTAATTTTGCTTTATGGTTTTAAGCGTAATAACGCACATACATATTTGGATTTTTTATTTATTTTTCTTAAAATTATAAAGCTTTATAACCCAGCAAGCACTTAAACACATTTTTGCAAATAAAAGTCAACTGCTTTTTGACGTTGTGTTACATTGACACAGTCGCGTTTTTATAGTTGTTGCCGTTTGTATATACCTCATAAGCAGTGTTGCCAGTTTATCTTTTTTAAGACTAAATCTAGCCTTTTTATTTTACTTTTAGCTTCCAAATTTTCATTTTAGCTTCTAGCATTTTTCGATTTTTAAAATTGGCTCAAGAAAGCTAAAATGTTAGTATTTCAACAATGATAAGAAATATTTCTTATTAGCTATTACTAGTTTTATTTTTACAGAATCATCCATTTAAGCATTTCTGTATATTTATTCGCCCAAAAAATCTATATTATTTATATTTACCAAAAATTTTCACCTACAGCGCTTTCTTATACAAATCAAAAATAACAACTAAATCGATTGTGGTAATTATTACAAATACGAAAAATCACCCACAAAGTTAGAAATGCTTAATCAAAAATTAATTATATTTTAAAAATGATGAAAAATCACTCAAAGCATTAGGTAATTTTTCGTATGAAATACAATTAAAATTTGTATGGGAATTTCTTGGGCGATATTTCAATGAGTTATTTTTGAATTAAAAAAATATCCAAAAAATAATAAGAACGAGAAAATAAAACAAGAAAAATGTTAACATTTTTTGTGACATTTATCCTTTTTTGGCCTTTTTTAAAATTATAAATTGTTGTCCCATGGGAAAGACTAAACCAACCATGAATATCAACGCCACAAGATACTAGTAGATGGTTTTACAAAATTATGAGTATTAAAATCTTAAAGAATAAAATTAAGAATCAATGTTCAAAAGTTTTCCGATTTTAACCAGGTCGAAAGAGCAATAAAGCCAAACAAAAAGCTCAAATTTTGTAAATTAGTAAAAAAGTAATAAAAATATTAAATAACTTTGCTTAATTACTATGAACTCTTCGAATATAATGGCATTACTTCTAATAATAGTTTTGACACTTAAATCTTGTTACAATTTCAAATAAAATTATAATTATAATGTCATCACAAAAGGTTCAACAAATGGTTCTTTTTAACTCATTTACTTGAAGATAATAAGTGCACATTTCGAGTTCGGTATAGAAAATATTAAATGTATTTTTTAATTATTCTAAAAAAAAAATAAATAAATAAAGATATTTTATTGTTAATACATTTATTAAATATTTTGTCATGCTTCACCAACATAAAACAATACAGTACAAATTGCTACGCACAGTGGTCCCAAAATGATTTTTTTCTAAAGAATTTTGTAACAGGTGAACCATTGGAGATATCTAAATACAATTTTAATGGTCAGAGCTGAAGTGTCTTGGAGTTGATTTGGTAGAGCACAGGTCCCAAGCCTGTCACTTGGTTATAAGGTAAACATCCAAATTTGGTCACCAAAAAAATTAAAAAAAAGTCCAAAAAAATTCCTTTATGACTCCAATATGAAAGTCCTTATAAATCGCTACAAAAGATATAGTTACGTATGCATATTGTCTCTTTTAGTTTAAGAGATATTTGGGTCAAAACAAATTTACAATCATTTTTAGCCTAGTTTTCTTTTAAGTTTTTTAACTTAATTTAGGCTCCAATATATTAAAAAATAGTCCAAGTAAAATAAAATAGTCCAAAAGTTGGATAACGTACACATATAGGCATGATATTTATAGAGATCTTCTAGGGACTACCAATATGCAATTTTTTTATATTCAAGTGATAAATGAATTTTTGACGAATTCTTAAAAAAAAAAAAATTACATACCCGAGATGAACAACTTTGAGGGAGTGTCACACTAGAGATCTATGATACTTCAAGTCAACTCGAAAACACCTCAGCTTTGTTTAAGTATCTCCAACGGTTAAAAAGCTACAGCATTATTCCCAAAAAAAAAGTGTTTTGGGATAAAGTGTGGGAAATAAATAAAAAAAAAATAAAACAATAAAAACCACATCAAAAAAGCCAAAACCAATACGTACTTAAATTTTTAATGTTACTCATCAATAGTGTTACCAGGAAAAAAAATGGCTAACTAAACTTTAAAAAAGCTAAAGCTCCAAAAAATAAGGCCAGGAAAAATCTATTATTATTATTATTATTATTTTTTTTTTGGTTTGGAAACTATTTTTTTTTTTTTTTTTTTTTTGTTCTCATTAGTTTTTGAATGTTTTCTAAAGAAACTGTAATAAATTTATAAATAACAGACAGCAAAATTTCTCAGTGAAAACTTTCCCAAAAAATTAGAGTTACATTTTATATGAAAAATTATCTAATGTTTTGAAGTGATTTTTCGTCATTTTTGAACTATAATTCCTTTTCGATTAAGTATTTCCAAGTTTTTTGGGTAATTTTTCTTATTAATAAAATCTTTTTTAAATTAGTTTCATAAATAGTTTCTATTGTTGATGAAGTGTATTAAAAAATAATTTTATTTATAAATTTAGTAACTCCACAAAATTAGTTAAGACACTTTTGTTTGGAGAAAGAAGCGCCGCAGGCGAAATTTTTTGTTAAACAAAAATAAATGAATGACTCTGTAAATACGAAATTGGTTTTATCAAATAAGAAATAAAAGGCTAAAAAAAAATCTAAAATCTAAAACCTAAAAGGAAAATAAAAAGGCTAGATCTAGTCTTAAAAAGGCTACACTAGCAACACTGTTCATCAAATAGTATGTATATATGTATAACAAACAAATCAAAATTCTTTGTGTTTTCTTATAATATCTTTGAACATTTTCTGAGAGCACCCATTTCTGTATATTTCTCTGTTGAAAATATCATTTATTATGAGTGTAGTGCTTTTCCCCATATGAACAAATGTATTTACAGGATATTTATCTGTGATATGGAATTTATGACCAGGATGTTGTAAAAAGTCCACCAGTATGTTTTTTTATCACCCTTAAGCAGCATTTGCATTTTTGAAAAAAATTAGTCTCAGTAATTTTCGTCCTCTCTTTTGCCTTTACTTTTTTTCTAACGTTCCTATTAGAAACCTCGTTCACTTTGTGGGTCATCAGGCCACCTTCTGTTAACTTTTCTGATCAAAGGTACACAGCAATTCAAAGAATGAGTCACATTTCATCCAGAAATGTAAATATTTTATCTTGAAATTTATATTATTTTGTCTGCGATCCTATAGTCCGAATATAAACTTCTTCTTCGGTTGTTAGGGTTGCTGTCGTTGATCGTGAACTCTTTTTAGTTTTAATGAGTCAAAAAACTGAATTTCGTAACTCACTTGTACTCCTAGCAGTTATTTTATATGGTTGACATATGTTTTGATTATAAATATGAATTATGCTTTTGCACGAATATTGTTAAATTTTCATTTTAAGAAAAACTAGTTATGCAAATACAACAAAATTTAGCACAAATTACTGAGAATAATGGTAAATTCAAACGAGTCAACAGTAGTAAGTATAATAAAAGCAATAAGCTTTGAAGTGTGTACGGATTTTTTTTTTTTTTTTTTTTTTTTTTTTTTTGCGCAGTCCTCATGTGTATTCATATAATTAAATACCATTTTTACTATGCGGAATATCTTAAAAGACCTTTACTCTTAATACCAATGAACTCGATTCACAGTGCATATGGCATTTCTTAATAAAATGCCTTAACTATATTTTCCTGGTGATCTCTATCCAAAGGCTAAAAAATATTTTCAATGACAAATTGTGTAAAAAATAATTGAGTTTTTTAAAAAATATTGGATGGTTTTGCTACCTCCTGGAAGGCCTTTTTGTTTCACATTTTTACCACTTGGTGCCTACATATCCATAAAAAAATATTTGTACTTGTCACTTTACAGTGTGCTTGTATTCAATAGAAGTTCATATTGATACACACTGTTTGTGTGAATGTTATTATTTATATGTTTTTGTCTGCGTGTCTTTCATTTCCTGCGAGTTGGAAGAATAACAAAAAGGCGTTTTGTATACATGAATACTTATTTTTTATGTTTAAAAAAAAAAATAAAATAAGTAAAAATTCAAGCCGAACATATAATACCCTAAATAATTTGAGTTTATTTGATTTATTTTTTTAGTGAGTATGAAATTGTATATACGAGTATGTATTTTAATTTCTTTTAAATGTATTAATGTATTAATCAACGTTTATAATTATGTTTATTTAATATATCATTTTGTTTTTCTTCAATAATTACTTATATTCTTTTTTCCAAAAACTTGTACTTTTAGCAGTTAGTCGTATTATATATCTATGTGTAAGTGAGGGAGGAGTTTAACTTTTAAAACAAAAATTTGTATTTTAGGTTATTTGTCTCTCATAAAATATACATGTATATATATAAATTTAACTTACTTTATTTTCTCCCATATCTCTTCGCCAAAATGCTTGAGCACTAAGAGCTCCAGAGCGTAGTTAACAAACCCATACTGAAAATAAAAAAATATATGTAAATATAGATGGTTTTTTTTTTTATTTCAACTTTTCATAAAAGCAAAAGAACAAAGAATACTATAGTTGATCTAATCCGACCTTCAGTGCTTCACTGAATTATCAGGAATAACTTATTTCATTCTAATTTTTTATTTATAATGTCTAAAGTTAACAATACATATTTCCTCCGAGTTTTATTGTAATAGAAATTCCTTGGTGGTACTATGGATTTGAGTGACTAAAGACAGTGTATGTGTAATTTTCAGAAATATTGACAAAAAATATAAAAATATTTTGCAGCATCATTCCCTTCATTATACAACTCAACCTATTAATTGTTTTTAGTTTTAAAATATAAAAAAATTTTGATTGAATTGACTCATTGTTAAAAGACGTTAAAAATTATTTTTTTTATTTAAAACGGAACTATAACTGGTTACTTTTAATATCCAACACGAATTCAAGTTTAGTGGGCAAGATTTTTAAGGAAAAAGAGGATAAGATGGGCGATATCTAAACTTATTCCATTTTAATCACCTAGATTAGATAGATTTTTTCTATACCTTTTTCAAAACAAGGGTTTTATTGTAAAATTGCTTCTGACTTGCCACGTGCCAGAAGCATATAAGGAAGCTAAATAGTCTTATCATTGTTCTGAGAAATCAAAAATGGTCTTTTCGAATAACGAATATTTTTATATCGAATATTCGAGTAAAACAATTTTTTTTCTTTTTAATTTTTTTTTTTTTGCACTTGTAGTGATTTTATTTGACTTTTTATAAAAATTTTTACTAGTGCTAAATTTAAATAAATTCACTTTTGGCAAATTTCGCTAACAATAATTTGAGCTTTTTCAAAATCAAATTTTATAAATATCCGAATTTTTTAACGTCTTTTTATACATGTATAAATTGTTTCACTCAAAAAACATTAGAAATTTTTAAATTATTACTAAAATAAATGAGGTTTTTTACTAAAGTAAATTTTCTCTTATATTTAAGGAACATTTTAAAGAAAAATAAAAATGGAAGATATGTTTTTTTAAATATTCTTGATACAATGATGAATATTGAATTCCTTATCCTTCTCTTTCTAAAAATGACATTTTAAAAACTAAATTTATTGGGCATTAATTTGAGCCAAACTCTGTTTAAATCGGATGAGTAAGTCCGAAGATACATGTATTTAAATTTCATGTATTAAAAAAAAAAAAAAAAAACATCTGTAAAAAGTGAACGATAAAAACTAAACTAAACTTGAAAATTTTGAAGAACTTCAAATTTTGTATTAACGTAGTGAGCGTGTATACTGAATTTCATCGAAATCGGAGATGGTGAGGTTCATCGGGAGTTCGAAAATTTTTGTTTCCTTCCAATAAAAAATTTTCATGAAATGATGTTTTATAACATTCGATGAGGATTAATTCAAAAGTAATATATTTTTAGATCTTTAAAAATTAAGCTCTATAGGGACCCACCTCATATCGATGTATTGCGGAATAAATCATAGACAGCGTTAACTGTAAAATAAATTTTGTGAGGGCCTTCTGTGCGTGTACTGATTATGCAGTACTAACATATGGCATATCGTGTGATCGATAAATTTCTGGGTATTAATTTCACTACAAAGTATTTAATATTGCATACATATTTGAGCGTCCAGAATAGTAATTCTTTTTTAATCCCTTATAAGTTTGAAATTGTTTAAAAACAATGCGCGATGATTTTTGCAAGAAAACGAACAAAAAATTCGGATTGTATTCTTGAAAACGTGCTTACGAGAATGTTACAGATAAAAAAAATCTATATCAGTGCATATGATTCCGAAACAAAAGATCTGTCAGCAGTATTACTCCTTCAAAATTTGCCCAACCCCATAAAAGTTGCACCCAGTCGAATCATTTAAATTAAAACGGTCGCTTGCTTCTTAAGAAATCCGGATACTGTGGAAGTGTACGTTTGGAGTATCGAAGTACTTTTAGTTGTGAATGGTATACAAACATTTGTTTGCCAAAACTCTTCCAAGGAGTAAGGAAAATTAACTTCCGAACTCAGATCATTCTCAACTATGGCAAATCTAGTTTTTATACATTGTTATCAGCCCAAATATTGATTTCTACTACCAATATTAAAATAAATTGTTATGTCAATACTAGAAAAATCGGTAATTGTAAAAAAAATACATGAATTTGAGTTGCTTCAAGACTTGGCTGATTAGCCTTAAGACTTGGTTCAAGCGTATCAGAAAGGATATTGACTGTCATAAAAACTACTGTATTAAACAATAAAGTCATTTTCAGAAAGAAATGTTACCGTTTTCTACATTTTTCGCAAAATATAAAAGGCCGCCCATGTAGTTTTCTAATTTATTATTTTTTTTTTGCAGATATTGTTTTTAAAGTTCCAAAATACAAATTTCAATGTGTTAATTTAGAAGCAACTTCAAAACAAAATATCAAAAAAAAAAAAACGAGAAAGAAAGATATAGTTGGTCTTGACCCTTGTGTACGAGTATAAAAATTTGGGAAGTGGACTTATATTATACCTGTCACCAATTTTACTAAATGTAAAATCAAATACACAAATGCAGAATAATGCATTGATACTAACATCTAGATAATTTTATGCACTTTAGGGCGATTTCTGGAAGTGGGTTTATATGGGGGCTATCGTAAATTATGGACCGATTCTCATAAAATTTATCAATATTGTTTCTACATTCATAAAACTTATTTATGTCGAATACTAACATTCCTATGAGGTAATGCACATTAAAATGATTTCCGGGAGAGGGGTTTTATTATGGTCAATTGTGGACCGATCTTCATGGAATTTGGTACAATATCTTGAATGATAAAGGCTTTTATGTAATATACAAATATAAAAATATTCTTATGAATTCCTGTCAAAAATAGCATTTTTTAAAAGCCTCTTCTAGATATATTTACAGTAACATTGAGAATGTTTTTAAAGATATTTCCAATGAAATGCTAGCTTTTTGTATGTTACTTTAAAAAATGTATGTACGCAGAAGTATGTTAGGTGCATAGCCATGAACGCCATGTTGTAAATGAAGGGACTCGGGGAGCATGAATGACAATTATGTAAAAAAAAGAGACTAAATTGAGCTTTAAAAAAATAAGGCTAGAAAAAAGCTAATATTTTTTGTTTTATTTATTTATTCTATTTTTCTTTGTTCTCAGTAATAATTAGAACGGCTGGAAGCGTCATTTTTGAATTATACATTTTGGTTAACCAATTTCAAATTTTTTCAATTATATTCAAAAATATTTTCTGTGGTTAATGAAGTTTATTGAAAAATAATTACCTATAATAATTGCTTAAATATGTCCATGAAATTAGTTAAGTTATACTTGATTTGGAGATTGAAGCGCCGTAGGTGAAAATTTTAGCTAAACATAAATAGTCTAGATTTTTTGTGCGAATTGATGCACAAAAATGTTTAAATGGATGATTCTGTACAAATAAAATAGTAAAAGCAAGTAGGAAATTATTTTCTTCTTTGTAGAAGTACTAAAATTTTAGCCTTTTTAAGGGAATTTTAAGAATCAAAAAAGGTTAAAAAAAGGTAGATAAGGCAAAATAAAAACGCTAGATTTAGTCTTAAAAAAGCTAAACTTGCAACACCACTAAAGAAATTCTATTGTTGTTTGCTTATGACTTTGTTAAACAATGGGACCCTACATCCGGACTCCAATAATACGATTATTTAATGCTTCGCGAATAAAATCCCGATAAACAAAGATCTTAGATATTAACTGTACAATGTGGAATAAGAAATAACTGCGCGAAAGATCGGTACCGGTACTCATTGCTTTACCTATCTACAAGAGATAAATAACATGCTCGGGCACTTTCTGTAAGCGCTTTACGATAATATAAAAATCTTTCAAATTTGATGAGATAAAAAAATAAGGGATTAAAAAAGATCTTAGAGTACATTGGAGTTGCTTTTAAATATTAATTCAATTCCGCAACGAAAACTGATATCAAGTTTTGCACTATGAGGCAAAATCAAAATATTTTATATACTTTTCATATAACATTTCATGTAGGCATACAATAGAATAATTCGAGTAAAGCAAAAATAAAACATAAAAAAGTTGAAAAAAGATCTTTGATGCAGCTCCCCATGAATTCTGATAGGTAATTCCATAGAATGTGATGAACTTTCATTTTATTTGGAAATATTTTTTTATATTACCAACTAAAAGTTGAGCAATTCAAAGGAAAAACGGCATCTTACCTTTAAAGACTTTAATATGTTATTTATATTATAAACACTAATAGGAGTATACTTAAAATTTAAATTAATTACTAATACAGCATATACACTGTCGAACAAAATACACTTGCTATTTACATTGTCATAATTGTCTTCTAGATGTATCATGGGCTACTTTTTTGGTGTCCAGGTATTTGTCGTTTTATACTGTTTAATTTAATAGATAAAAGAAGTTTTGGAATTATTTACACTTCGTTTTTGGGGTAAAAGTGTTCCGTTGCTCATGGATTTTATGTCACAAAGTAAAGTAACACTTTGCCAAATTCTTTAATTTGGCTTTCAATATTCCATTTTTTTGTTACATAATGGTAGGAAGATGCTTAAAAGTGCTAAATTTTCATATTCTACTTATTACGTTTTATTCAAATTATTATTACCTTTGAAAAATAAGCATAATTCCATCCATATTATTATGAATTTTTCGATTGCAATTTAGAAAATTTTCTCGATCTCAGAATGCAATAATGAAATGAAATTAAGGTATTTATCTTTAAAATGCAAAATATCTGTATCTGAGGCTAAAAAATCTTTTATTTATTTAAAATAACAAATTAGAATCAAAATTATAAGAAATTGAGTGACAGAAATCTTATTACCACGAAGTAAAATGGTAACGATATCGCTGTTCTCACCAAAAGAGAATTAGTTTTATCATCCAAAGAGATAAATAACTTTCTCTTACTTTTAAGAGAAAGCTCAAACATATGAGTTTTGGAAGTATCTACTCTAAGCAAAAGTCACTTCTACATATTGCTAATATAATAAAATGACTCGTAATGAAAAAATAATCGTTAAACTCCTAGAATCATTACAAAATAAAGTTATTTGAATGAATCAATCAAAATTTTATTGGGAAATTGTAAAAATCGAAAAGAGTTTGGAAATATCCATGGAAAATTTTAACTTTTTGTAATAGTAGCTCATATAAGTAACATATTCTTATCATTGGTACTTTTGAAACTCATTTGCTTCAACCTTGTCTGGACAGTTAGGTTAGTAATAGTTAAAATTACTTCTTCCTTCATTTCTCCGCTTACGTTAATGGATTTCTTTTAATGAGAATTGCGATATATTTATGATTGTACTTCGTAGTCTTAAGGTTTCGTATCCTCAGTTTCTACTAATTTTCATTCTAATTTAACTAAATCATCTTTATTCTCAGATTCAGATATTTTGCATTTTAAAAATAAATATCTTAATTTCACTTCATTATTCCAATTTGAAATGAAGAAATCTTCCTGAAACCTTCTATTTTGTAACAATAAATTGGAAAATTGGAAACCAAAATTGTGAGTTATTAATAATAACATTTTGAAATGTAAACATAGTATAAGAAAATAACGAATAAAGAAAATAAAGAATCTAGATTGGGGGCGAATTACACTCGCTTATGTAGCTCTTTTCATTTCAGATGGGGTACGTCGATCGGGTACACAGGATAAAAAGCATTCAGGTCGAGGGCAGGTTGTGGGTTTCAGCTGAGCAGACGAGTAGCAGAACTGACGAATCATGGTGGTAGATGCGAGAACACAATAGTAGAAAGCAGTAGCAGCAGGGAGAGTAACAGCGAGCATAAAGGAGACAAAAGAAAGGCTCGATGCAAAAACCGCTATCGGTTCGAAAAAAGTGCGTGAAACCTACAATAATATTAGTTTTAAGAAATGTATATGCCAGCATAAAGTTACAATGGCTCTCTTTTTGCTCTTTTGGGTGCTGGACAGTGAAAAAGGCAGACGTACGTGATGAGTAGCCGGTTAATAAAAATATAAAAAAATTAACAGAGCAGTGTTAGGGAAAAAAATAATAAAGTTGGTTGAATGATTACATCAATTCAACCGTTTGTATACTGATTTACAATCAGTAAGATTAACAGCTTCAGCGAGATCTACAATCTAGTTGAAGTGGTAGGAGGTAAGAACTGCTGAGGGCCAAGTGATAGAATATTTTCACTCAGAAAATACAGAGACTAAAAAATCTCGGAACATCTCTTACATCAGTAAGAGATAGTAAATAGGAGGTGTAGAACCGCAGGGCCACACGGAGGCTTCACGAAACATCACTTTTTTCAACAAAGGAGCTTTCAGTTACAAGTGGCTCAATAAATAAAGTTTGTAAATAAAAGAAAATATATAAGGTGGAAAAGATAAATGATAAAGAAACGAGAGTATAGTTCAAATAAGAACAGTGATATTTATTTATGTAAGAACCTTGGACATGACTGAGTTTATCCTAGCTGCAAACCCGGGTAACTGGAGCTTCCTTACAAATTAAAAAATTTAGCACAGCACTTTTAGCCCAAACTCGAAATGCAAATAATTCAAAGATTTCTTTTGTTTATCAAATTAAAAAATATAAAACGACAAATACCTCAACACTCAAAAATTAGCTTGTTATGAACCTTGAAGACAATTATGATGAAGAAAATAGCAAGAATAGGAAAACGCACTTTATTTTGTCGGACAGTGTAAGTGTATAAAACTTACCATTTTAGATAATGTGCTTCTCTTCTGTTATCGTTTTAATTAATTATTAACCTGACTAAAATGAGGTAACAATTTTCAACTGCTTTCTATTTAATATATGTATTTTTCAATTAACACGTTTATTTAAATTTCGAAATTAAATCACTGCAAATAAACTTAAAGAACACATTTAATAAATTACTATTTTTTTTTTTTATAATTAACTCCAGAAACATTTTCACGTATTAAATAATTTAATTGTTTTTTTATTATAATTATTCACCAGGTTTCATATTAATTTATTATAGAATGGAAAAATCAAAAATACTGCTGTTGCCGTAACACCAAAAATTCAACTCATTAAAAAAATATAAAAAAAAAAAAAACGAAAACTCCAGTTGTTGTGGTGCAAGTTGACGTAGCAAATTTTATACATATGTAGTTACTATATAAAATTAAACCCACATATTAAATAAATAAAACAAACTGAAAGTTAGTTTTATAATGGTTGGTTTAATCTGCCTTTTATGACATAAAAATTAAATTAACAAAAATAAAAAATAACGTAAAATGTAAATGAAATCTTAATTACGAAAATGTGGCTATGTGTTATTAAGTATTCAAAAAAGGTATAAAAGTCAGATTGAAATCTTTTAAATTAAAAATGGAAGAAAACTGCAAACTTTTAGAATCGTAACAAAACGATTGAACTGATTTTATTGAAATATATGGGTAAAAATACAAAAATTTTAAAATCAATGAAACAGAGTTAATGTTATAATAAATACGGACATGGTATTGTTTTTAGCAAAAAGACTAAAAACATTATAAGCAATCAAATTGCAAAGTTTGTGGTCCGTAGTTCTTATCGTTATTACTTACAGTTCTTTTTTTATTTTTGATTTTTTTTAGTTTTAGAATTGCATAAGGAACAGCTCTCCAGACATAGAGGAACAATATTACTTTATTTGTTATGATTCTATCGCTATTTGCTCAAAGGTTATACGATGAAAAGCTTTGAAACCAAAGCTTTAGCTTTTCAATATTTTTCTATTTTTTGGTCACTATGTGTGCCCCCTCTATGAAGATGAAATTTGATCTCATATATTTAAAAACGACATAATTCTACTTCATTTGCGATATATCCCATTAATGTGACCTAGTGAATAACAGAGCTTGGTCTTTCTAAATCTTAAAGAAATAAGCGTGAATTTTGAAAAAAGTACAATTTTTCGTCACACGCAAAGAAAAAGAAAACATGGTTGCGGCATTGTCACTACAACAACACTATGTTCTCATTGTTAAGTTAATTAATATGAAACATAAACATCCATGATAAGAATGTTTTTGTTTCAGTTTTATCATTCAATATTTATATTCAATAAAAATTTTAATATAGTTGCCTACAAAAATCATATGTTTTTGAATAGTTTTACCAGAAACAAAATTTTATTAATATGAAAGAATATAATTATTTCTACAACCATTAAAGATTACCAAATTCTTAAACCATATCTTGTTTTTAAACCATATTATATTATTATTCCCATAACAATAGACTGTTACAAATAATTATAATACGCATGTTTTTTTAAAAATTTGATTAAAAACACATGTTTTTTTTTAATATAGTGTTTTGAATGTTTCTTTTCCAATTTCATTATAATTCTCATTTAATTTTATTTTGAGCATGTTATAAAATTTTTTATGGTAAATAATATGATGAAGTTGAATCATAATATGAGGAACTCAGAGCATAAATTTATAAAACTGTATATAAGATTATAAAATATTAAAATACAAATGCAAAAACTTTGATCATAATATGAAAACTAAGATTATTTTATGATTATACTGTTCACATTTATTATTATTTGTGGCCACATGGTCCAACCATAAAATGTTGCTCTTCGATTACGGTTTCCGGAACTATATTTTTTCTCTGCATGCAGTCACACTTTCAAGACAACTTTCAGAAAATCGGTTTCCCGCGTGATTTGAGTTTTTTTTTTTTTTTTTTTTTTTTTTTTGTTTTTACTTTAACATCGCATGGTCGGAGGGGTTAAAATAAATTAGTCGAAAAAAGATATTTATATCTAGACACATTTAACTAGGGCACATCTAAGGCCCAGCGTAAAAAGTATCAAAATGTAACTCATTTGGAAGGTTCCTCAAAATTACGAAGTTTGTAGAATTTATGAACAAAAATTTATTTTCGTAATCGGAAAATTATGAAATTATAATTTTTTATTAATACATATTATTTAGTGATCTAAAAAGTTTCTGGTTATTTTTCTATATCATGAAGAACTTACAAAGGATGTTAAACGTTTATCAAATAACATCCGAAGAATATGTTAGAGTAAAAATTCTAACAGGGGGTTTCTGTTTGGAAAGTTAGCTATCTTATCAGTTGGGTTGGGTTAATCAAATTAAGGATGCCAAAGAAGCCACGACCAATGCCAGAAAGGATAGAAAATGTAATCAAGTAAAAAAAAAAAAATAATAATAATAATAATCGTATTTAAATTGTTAAAAAAATATTAAAAAAATGTTCAGTAAAAATTAGGGTCTCTTCTAAAGCATTAAGGATAGCAACTTAGTTTTTTTGGTATTAAATGAAGAACACTAATATTAACAAAATATACACACAGAAGAAAGATTGGCTGGAAAATGGTTTAAGTTATATTAAATTCAAATGTTTTTTTATATTAATTGTTAAAACTTCATTGTTATAACAAAATTGGAGTTCATACAATTATTAAATTAGTTTGTTCAACCATTTTAATTAAAATGCATTCGGTAGAAGAAGCCATAGAAAATTCTTATTTTTGTTCTGAAAATTAATGGTTGTAATCAACAGTCGTTTTAGATTATAACATTTATATATACAATTAAACTTTAAGTAACTATAATCAATGACCTATCACACAAATCTGTAAAATTCGGTTATAGTATGAAAAACTAAATTCGCAGTTCTCAAACGACAATTATTTTTAACAGTGATCGAATAATTTATAGATCATTTCTGAAATTTTTAAATAAATTTAAAAAATATTTTACAAATCAAATAAAAATAAAATTTAAGCAAATCAATAATTAAACATTAAAATTAAAAACTAAAAGCAAAACATCAACAGACTATCATCAAGAACATAGTATATAATAAAAATAAGTTAACATGTGTTTTCAGATGTATTGTACGATAATGATTTTTTTTATCTTAATTTTCTAATAAAAATATTTTGAATGGTGCTGCCCTAACTCCAGATCTACAACTGAGATTACCGCTGATATAATATGTGAGATAACGTCGGCAGAAGAGAGTAACCATTTTGTTTATATTATGTTCAATCTTAAATAAGGGATACACGCATTCTAATAAATCCTATAAAATATCATTATTTTAAAAAAATTTTTTTAAATATAAAACAATTATTAAAAAAAAAGCAAATTTGCAAAAAAAAAAACATGTTTTTTTTAGCAATTTCCAAAATAGATATGCACACACACAAACAAACTTTCGTATATGTGTATGTTTTTGACATATATATATATTCAACTTTAGTATTATGCAGTTAAAAATTTAAAACCTATTAAAAAGTTTCTTTGAGTTTTTTTCTGCATTAAATACAAAATTTTTAATTTTTTTTTTTTTATTTAGGAGAGCGAAATAATGATATGTTTATTGTGACTTTAATGCAATTTTCACGTAATATTGAAAGAGGGAAGTCAATAAGATAGGCATTTGGTTATTTAGCAGCATGTTTCGTCATTTTAAATAAAAATTGATTTCATTAAATGATTTTTGTTGAAGCTGAGAAAAAATTTTAAATATTATTAGAGGAAAGCTCCATTTTTAAAGAAAACCAATGAAAAAGGAACTAATTTAAGTTTAATTCAGAATAAATATAAAAGGCAAATCATAGCGAATTATAAAAATTATTTTTTTTTTAATAAAGATAAACGTATCACTAACATGAATACCGACTAACTTGTGAAACCTATTCCGGTCAGAAAACCCATAACTTTTCGAAGTTATATCGTGTCGAAATTTATTTTCGTTGCAAATGCTGAATCATATTTACTATTAAAAAGACTATCAATCGATTTTTACAAAGTCTATCAACCGATTTTTTACAAAAAAGAAAATTATGAAATCCTAATTTGGTAAAAGCTTTTTACTAAGTTGAGTAAAATCCTTTTGCGTTAACCTTTCTGGAACATACATAAAACCAATTTTGATTTTATTATAAAGTTTGCAGTTAAAAAAATTTGCTGTCTTTAGTTCAAATTCAGCTTTGTGGTTATTTTTGGAATCCGTTAAAAATTAAAATTTCATCTTAATTTGATAACTTTTTTGGTGATACAAAATATATGAATTTCATACAATGCACCTCTATTTAAAAACTTCAGATATCAGAAACTGATTTTTTTTCTTCGAATAATTTTAAGAATTTACTCACAGCTTCCACAAAAAAAAAAAAAAAAATTGAAATCAATTGTTACCAAATGTTACAATTACTTATAACATGTCAAATAATTAAATGACAATTTTATTTACTTTCTTCTTTCAATTTTACGTTATTTAACCAAAAGAAACTTTGTAATAGACTTTATAATTTTTTATTACATAACACTGAAGTTTAGAAAATTATACATGTTAAAAATAAACATATTTTTTCTAAATAATTGTATTAAAATTTTTATGTATAGGGATCGAAATTTTGGCAGCTGTAATACGACATTGACAAACGAAAAATTCGGTAGTTACAATGAACAGACCAAATTCGATTGGCAAAAAGCTCGGTTGCAACAATAAAACTGTTTTCGCTGTCTATTTTTTAAAAAACAATTTTCACCTGATATCTTTTTTATTATTTTAAAATTTGCAAAAATTGTTATAATAATATTGTGTGTATTTCTATATGTGGTAGTGCTTCTTCACAAGATTAATGAATGTGTGCAATTATTATATAAATAAGTAAAGTTTAAAATTTTGTGATTTTTTTTTTTTTTGCTTTTTGTTTGTTCAAAGTACTATCAAATGCCAAGAAAAAAAGTCTGGAAAAAAAATAAATATACACTAAGGTGCATCAACTTGTATGAAAGCAAAAAATTGTTATAAATTTACCTTTCTAAAATTAAAGATTGATATGTTATAAACTAATTTCCAAAATATTTCGGTTCAATTATTTCGTTCATGTGTGCTGAACCATTTTTAAATTACCTTCAAAAATATAGTTTTTGCGTACACAATTTTTAATTTTTGTCAAAAAAATACAATATGCAATAGACACATGTCGACTAATACGTAATAAGCAAAACATTTTTTAAAATTAGTTTTCATTCTCGTGAAATTAAGATTTTAGTAAAATTTTCTACGAATTTTTTTAAATAATAATTTATTAAAACTTGAATATTTCAGATATTTTCCATCGTAATTTAGATTTTAGATCATCACTGGAAAAAAAATTATAAATTCGTGTAAAATAGCGTCTAAACTTTAAATACTTATTTTTGTTCGGTTATGACCGTGGTTTTAAAAGAATTTATTATATTTTCCATAAATTCATTGACATTTAAGTATAATAAATACTTCCATATAACTTATTTGCAAAATTACTGATTTTAGAAATCTAATGCATTAAATTTACCAAACTGCTTTTAAAGCATTAATTTCCTGTAACTTTCAATAGTATCAGAATATACCTTTCCAATGGTATCTTAAAATAAATATATATTGAACAATTTTCGAAATACATATAATTATATGTTTAAATAACAAAAATATGACGAAAGATGTTAATAAAATCTTGATATTTCGCGAATGAAAAGATATGTAAGGATTATTTAAATGCATATTCCAAGCCATAACATGTCTCTATAATATTTTGAAATTAATTTTCTTATAAAGAAGATCTTAATAATGCTATTGAAAGAAATACGTATTTTTAGAGGTATTTGTAAAATGGTCCAGCTCACGTAAATTGAAACATTTAGGCTTAATATTTTGGCCATCATATAAGAACATATCAGCCTTCATTTCTAGAGGGGTACATTGCTCTTTAATATAGATATGTAGCCAGAATTTATTTAAAGTACAAGATCTGTTAAAATTATGCTTGTCAACCAAATGCTATCATGTGAAGAATACAAATACTGAATTAAAGAAAATTTCCAAATATCAAAACGGAAAGCATATGTTTTACAGACAACAAATAAGATAAAATATTTTCCAAATAAAATGTTGAAATGAATTAAGTAAACAATACTGTTTTAGTTCAAATTTCCCCTCGTATGCTGGTGTTCATTACATATAAGACTTTTAGGTTAAAAGTCATGTATGTATAAACGTAATGTGTTTAGTAGATTGCATGTTCGAAGCACACACACCTAAAGCATACACACTCTCTGAAACATACAAAAATATGCCAGTATAAATCTGTATTTAACCATAAACACGCTTACACATACATACTTACATCGCCTTAACACAAGACCTTCTTTTTATACATAACACTTAAATGCATGTATGTTATTAACTGCAGGTTTTCTGCGATTTTTATATGAAATTTTCTAATTTTCTTTAAGAAAATGTTTCGTTTTACTCGAAATTGGAAATGGTCACAGAAAAAATGCATTAAATATAATGCCAACAGTAAGTTTATTAGGTTGAATGCTATAGTATCGTAAAGAATTATTAAAAAAAAAGTATTGAAATTTTAGTTAGCTTTAAATGATATTAACCCTTGGATGGTAAGTAGAACTTTTATTCTCACAAAAGGAATATCGGAATGAAACCTCCACATTTCTAATGTAGTAGATATCGCGTAATCTTTTCATTGATTCGGATTCAGCATCACAAACCTTATTACTAAGGTATATAACAAGAAGATAAATATTTATATAGTAGTAAAATACTGAAGACATATACCTTCTGAATACATATACCTTACTTCCGTAAAATATTTAATATCTGTTTGTAAAATTTTGTTCTTGTTCTAAAATTAATTATACGACAAATTCTATTTTACACATCATTTTTTTTTGAATATATTTTATATATACTAACATATCGTTAACTAATATTCGAAATGTCCTAACCAAAATTCAAGAATTTTATATTCCGTTTATGCCAAAAGAAAACTTATCATTTTTAGCCTCATTTGGTTTGGTTGATTGAAAATTTTTTAGTTTTTACATACAAATCAAAAACGAATTTCAACTTATTTTTATGAAAACCTAAATAAAAACTACTTAGATAACTATTTATAAAACATCGATTTCGCAACATAAAACATTTATATATATATATATATATATATATATATATATATAATTTTTTAAATAAATTGTATATAAATGTTTTAAAAATCAAAAAAAGCAAAAAAAAAAATATAAAATTAAACGAAAATTTTGCAAGAAATATATACGTCAACATGTAAACGAATTGGTTTTTAACTTTTGGTTTTTTCCAAAACCATTTGGTTTTATCTTGGTGAAAACATACTTTAAAACAAAATAAAAACTACTAAAATAACTTTTCTAATACGGCCAGTGCAATTGATTTCAGGACAGTAAGCTTTTGTATGCAAAGTAAGCAATGTGAACAAAAATATTTTATTTTTTCTTGACTGTTTTTCATTGTCATACAAATTTTATTCACAAGTAATTTGTAAAATATTGTGTAAAATATTTTAAAAAAGAAAAATAAAACCAATTTAGTTTTGGATAAATGTTTATACCAAAATATGTATGCCACAAAAATCAAATAGAGAGAAAGCCAGATATGTAAAGGATTTCGTTATTTCTAAATTTAGTTTTATATGCCGTTTATACTAAAACAAAAACAAGTTGTTTTTTTTTTAACTAAATTTAAAAAACCAAATCATTTGCATATATTTTTTCTCTCGGTTTTTGTTGATGTATTTCCTTTTTCACATTTTTGTATTTGGAAAAAATTTAATTTAATTTTATTATTAAAAACGTTTTTAGCAACATTTTAAAAATAATTTACACACAAATTTTATAAAACAAATGAAATAATTCTGAAATTGAACAAATTTCTGTTTTTCATTATATGCAAAAGCTTAATTTTCTGAAAACAATCAAACAAGCTGTATCATAAATATTTATTTTATTAGCTTTTATTTGGCATTCAACAAAAACTAGACGAAAATTGCTTTTGATTTGTGTGGAAAAAATAAGAAATTTATGCAGTTTTTCAATCTAAAACCGAATGAAGCCAAAAACTACTAGTTTTTGTTTGGCGCAAATGCCATATTAACAAAAACAAAATAGTTTTTGCTTGGTGTAAATGGTATATAAAACTTTAGAACAAAATAAATTATATTCAAAATTAATTACCATTTAAGGCAATGAGAAAAAACTAGACTTCATGACTAGACTTCATAAAACCAAAAAAGTAGAAAATATTGCGATTAGAACTAAAGATTGCACACGAATAATTTACTGTATACAATTCACAATACAAATGTCTTGTCAGATCAAAAGTTTATTTTGCAATTTCGATTCTTTTACACGATATTTATCTGATACATTTCCCATAGTATATGTGATATGAAATGCATGATCAGGATGTTGTAAAAAGTCAGCCTTAATGTAATTTTTATCACTATTTAGGCAGTATTCATATTTTTGAAAAAAAAAAAATCTGAATCATTTTCGTCCTCTCTTTTTCCTTCTCATTTTTATTAGCGTTACTATTGTTTTAATAATAATTTTTTTTTCGTGTTTTTTATGTGTTTGAATGGATTTTGATCAATTTTTATTTTATATGCTATTCACACTAAACAAATATTAGTGGTTTTTGGTTTCGTTGGGTTTACGCTTCAATAACTATATAAATTTCTTTAGTTTTTCTATACAAATCAAAAACCATTTTTATCTAAACCAAGTAAAATAAAAATTTATTATACAGCTTGTTGTATTCATTTCAGAACATTAAGCTTTTATATGTGATAAAAAAAATGTAAAATTTCATGAATTATTCTTCTTGTTTTTTTTTTAATTGTGTAAAAAAATTATTTTTAAAATGTTGTTAAAAAAATTTTCAATAACATTAAATAAATTAAATTCTATTTAAATAAAAAACAAATTGGCTTTTTAGAAATTTAGTTTTTCAATAACCAAATAGTTTTTTATTTGGTATAAAAGACATATTAAGACAAACAAATTATGCTATTGTAAACAAATTTAGCGCAAAGTTAATGATAATATAAAGAATACAAAATGTAGACAAGTTAGCGGTGTTTATATTTTTACGAACAATAGAAGTTATAAGCCTTAAAGTATACACGGATTTCTTCGTGCGTAGTCCTTATATCGACCTAGATTGACCAAAATAAATCAGATTTTTTCTCTAATTTTAAAAAACTCACGATTTTCTCACGATTGAAATTTTCATAAAAGTTAAAATGCTGAAAAGTAACGTAATTTCCTATAATTGTGCCAAGACAGCGTTACCGTTTGGCGCTTTAGTCGCTAATTTCCCGTTTTTCAATCATTTGGATACTTTTCTGGCACATTTTTTAAAACGGGACTTAATGGCTACTTTCTGAGACTATGAGATAAATGACGAAAAACTAAATTGTTTAAAATATCTCGATCCAATATATATTGCTTCCAAAAAGAAACTAATTATTTTTAGATTGGTTTACAGTAAAGTGAAAAATTTATAAATGAACTGAAATTGTTAAAACCTAAAGCTAATGAACAGCTATATAAAACATCAGATGCCGAAACTTTTCGGGCCGGATTGGGAAAACTAAAGAATATATAGTAATTTATATTTTTACTTTGGCTCATAGCAGTGCCTCGAGGGAATATATTTTTTCTAAATAATCACTAATAAAAATAAATTGTTCAAAAGACTTAAGGTCTATACATGTGAATCTATGTTTTCAGTCCTAAATTTTTTAAACGGTGACGGTGACAGAACAGAAAATTTATTAATAAAAAGAGAATTTTATGTTAACTATTTTTATCAGTAAATCTTTATTTTTTTACAATAAAAATTATTATAAATAACCCAGTCCCTTGTTCCCATATAAAAAAAATCATTACACCTTATGAAATTTTCATATATTTTGTCAAATTTTGTAAAAAAAACTTCAGTAAGTTGTTAATAGAAATGAAAAATGGTGACTTATCTTTAATATCTATTTCAATTAGGAACTGAATGGTTTGCGCTGACATTGTGATGCATTTGATTGAACGACGATGACACTTTTTTACTTGTTAGTCACTTTTATATTTTAAAAATGCCTAAAGAAATATTAACAAAAATTTTGTGTGCTTTTTGCACTATCAGCTCCGAACTTATAATGTCATTATACACCACTATAAGAGTTATTAAGACATATTATAATTTTGGTCAAAGTATTACTAGTTTTAGTCAATTGATTTAAATGTCATTAACTCGTCCGATGTAATTTGTTATCTCCTAATACCCTATGCCTCAAACATTAACTATGAAACTGACTTCAAGCTTGGAATTTATTTTGTTATTAATAAAATTAAGTTTAAAAAAGTACAATAAAATTTGTTTTTTTATCAAATAAACAAATTTTAAGGAGTTTTTTAGGTCCCCTTTTTTCAAAAAATTCCCTTTTCTGGCGACATTGTTTTTTGAAATCCCCTTTTTGACACTTTTTGAAAATTCTGGGCCAAGGCTCTTATGAAGAACTCATCATAGACAGTAGTTAAAAGCTAAAGTGTTTATTTAAAAAAATGCATTTTCAGTGCAAATTCTGTTTTAGAATGCATGATATTTTTGGTTCTTATTTTTTTATTTATTTATTTATTTGCGTTTTGTTTTTTTTTTTTAAGCTTTTCTCATAAAAATGACAAACCAAATGACATAAATATACTTCAGTTTGTGTGAAAAATCTGTCGGTATATTTTCTAGAATATTTTTTTTTTTTTTTTGAAAAAGATGCACGTCCATGGGCTTTGTGACAAAAAAAAAAAAAAAAAATGCCGCAGCAAAGATATAATGACACTTCTGAAATTTTCATATTGAAAAATGTTAAATAATCCATGGGATGCAATTAATCATCCTATTGAAAAAAATTTAACGACCGAAGCCGTCGACGTCTAAAATATACCAGAGTTTTTAACCCTAGCGTTAATCCGAATGGAGACCCTTTTAGTTTAGAATATAATACTAATAAAGTTAGATTGTTCATGAACGAAATTATTCAACTGAACAATTCAGTTCTTGAACAATTTTAAGTTGTTCAGTATTCTTTTCTTTCACTTTGTTCTTCAACTCAAATCATTTAAATATACTGATATATTTCGGACCATAAATTTATAATCAAAATATGACAACGCGAAAACCCTCGCAAACTTTGCAATGTGTGAAAGTTTGCACATTCTTAAATGAACTGTCAAAAATTTTATGGAAATTCATTTGCACAAAACTTATAAGTTTGCGCGGCTATTTAGTCTCGCAAAGTTGCGCTTTCTTTTGTATATATTTAAAAGTTATTAATAACTGCAATGTAAAAAATATAGTTAATTTAATTAAAATAAAATCGTTGCTAAAATCAAAGATACATTGATTTAAACAAAATTTTTCTTAGTATAGCACAACATTTGAAAAGGCGGTTCACAGAACATGTCATGTGTGTATACATGTATTTTAGTTAGAAAAATCTGTTTATTAGAATTTTCTAAACAACCATTAATATTTTTTTCGCTAACAAAAGATATTGAAATATAATCAAATATGTTTGCAAAGGCATTGGTCATCTGATTCTTGTAGAATATTCATTGACTGAATAAAAACATTTAATACGAATGGTTTTGTCTGGCTGAACAGCTTAGAATAAAAATAAACAACTGTACAAAAAGAACGAACCTGTTCAATTAATTTTTCTCAACAAAAATTAACAATCAGTAGAATGAGAAATTCAAAGACCATATCCTATTCAGGCCAAAAATATTACCATTTTCGTCCTGATAAAGGCTAATTATGTCCAGAAATTTTGTGATATGATGTAATAATTTTCATAACTAAAAGTGTCATTTTGTCCAAAATCAAGAGGGTTACGTGAGGTTCAACGAAAGCTTGATATTTTTTAAATTATACATATATTTAGATTTCTTCCAATAAATAAATTAATTGTAACTACATAAAAGCTACAAATTTATCTCCGGTCTATGTGGGAGTCCTTCAAATTTGCTAACGTAGTAGCGGGTCAAAGGATAGTCAGAGATATACATATATAAAGACAAGGACAATTTTTGGACGGACTTTGGTTTATTTTAAATAATTCTGTAACTTTCTCAAAATCTTTTGTTACTGCTGTACTAAAGTTTCAAGACGTGTGCTCGGAAAACCAAACTGTGGTGACAAATTTAATTATCCCAAATATTTTTTACACAATCCTAAATAGTATTGCAATCAAATTCAAAAAATGTTTAGCTTCTATAGGATTCCTTTCCTTTAGTTAAAAGGCAAATAAATAATAGATATAGAGAAGATGCCAGTGAAAAATATGTATGCAATTTTAAAAATTTTCGATAGTTACCATTCAGCATCTTAAAAAAGTCTTATCTTAAAAATGTATTAATAAATATTAAGTACAACTTATGAAAAAAATCTAGGATGGCTAAGTGAGCCATTCCAATACTTAAGCTCATAATATTTTAATAAATAATTGAGATAGATAATCGACTTTTTAAGTTACTTGAAATATTTTGACATACTTTTTCCTATTTCTTAATTTATCTTTGAACTATAAATGATTATGATTCATTATAAATTATTATGATTAATTTTTCAGGCTAACAAAATGTCTTCATTAATCTCTTTAAATAAAACCAAAGTAATTAATATTAATCAAAATGCAAGAATGCATGGAACATTTTGGCTCAGAGTGGAACAGGATACACTAAAGATACAAAAGATGAAATAAATTGAATTTTATATACAGATTTCATTAATATATATTAAGACGTATGTATATAAAACATTACAATAACAAGTAAACGTACTTAATTATATGAAGTTAAAAAGAAAAAGAAAAAAAAAATACGCAATACTGTAAAAATTAAAAAAAAAAAATAAACAATGAAGGTCCTCATATTAGTTTTATTATGCATTTTTTGCTTATTTAATAAGTATTAATATTTTAATTTATATATCCTTTATATTGCCTTTAACAGATCATTCAACTTTTTTTCATTTTCACCATCTTATTCACATTATTTAGATCTTATTTAAGATTTAACGTACACAAACACAGCGTGGAGAAAAAAAATTTAATTTATTTTATATTACATATTTATTTTTATTATTCTTTATATTATTTATTACTTTAAAGAAATTCCCATCAAATATAACAACAGCAGCAGTAGTAACACTATTTAATCAAACAAATATACATACATATATATCTGTAGTATTTTTTTGTACATATAATTCACACACACATAAACACTTGTAGTATACTTTAAAATATTTATGTACATAAATACATAAATACAAATATATGTATAGATTTTTTGTTGTTATATTTCTTCCTATCAATGTAGTAGTGGAGAACCGTTTGATATTTATTCCGTTTTTATATTGTATTTTTTTTTTTTTTTTTTTTTGTTTTGTTTATTTTACCGTATTAACTTCCGTTCGTTACAAAGAGTCGCCTTAGACTAAGGATACTATTTCAATTGCATATAGTAATATAAATGGCGCTTACGAGTATTTATTACCACTTAATCAGCTGTTTGTGTTGCTTCTCCTGGCAGGACCTCAAACAACTGTCAAAGTGTGTTTCGTATTCTCAATTTAGTACGACTAGGAATATTTTTAAGGGCTTTAAAAAGCTTTTGAAAGTTTGTTTAAGGTTGTAGAATCAGATAAACTTATATCAATAAGTTTCTTGTATTGAATTATAGATGTCAGAGTGATGAGAGAGCAGCTCTTTAATTGACAGATAAGTCAGTGTTACCGGAGCTAAAGAATGTGAATCATTTCTGTACACAAATTATCATAACTCTTAATATCTAGTTAAGTATTTGTAAACTGTTTTATAATAAATTATTGTATAAATGAATTTATGGAGATTCTTCGAAGGAAAAACTACTTTACTTTAACTTTTTTTTGGTTTGTTTGTTTTTGGTTTGTTTTCCCAACTTTATAAAATACTTTTTTTTTATATATAATGCATTAATATATATATATATATATATATATATATATATATATTTATGTATATATAAAGAGAATACACTTCTTATTTTATTTTCTAAGTGATCTTGTGTGATCTTCTTAAGTGATCTTCTTAAGAACACCATATTTCGATTTTAAAAAGTTCCGAAGCAACTTCCCTATTTTTTCCCACTAAATTTCAAATTGTTCTCAAAATTTTTAGGAAATTTTACATTTTCAAATTGTTTTAGAAAGAATACAGCTGTTAATCTGAATTCAATTTTGTATATTTCTTACAAAAGAAGCCAAAAATATATTATAATGTAGATGTATTTCTAATCAGTACATTACAATCTAATGAAAACTCATATTAAATTTTTGAGTGTTTACGCTTGTTAAAAATATATTCGAAACAAAAATTTCTTTAATGTAAATAATATTTAGATTAAACATGTTATAACAATCGTATGTTACTCATACGCACAATTATACGAGTACACGAAAAATTGATACAAAACTAGCAAAAATAAATATATCATATTTAAGCAAGTAAATGTTAATACTTTTAAAGAAGTTATGTAAGCAGTATCCAAAGATGTTATTAAAAATTGTTCGGATTAATTCTTATTAAAAATTCTTTGATTGCAACAAAAAACAAAAAAGTCAATATTGCAAGAAAATATGAGAATGATTGTTGCCAAAAGAGGCAACAAATTCCAATGAAGAAATTATGTTTAATTCATTGGAAATGAATCAAAATTGCACTACTTATGGATCAAAATTTCAGTATCTTATTAACTTCTTGTATGTATTTTTTTTTTTTTTTTGGAAATGTAAACGACTTTCAAGAACAAGTATTTCTCAAATATTTTAACTAAAGTAATTAACAACAAAAAAGATAAAAACTAACTTAATAAAAAATACATTTTGACGCATTTCAACCTTAAAGTATACTATAGTTATTTTAAATGAATTTCAATGTTCAGATAAGTAGATAAGTAAATAAAATAAATAAGAAAGTTATAGCTGGTCAAGCCCGACAATATGATACCCTATACCATTGTTAAAATTAGTTTGGAGAGTTTTTGATATTGAGACAGTTTTATAATGAAATTTAATATGCCGCCACAAAATAAAACTTTTTATTTTCACTCGAAAAATGATTTAATGTGGGCTATAGACATTTTGAGGACATCATTTCAGGCATTTGCTAATATACAAAAGCGCTTACCATCCTCAAAATTAAAAACGCATATCTAGTCTTGGCTATAAAGTAATCGACATAAAACGAGAAAGCCTCACTTCTGTTTATTTAATGATCAAACTATTTGCTGATTAATTAAATAAATATCCATGAATTTAGCATTATTCAATAACACTTTTGGACTTTTATATTTAAATCGTGTAAACTTTAACAAAAATGTCATTACTGCCTACAATAGTGTTGCCAGGAGCATCACAAAAAAGCCTAAATTGAATGTTAAAAAGTTAAAAAAAAGCTAAATGCCTCAAAAAATAAGGCCAGAAATAAATTAATATATATTAATATTATTATATTAATTTAGAAAATTATTTTTTCTCCTTCTCTTTAGTTTTTGATATTTTGAAAGATATTGTAATAAAATTATAACATTCCTAAAAGTTCTCATACATATATTTCATGTGAAAAATTTTTAAAATTTCGAAGTGATTTTTCTTAATTTTTTACCTATATTTCGCTTTTGATTGATCATTTCTAAATTTGGGGGCGATGTTTCGTTTTAATATTTTTTAATTTAAAATTATATTCATAAATAGTTTCCACCCCAAAATTGAAATTGGGGTGGAAATTGAAAATTTCCAAAATTGAAAATTGTCCCAAAGAAAATAAGAAATAAATAATGTTGAGGCAATTTTCATAATGAAAAATTACGCAGTTTATATAAATAGAATATTACCCCAAACAATATTTGGTTAAATTGAATGTTCTGATTACCTTCCGATTTTTTAAATTCCTTCATTCCTTTTTTCATTTCTTTATTTTAATTTTACGATTTTTCAAAACCACCCCAATATGAAAAGGAAAAATTGTGTTGTTGTCCACGTAATTTTTGAGGCCATTTTTCCTTTTACAATTTGATGTAAATATTTTTATATTTTCACTATTCGCAGCGAAGCATGAAGATTTCGTAAGTTTTCTGCGTCTTGATTAATTTAATTTACTCGATGTGTTTCAAATATCAAAAATATATATTATGTATCATTTTAAAGGAAATTGTGTTTTCTTTAAAATAATGTATAACAAATTTTACTATTTTAAAATTTATAGAATACTCTTCTTAAAATAAAACCAAAAAAAAAAAAAATAACACACAAATTGCCTTTAACATATTTCATTTCAGATATCGAAATAATTTTTGCATTATTATAAAATGGTTAATAAAGAATTGGAAAATGTAAAAATCATAAAAATGAATATTAGAATTTTACTATATATGTTTTTTTTTTTTAAAGGTAAAAATGTTTTGTATTGAAAATATATACTAATACGAGTATCAAATTGAATTCATAAAAGTACCGAAATCAACAATTAGTATCTTTTACAGGCTGAAACATTTGAACTTTTGTTAAAAAGTTGCTCATTTCCGTCCACTACTGTATGTAGGGTGCATGTTAAAAATTTCAAGAATTACCATTTTTTATGATCTTTCAGAAAAAGTTAGAAAATATTGAACTTGTTAAAAAAATGTTTAAAAAATTAAATTATATAGTTACATTTTTAGCAAAAAATTAAACTTTTAGGACTTTTTCAAAATGTTGAATTTAAAAATTTTTTTCTAGTTATTTTCAAAGAATTTCATCAAAATTTTAAAAAAAATTTAGAAAATTCTTTTTAAATGTTATAGGGCAAAAACGAAAAAGTCAAGGTTCAAAATTTGAAATGAAAACTTTCAAATCAAATATATTTTGAACTATAAGATATGATATGGTACAGTAAACATGTTTCATTAAGATCGGTCCGGCAGATTAAAATATCTAGATTTATTAATATTTATTTTGCAAATGTCCCCACTGTGTGTTGTTGAAATAAAAACTGTTAACGGACTATTCCTTTTAACCCCCATTTTCGGCAACTGTTGCGTTTTCGCATCAGTAATTTTAGCGATACCCTAACTAATTTAATATAAGGTTAATGGTAATATTTTATGCATATATATTTAGTTTGGATGTTGGCTAAATTGAGAAAACAAATGGAATTCCGTAAAATTTGTACCCCCGTATAAGTCTCTGAGGATAGCATCACATCAATATTTTGTTCTTGCATGAAGTATGATACCTCAGATTTGTGTTAGTTTAAACCACTTGCATTTCAGAAAGTTAATCTCAGATAACTTATTTTATTATTAAATGGATTTGAGTTATTTGGTTCAGCGCTCTTAAAAGCTCTTGTATTGTGTTTTACATGGATGACATAAAGTTTGTCATATTCTGGTCAAGAGATGTAATACTCTGGGTAAGCGTTTGGATAAAAATTTCAAACCCCCCCAAGTTTTAAAGAAATATTGTCCAAATTCTTAGCAAATTCTGTTGTTACTCTCTGATTTGTTACGACTTTTCCTCTGGTATACTCAGCCTACGTTCCAGGTCGCCACAAGAAATAACAAGACCTTCTTTCTCTAGTACAAGTTGCAATCTTCGGCTCCCTTCCTTCGGTACCGTACTTCTTCTGGTGCTTCCCAGCTCCGGACGTATTTCTCCTCCACCACGACCCCAGGTGAACACTACCCAAAAGTTGTTCCAGATTCCTCTATTTAGTTGATAATTCTCCTGTCCTAGATGTTGCTCTTATCCGACTGTCTAATCTCTTTCGTTACTAGCAAATAACTAGGCGAGCAGACTAATTCTATTTTGTGACTATCGAATCACTAAACAAAATTATTCTTTTAATTATTAAAACTCTAAATAGTTTTGTGACTGACAAATCACTAAACGATTCTTTATCTACGTTAGTTTTAATACTTTCAACTTCGTTTCGTGACTAAACAATCACCTAACGAATATTATTACTACTACGTTTTCGTGACTAAACAATCATTTAACGACTATTACTACTCCGTTTTCGTGACTAAGCAATCACATAACGACTATTACTACTACGTTCTCGTGACTGAACAATCACTTAAAGTCTACTTCTACTATAGGAATTTTGTAACTAGTTCCTGTTTTAATTCACCCACTTAGTATTTAAACAAACACCTGTAGGTACCCCTACTTATATCTATTCTAACTTACTTGCTACATTTTTTTCCTCGCTATTGCTTCCGCTGTTGCTCTGATCCGACTGTGTCCTTTAAGAATTTTGTCGCCCTCTAATACACAGTTCTCCTTTCTATTTTGTTGTTATAAACCATTTCATTAAAATTATCCTAATATAAACTAATTATTATCGTATGATCTAACAGTAAAAATATTTAGACTATGCATTTTGTTGTTATTCGCTAATCCCTTGGTTTACAAAAGTTTGCATCCTATGTTTCTTGTTAGTATCTTATTTATGAAGAAATATTTACGTTATGTTTGTTGTAAGTGTTTGTCTATGAAAAATATTTATGTAGTTATTGAAGATCAATAACAAAACACAACCACAGGGTGTGACACTACTTTGTGTGCAAACTATTCGTCATAGATTCAATAGGTAACGCAGAGAGTGTATTGGGTGGGAAATTTTATCCCTATAAAAAATCTTCACTACAATTCTTATCTGATAGCCCAATTTAACAAATGACTTCATTTTTTTCCATACTGGACACTATACATCTAATGACTATTATCAATCCTTTGCTACTCTTAAGTTGATAGGTATAGAAGTTTTTCTTATTATCATTAAGGTAATGAAAGATTTTTCTATAACAATCCTGCATGCCACCTTTTCTTATAGGATCAATGTAAAAATAGTTTTTTCCCAATAACGTCAATAAGGAGGTATATTGGTGGGGATTTTTATGGTTTTTTAATAATAACACTTTCTATTCATTGTTGACTATCCACATAATCATTCAAGGGGGCAAAAATGCTCAAAATGGGATAATAAATTTCCCACAAAGTTCATAAAATGTTTAATTTTTTGTGATGACACGTAATTACTGCACATTTTTTGAGTAAAAATATTTAATTAAAATATAATTATTTTAAGTACTAATACAACAAGGTACTCAATTTCATGTTTTTTAACAATTTCTCCTATAAAAGACCTTACTCTCAACTCAAAATGTCAGTTCAATTTTATATTTCAATAAAATAGAATTAAGTGAATAACAAGTATTTAAAGAGGTTTTAAAATTGCGTAAAATATTATGCAATCAATAATTCGTTCAACGTGTCAAGAAAGCAATACCTGGAAGAATATTAGAAGTATAATGGAAGAGTCATCTGATAAGAAACGTGCTCTCAATAGAAAAGTGAACAACTTTTATTCTTTGACGGGATAATGCTATAATTTTGGAAATCGTGATTCAATTGGGATAAATTAGACTACGTACAGCTGCATTTGGTGTTTTACCAGGACCTACAGGACGAAAATTCCTTTTACACAGTAAAGGATCGATAACATTTGTATTTGGAGAAATATGTAGGGGTGGTCATTGTGGTATATTTTTCAATTCCATGGCGAACGTGGCTAAAATGTTTCCATAATTCCAAGAGATGAAAATACATAATCTATGAGCCAGTGAGAAATCGAAAACAAATTAATTAAAGAAAAACTTGAAATTGGATTAAGGCGCCTGTTAAGCGTTCTTGACCATCATATCCTAATGCTAATCAAGATGATGCAGAAGCAATTAATCAAATATTCTAAATGCTTCGATATGTAACATATGTCGGAAGAAATAATTATTTGTTATACATTATAAGAGATAATTTGGTCTTACACCGTAAAATTTTTTGAAGCTTTTACTTCACTATTTTAATGCTTTAAATATACGTTGAAATGTTTCACCTCAAATTTTGCTATTTCACACTAGATATACATATGTAATATAACAAATGAAAAATAATCACAAAACTGAATTTAACTAATAAATAAAACTCACTTTTCCTAAAAATAATGTTTAAACGTCTGCTTCTTACATCAACGTAACAATATACACTAACTGACCATTGATGCATTTTCGCAATACCCGATATCTAGGAAACTAAATTAGCAAGGTACTAGACATCTGCATCAATTCGTTTGTAACTCATTTCTATTCATTCTCTTTCTTTTCATTTCATGACTACTTTTCTGATTTTTTAGCTCACAAATCAATTCACTGCGCGTTTATATACATTGAAAAATCAGCTGAAACAAAACAATATGAAACAAATTGTGTTGCGCAGAGAATCATCAATACATTTTAGCAACAAATCATTATGAATTATATTGAATTGCATTAAATGAAGAAAACCAAAAAATTTGCGTGTATGTTGTTTACAAAATATAAAAATTATAGCGGATGTTAAAATTTTAAAATAATAGAAAAATGAATAAAATAAAAATAAAATGAATAAAGTATTTTATTTATAATGCTTTTTTATTTTATATATTTTATTTTATTCATTCTGTTTTATTTGATTTTTTTGAAATTTTCTATTTATTTATTTTATTTATTAGATTGAATTTATTTATAAAATTTTGTGTTAAATTTTAAATTTTAAATTTAATTTAATTTTTTTTTAATTATCTATTTATTTATTTATTTATTATATTTATTTTACTCAAATATATAAATATGAAAGGTTCTTTGTCACAGCATTAACATACTTACAAGTACATACATACATTTTATATTTATAATTACTCTGCCAGCAATTAGGTGATAATTTTATCCACTATCAGAAAAATGACTCTTTCTAGTATTCTCAAGATGTTATTTTAATGTTAGTAAACAATTTTACAAAAACAAATAACATTAATTTCGATTTTTCACCTACTTATTCTACATTTCTTACTAACTAAAAGTCACTTAAAAGTTAGTTTATAGATAAATATAAAGTTACCAAAAACTATCTCCCATTAGTGTTCTCAAGATATTATTTTACAAAAACAATTAATATTAATTTCGATTTTCGACCTCCTGAAAGTAAAAAACCATTACATTGTTTTTAAATTAAAAACAAAAAATGAGGAGAAGACGATAGTACTTAGTTGGCGTGTTACTTTCAAAGACAAGCAATCGATTTTTTAGAAATTTTAAGAAAGCTTCGCTCGGAAAAATATGTATATTTTTTAGTGAAAGTGAACCCATATATGTATGTTCATCAAACCTTTCAACTAAATCTTTAAAGTTGTTAGGCTCTTCAAAAATATCCTGTTCCAATTTATCAAAAAATATCTATAATTTTTTTTACTAAGGTAAGATGTTTTAATTTTCTTGTTTCTCATAAATTATTATTTCATATCTGCCGTAATAAATTCTGCTCCTCCACCACGTTTTGACACAATTCTTTTTTCGATATTTTTTTTTTTTTTTTTTTGGAAAAAAATCTTTAACTTCTAATAGCCATGCTATTTGGATTTCACATAGAAGTAGCAGACGAGCGTAAAACTTTTAATTTGAATGGAGGCTCCATATGCCCTTCAGGAGCATATGGGGCATATAGGGCTCAAAATTATTCTGTAAAAGTTATTGACTTAAATTTTTATCTACATAATGAAGGATTATGTTAGCTAAGTAACGTAATTTATTTGAGAAACAAAAAACATGGTTTTTGGAGAAACTATAATTATTACATCTATAATATAATCTTTGTTAGTTAGGGCTTCTTAACGAAATTTTTGAGGATTGTTTAAAATGAGAAATTGTAAAAAACTTTAAGATTTTTTAGAACGAATCCCACATTTCACAAAACAAAAAAAAAAAGACTGAAAATCCCAAAAATAGAATTTTTCACATTTTCGCCTATAAATTGAATATTTCTTAAATTGAATATTTAAAGTCAGATTTTCCTAAGCACAACTAAAACCGATTTTGAACAACCGTAAAAGACTCTAATTCGTCACTCAAAAAAAAAAAAAACACTTAAAAAGTGTCAAAACTGCGATACAGTTTTGCCCGAACGATGACTCTTCTTCGATAGGAAAATAACTTCTTTTTCTTTTACTATTTTAAAATAAATATGGATACTATTTAGTCAAAGTTTGGATAGTAATGTTGATAGTATTAAGTTCGAATTTCGACAAAAATAGTGACTTTTTCTGTTTCTCAAAATGATTCTAATTTGACACATAAAAAAAGCACTTAATAGTGTCATTACAAAAACATTAGAACTGCTGCACACTTCTTCCCCTACGGTGACTCTTCTTGGATAAGAAAATGATATTATATTCGACTGTTAAAAACAACTTTAGGTTACTCTTTAGTGCAAATTTGGATAGAAAAAGTTGGGAGGGTACCTACATTTGTATTTATATTAGTTTTTGCTTTACTTTTCATAACACTGAAAAGGGAATGACAACAAATCACAATTTTCATTTGATGTCTCTCATAAACAATAATAAATAAGAAAGAACAAGTAATACTTTGTTTTTAACTTATCGTTTCACTTAAATTCAATCCAATTCTTGCCTTTTTCATCACTTATTTTCTTTTGTTTCGTTTTATATCTTCGCAGTAATGTAAGAGCATGTACTACAAATCATTGCCGTGAATTGAAAAACGAATTTTTTGTTGCAAATGTCTACTAGGTACCCAAATTCTTCGATTTTTTTTATCTTCGACTTTTCAACTATCTGGCAACAAAAAGTCGATTTCCCGACAATTTTGAAACCAAAAAGTCAATTATTCGAAAGTCGATTTATAAAACCATAATTTATTACAATATTTTAGCCCACTGTGCTCCTGCAAATGATAACAATATTTTGTGTTTGCCCTCACTGTTGATTGTAATAATTACGAACGATTTACATATATAAAATATACATAAATGCTACTTAATATGTATTGTATAATGAACTCAAAATTTATTTATATTTTATTTGTCTGATCAATTAAGGAAAACCGCGACGACCAAGAATACTTTGTGGAATAATATATACTAATATACTTAAAGTACAAATATACCACTCTGCCTAATATCATGTATATCACTAGTCTAAAAGTATATAAATAACTATTCTACTTAAAACGTGTTTCCAGTTTTAATTAAAAATAACTTAGCAAAAGTTTTTTTTATTGCGGTTTAAATATTATTTTTCTAATTTTTAGAATATTAAGCAGAGAGCTATACATTTTTAATTATATAATATGTTTATCTTTTTCAACTTATTGTGATCTACTGTTTAGCACTGACATTAAATTTGTATCTTCCATTGTTCTGTAGCTCTTGGCACAACATAATATTATCCAATGTTCGCGCGTCTTCTTTTCAATGACAATAGCGTAGATAAACAAAACAAATCCTTGCAAAGTTGATGTCAAACAAAACATGTACGAAAACACTGGAGTGTTATCCAAATAGGATAACAAACCAAATATCCAGGATATACCCAACAAGAAAAATAACAAGACGGATACACGAATTTGGATTACAATACGTTTTTTTTCACTCCGCTGCTGAAACTGTCCCAAGGATCGACGAAGAATACAGAATATATAAATAAATATTCCCAAATTGGTCAACGTGATAAGAGTCATGGGTATTAGGATCCCATAATACAAACTTTCACCGGAGGGATAACAAATGGCTGTATTACTGGCAATACGTTCAGCGTCTGGCATATATGTATGGGGATCCAAGTAGGCCACCAAGCCAGTAGGTATTAGTGGTAAACCCCAGGCAGCAACAGCATATTTGACTATAAAGTTCGAAGTTCTTTCATAACCTACTACTTTCACATAACGTTGATATTGCATTATGGCTATAATAAGCATCCACGAAAATAATACTAAAATATTATAATGCAAAAATACACCCATTATCATACAGTGTACTTGGTTTTGCATATCGATGTAAGTTTCCCATAATTCCGGTAAATTAAGTAGCAAAAAGAACAACATGATTAGAGTCAAAACAAAGCTCATATTCATTAAGACTTTATTTGAATTCTGGACACGCCAGTTTCTGAAACACATAGCTGTCAACCATATACAGGATAGACCCAATAGCGACATGCCACAGCCCGATATTGAAATATAATCTAGCATTTTTTCATGAGATATATTAAGTATTATTGAGTCTCCAAAAGATAGTGAGGGAAATGATGAAGTTTGAAATATTGAGGCAAAATGCGAAAGATGAGTGGTACGACAGATAAGAAAAGTGTTGCCCGAAATATTCTTATATTCCGTCTTAACTCCATTTGTTATCCATGTGCTGAAATTCCAGTAACCACATTTAGGTTGCTGCTGTAATTTTAGACGTTTTGTTCGATAACTTAAAACGAAGGGCACATCTTCAGGTATATCGCCTGCAATAGAGAATATAATTGTGCTACAATTTATTAAAGATTAATTAATCGCAAAAAAATGATAAATTAGTAAAATTAAAAATCCTTCTCTCACTTACCTGAATAATTGGGTATGGCTATTTCCAAAACATTTTTGCTTGGTCTATATTCCATTCTAGTACGATTGACAAAAAGCATATCATTTGGAAAAATTACAAAAACCAACACTGTTTGATCATTAACGCTGCCACTGATTTTCAGTCTATTCCACACTGACAAAGGAAAATATGTGGCCAAACGCAGATCAGGTTCATTAATAATCTGGTCAAGAGATTGGTTTAAATAAATGAAGCGATAGTGATTGCTAGTATGGCTATCGTAGTGCTGATTACGACGATAATGATGAATGTGATTTTGATGTGTGTAATATATAGCTACCCCAGAAATATTCGAACACGAAGGATTTGCATAAAAGACACTTGAACGCTCAACTGTCTTATAGAAAATACTATATGTAGAGATTTGGCAATGATCATTGGGCACAAATACCTTGGCCATGTTATGCAAATAATTATCAACAGTGTTTAAAAGATTCGTCGTGGCATTAACTTTTTCGGACTGGTGCACGATGTGAGGATCAGTGGTCATAATGATATCTGTTACCTTTAAAACTTGTGTTACGAGTTCAGGACTTTTGTTGCCTTCGGTTATGATTTTTAAGATTTCACCTGATATTTTTATATCGGCAGGCACTCGTACAGTTTGAGATGTTTTTAATAGTTCCACCATTTTGTCCACCACTCTTGTTGACTGTACTTTATCTACTTCCTCATCCTTTTTAACTTCTTTATAAAGTGTGTTAAGATCATAAGTTATAACCTCTTCACGAGTTTCTCGTAGACAAGAAACGTTTTTCATTTCAGGACTTAAAGGTTCCCACTCCGCTCTCAACTGCTCACGGTTAAATTCACAACGGCGTGTGATAGGCAAGCCATCACTTTGTAAACAAGGTTCTTGCAAATCTGCTCTCTCCTTCATATGGACTGTTTTCCATTCATTATTGAAGGGCTTTATTAGATTATTTTTCATGACATAATTATGATGAAAAGGTTCTGCAATGCATTGGTTCACAATAGAGCTGCAATTAACTAATTTAATATTTCCATTAATTTCTTCCCATTCTGCAGTATTGTTGAAACGATTATAGGCACAATGTCGTTGCAAAGGCAGACCAGTTTGACTAGAACACACCGGTTGCTTGCTATAAGCTCCAGCACTTGTTTGAAACCATATTAGCAAAACATTCATTTCCTTTTGATCATTTATTAAGGTCGTTTTAAGAAAAGTATTTTTACACTGACGCTTTGCAACGAATGGATTTATTTCTGACCAGCAAATCATATTTTTCTTTTCCTCATCTGTTATTTTCCATTCAGCTTTGTATTCACTTTCACTAAATGCACATTTTCGCGTTAAGGGAAATTCTGCATTAATATAACATGGCTTGTGTAAATAACCAATTTCTCCTATTTTGACTGATTGCCATTTATTCAAATATTTTTCCAATTTATTATTTTCATTTTGAAAATAATGTTCAAATGTCTCATCTTTACAATTACGATCAATTTGGTTACAATCGATATATTTATTACTGCTGTTGAATTCAAACCATTTAGATCTTCCAGAGACCTCTATACAGTTGCGTTGTAGTGGTTCCCCAGTTTTATGTGAACATTTATCGTAGGTATTATTGGTACCAACTTTGGCTGGAAACCATATTATTACGGCTCCCATTTCTTCAGAATCTTTAATTAAAAATGTATTACTAATTTCCTTTTCACACTTTTCAGCAGCAAAAGCACTTGTCATATAGATAAGAATTGTGCAAATAATAGACCGCATTATTTTTAATAACACTTTTAGGTCTTGTCATTATAAAAACCACCTAAAGACTAATACGGATTGCCTACATTATATGCAACAGATATAAAACCACATTAAAATAGTTTTCTATTTAAATACAAATCTGTATATAACAATGAGGTAAATAATTCTTATAATTAATTTATTTCTTTTCACTTACGCAATGATGTATTTATATTACTAGAACTAGAGAAAAAAAAATAGGGTAAAACTGTATTCTCAGTGTTTAGATATTTTATTCTTTTTAAAGAACTTAAGATTCACATGCCAAATGATTACCACTAAAAACCCGAAACGCAATTACGCTTAAAAAATACTTAATACCTTTATACCTTAACATTGCTTTTCATTCTAAGGTCAAATAAATTAATCATATTCTACGATATAGTCTCATCTTGAATCAATCAAAAAGTTTAGAATACAGGTCAAAATTCTAACAATAGCAGAAATAGAAATAAAAAGACTAACATTTTTAGCAAGTTCAAGTGTATTTTTGAAAATTAATTCAATTTTTTTATTTTCTGATATCCTACATATACAATATGTGCATTGAAATGTAATACAATGTTCATACTAACATTAATATGGCATTAAAGATTTATGCTAATTCCTACTTCCGTGATCATAATTTACCATAGCGGCCCTATATGGCAGCTATGGTCAACTATGGGCCGATCCATGTAAAATTTCAAAATAATGGGGCCGATCACAACCAAGCTCAATAACTTCATATAAAAAGATCATACGTAATAAATTGTATCAAATTATCTTCAAAATTGCGACCTATACTTTGCGCAGAAGCTTTACGTGGACAGTCAGCCGACCAGACGGATGAACATCGATAAATCGACTTAGAAAATGATTCTGAAGCGAATGTACAAGCATATAATACCCCAAACTCTTAAAGTAGAGTGTAGGGTATAATTAGGACTTAATAATTATTTTAGTTACGACTCTAATATATGGAATCAAACCATATATAAAAGGCTTAATAGAAAAACACGTTAACGGAAGAATAATTATTAAAATATGAGGATCTGCATAGATAAAAATTTTTTCTGGAAAACAAATTTAAATTAAGGTGAAATCATTGGAGTAGCTAGACAATTTTTCCAGGGGGGCGGGGTATGGCCGAACATTTTATAGCAAATTTGATTTAGAGTGTTTTTGAATTATAATTGCAAAATAAAATATCTCCTGTATTTAACAATTTTTTTTTTTAATTTGTATTCAATTTTAGGTTTATTTTTCGTTTTAGGTTAAAAAAAAAAAACTAATAAGTTTCTGATTCTATACATTTTTAAGAACTTATATTTTACTTATGACGAACATTTTATAACAAATTAAATTTACAGTTTTTTTTTTTTAATTATAATTGCAAAATAAAATATTTCCTGTATTTAACACTTTTTTTTATTTGTATGCAATTTTAGGTTTATTTTTCTTTTTAGGTTCAAAAAAGCTGATAAGTTTCTGATTCTATAAATTTTTAATAATAAAATACACTTCGTTGAAATGGCTCAGTCAATGGAAAAACGCACATCGCATCTACGTGATGACTGTTTTTAAGTCTTCAATGTCATGACAGTTTAAGTTTGTTAGCAAGAGGTGTAAAGAAGCAAAAGGGTACGAAATGTAATTTGAACGTTTCTTTTTTCCATTATATATTCTGCTTTTAAAGAGTAAAGATCATTATCCGTGTAATGAATTAGTGTTGCCCTAAGAAAAGACTGTTAGAATATTTTTTATTGTGGGGTCTTTAATCGAATTTTTTTACAAAGAAAAAAATATATAAAAAAAAATTTAACAATTAATTTAATTAAGTATAAGTAATCAGATTAAGGTATGTTTTTAATAGCTTTCTCCCGCATTTACAAACAAACTTTAAATTTAAAATTTTGTCTCTAAAATGTATTTAATATTTAAAATTGGTTCATGAATACGATGGCTAGCCTATTAGAGAACTGTTAAAAAACAACATAATTCCATACTGGTTAAACACTTTATAAAAATAAATTTAAAAATAAATGGTTAGCATTCAAATATGAATATTTTTAGATTTAAATTTCTTCTTTGTAAATAAATTAAATTGTGATATTTTAAAAAAATGGTAACACTGTCGTGCTTAAATGAAAACATAAAAATAAAGAAAAAAAACTAGACATGCCTGAAAGTCATCGTATATATGTTCAAGATTTTACGAAGGGTGTTTAAAGCTAAATTTAAAAAATGCCTATATGAAAAAGTTACCCTCTAAATTTGATGTTATAATCCGCAAAGGATTTGTATCATAATTTTGACAAAAAGTAATATGTGAACAGAACATAAACATAAAATTATGGAATAAAACATAATGAGAGCAAGTTTAAATGTGCACGAAAAAAAATTTCCAGTGCAATAAAAATGGGATAATCTGCACAGAAAAATGAAAAAATTGCATTAATGGGCATAGAAAAGCAGACAAATTTATGTGCTTTTTATATAAAATATAAATAAACATGCATAAATTTGCATTTTTCTAACTTTGAAACTCTGATAGGTTTCGAATTTTAACTATAATGAAAATAAAAATATACGTTAGTAGATTTTGATAGTCATATTTGATACGCTTGATTGTTTTTTTTTTTTTTTCTTTTTTTACGGATTGTTCAAAAAATTCACAAAAAAATTGTATACAAATCAGTTTGATTAAACTACAAAAAATCACTAAAGAAATAGAGTTTTTGTTAACATGCACATTTTTTTATTCACTATATTCAATTCATACAATCAGGTTTTTTTACAATTAGTAGGAACTGTACATTTTATATAAATCAATAGATTACACTACAAAAAATCATTAAAGAAATACACATTTGTTTATAAATTATACACAAATTCATACAAGGATTAGTAAAATAAGTTTTTTTTTTGTAAAATGCTTTTGAAATATGCAAAAGCTTACTTTTCAAATCCCATTTTTAAACGGGATTCTAACAAGTCGAAGTAAAAGTTTAAATCATTATAAATTACTTAAAGAAAAGGACAAGAGAAAAACATTCGATGGTACTGTTTAAAAATAACATACTTACTTCATCGCTTTTTTACCCGCGTTTTCATTAAACACTTTCCATCAACGACAAAAGAAAAGCATAAGCATATTAAAAAGCAGCAGCGTAGAATGGGATAAGTTTATGTGTACCATTGCGTTGAGGAAACCATTCAGGACGAAAATGAAGATATATTGACAGCATTTTTACATCAAAATATTATGGAATAATGCGACGCTGTCAACACTTGTACAAAAATTTAAAGGCTAAGGTAGCCATTTTCAAAATGTGACTCCTGTGCTTTGAAGTATTGGGTAGACAGAAAATCGGTTGATGAAGAACTGTATCCAACATTATATTTGGAGTTCCACCGATACAGGTAAGTTTAAAAAAAAAACACTTTTAATTTTGACCCGAAAATCGACACCCCCTATGTTACAGGTTGCAATAGTAAGAGCATTTTCTTCACTAAGAATCTTTCTCAGAAACTGACTGAGCCCAGATACATTCGAAAATGTTAGTGAAAATTAATTCTTCTCTTTTGGATGAAGCAATTGAAGAAATCAATTTTGAATAATAAGTTTCCTTGAACTATCATTTGAATTGAATCAAAATGTAGATAATTGTATTTTTTGAAAACTGAAATTAAATAATGTTATTTTCTAAGTAAATTTTTAAAATTTCTCATTAAATTTTCCTTTAAATTTTTTAATAAGAAAAATTAAATTTTTCATAAATTTTTAGTTTTAATTTTTAAAACTCATTTCTTCGCTGGATTTTTTGAAGATTTTTTTAAATTATAAACAATTATAATTTGAAAATGTGGAAAAAATAAAAAATTTAAATTTTGTGACATACGAAAATTGTATTACTAAAAATAGTATATTCTGTTGGCTAAAAGCACACGTGAAAAATAAAAAGTTTGATATTTTAATATTATTAAAACGATTATATTTAAAAAAGTTTTGATGATTTAATTTATAACTAAAAGCTATTTCTCTATTAATTTAGTAGTTTTTTTAATCCCTGAAAAAAGTACCTACTATTTATCTATATTTCTCATAATAAAAAACAGCAGTAGACTGTCCGCATAGTAGTGTTCCATTTGCCTTTATTAAATCTTTCAATAACTGCTATATCTTGCTGAAAACGATAATCTATGAAACAGCTCTACCTATTACCCAAAAAATTATATAAATTAAAAACTCCTTAGAGGTACATATTTGTTTTGGTTGTCAATAGGTTAAAAGTTTCATTTAAGTTTCTACACTATATCCACTCTAAGGAATAATAATTACGCGGAATTTTTGTTATTTAAATTTGGATTTTTAGTTTTTTTTTTTAATTTCATATATTAGTTATAAGAAATACAAATTTTTGATTTTAACAACTTTAAAGACTTCTAGGGTCTATTTGTGGCAAGTTAAAGATTTGATTTGTACTACATTTTTATAGCACCATGCGTGAATAATTTGCTCTACTTATAATCTAGAAATTGAAAACCAAAAAACTTTTGAAAGAATCATATTTTCTTTGGTCGTCAATGTAATAAAACTGTGATGTGATGAAAATGTTTCATTTAACTTTCTACACTATATCTACTCTAAGGAATAATTTCGTACAACTTTTCGCGATATAATTTTTGTATGCTTTTTTATTGACCTGTATATTTAACTAATTTCTTACATTATTTGAATTACCTCGAATATCAGCAAAACCTTACTATTTATTCATATTTAAATTAAAATAGAATTGTAATGAAAATAGGTAAAAAGAAATAAGTTAAAAAACAAAATTTCAAAACAAAATATGTTTGAAAAACAAATAAATTTAGATTCAATCATAATATATCTACTTATAGAAAGTTGAAAGATAATGTTGATTTTTAACACATTACGGTTAAAGAACTTATATTTTCTAATGCTTATATACTCTGATTTTGGTAAAAATATAAATTGCTTCTGTAAACCATATTAACATATTTAAATGAGGTAACCATAATATAGCAAAACTTAAACATAAATATTATTGCCGTGAACACAATATTATTGAAGTTAAATGTAATTTGTTTCCGACTACTTCTGCAAATATAATATTATATCGTAACTATATCGCAACCATGTTTTTTCTCTGCGAGTATTCACATTACAATAATAACAATATTCTGTAGAGAGCTATGTATATTTATATTGTATAAGTAATTATTTTTGTACAAAATTTAGTTATAATTTAGTAACAAACTACATGTTCTTTTTGCGGTTTCAATAAAATGTTTTAATTTCTACAATATAGAGAACATCTATTATTATAAAATACTAATATGTTTATTGTGACCTACTGTTTAGTACTGATACTAAATTTGTATCTTCCATGGTATTGTAGTTCCTAGTACAACATAATATTAACCATAAGTTACGTGTCGACTTTTCGATGACAATGGAGAAAAGAAACAAAACAAATCCCTGTAGAGTTGATGTCAAACAGAAGATATACGAAAATACTGGGGTGTTATTCAAATAGGATAATAAGCCGAATATCCAAGAGATTCCCAACAAGAAAAATAACAATACGGAAATACGAATTTGAATTATTATACGTTTCTTTTCGTTTCGTTGTTTAAACTGTCCCAAAGAACGATGTAGACTGTAGAAAATATATATAAATATACCTAAATTGGTCAACATTATAACAGCCATGGGCAATATGACACCATAACACAAACTCCTGCCGGAGGGATAACAAATAGCTGTATTGTTAGCAATTCGTTCAGGGTCTGGCGTATACGTATCGGGTTCCAGAAAGGCCACCAAACCAGCTGGTATTAGTGGCAATCCCCAGGCAGCAATGGCATATTTGATAATAAAGTTCGAAGATCTTTCATAGCCCACCACTCTAACATAGCGTTGATATTGCATTATGGCTATAATAAGCATCCATGAAAATAGAACCAAAATATTATAATGTAAAAATCCCCCCATTATCATACAGTGTACTCGGTTTTGCATATGAAGGTAAGTTTTCCATAACTGTGGTAAATTAAGTAGCAAAAAGAATAGCATGATTAAGGTCAAAACAAAACACATATTCAATAGAACTTTAATTGAAGCCTGACCACGCCAACTGCGGAAACATATAGCTGTTAGCCAAATACAGGCGAGTCCAATTAGCGATAATCCACAACCTGATATTGAAATGTAGTCCAACATGATGTCATGTGAAATAGTAAGTAATATTGAGTCTCCAAAAGATAGTGAAGAAAATGATGTGGTACGAAATATTGCTGCAAAATGTGAAAGATGTGTGCTGTGGCAGATTAGCATATTGTTGCTAGAAATATTCTTATGTTCAGTTTTAATGCCTTTTGTAATCCATGTGCTAAAATTCCAGTAGCCACAATTGGGTAGCTGATTTCTTTTTCGATAGCTTAAAATAAAGGGCACATCTTCAGGTAGTTCGCCTAGAATAGAGAAAAAAATGAATTTATATTAGGGATAATTTTTCAAATTCATGTTAAATAATTTTTGAAGCATGAAATTTTTATTAAAATCGGACCATATTTTTAACTAGCACTCATTTAAGTGTAATAAAGAAAATATAGAAAAATTATGATTGAACATATATATGCGAGTTAGGTTTAAACGTGGTCCGATTTGATTTGTGCCTAAATTTGTAGGGACAGACGTTTTACTTGCTAAATTATGTGAGTGGAGTTTTTCTATTTAGTTTGCTAGTGTAATTTTTGTCTGTAGCTTCATTGAAAAATTTTTCTTGTGGACACCCTAACATGGTCCAGGAAGAGATTTTTCGACAACATACATATTGTTGAAAATTTTATACTCTATAAATGTTGTAATGGCATCAAAATAGGTACGATGCACAAGAAGTGAGATATATGTAAAAAAAACTGGTTTTTGTAACTTTTATCCGCGAATAACTCGTGTAGCGTACGATGGATTATCGGAGACTTTTAACAGCATGTCTAAGGCTTCAAGACAAAGCTATATGGACAAAATTTACTTCTCTCCATCAAATAAAAATCGATAATTGATATATTTTAATACATCTTTTTTTGAAATTATTTGTTGAAGTAGTTCCCTAAAAAATATAATGCAATTTCTAGATAAAATTATATTTTCAAATAATTAGGTTTAAAGAGGATAAAAAAGAAGATAAAAGATCGGACACTTACATATCAAGTATTGCATACCTTTTGCGTAAAATGTAAAGGACATAAGAAAAAATATTTTTGTATGGTGTTAAAAATTGCAAAAATTTCCGTCAAAAAAAAAATCTAAATTGAATTGTTTAACCAATAATTTACTTTTTAAGATAAAATTAAAAAATTAAAAACGAAAGGGGGAGAACGCTACTAAAAATTTGTCTGAAAAATGCTTTAAAATTTAGAAAAATAATGCAAAATAACTGTTTTGCTTGAAGAAAATTGAAGGACACAAGGCGAAAAAACTACATTTTCTCAGCTAATTTTCATGGAATTCACTGCATATTTCTATACGTAGTTTTATTTAGAACAAAACGTGATACTCTTCCTTAAAAACGGTAAAAAAATCAAAAAGTTATTTCGCATTTTCCAAATTTTATCAGTAAATTGTTTTTCTGGGGAAAAAATTGAAAAATGTATGGAAAGTCTAGCTATGTTAATAGAGATAAAATCGAATAATTACTAGCTTTTATCCATTCACAACAAAAATATTTTTAAAAATGTCTACATTATTATTTATAGTCACCTGAAGTATAAAATAGCCAATTATTTTTATTAATATACATAATTTACATTTTCTTCTATTGTCAAAAATACCGAATTTATTAGAGAAATCAAAAAGGGCTTTGTTATCTCAGAATCTCTTGAGGTTCGAGATGATGGAATCTAGGGAATTAGAGTATACTACCATTGAGCCCAAAACAAATCCTATATTGATTTTGTTTCTCAATAATAAACAAAAATATTCCAGTTCAAACGAAAAAGAAACACAAGATTGAATTAGAATTTGGAAATTTATTGTTTATTATAAATTCTGGAGAATTAAAGTTCTTACCAGTTGATAGTACAAGAAAGCGTTTCGATTTTTATGTTTTAGCAGAAACAAGTATCTGTGCCATTTTTATGTTATTTGACATTTTTCTTATCACATTTTTCATTAGAAAGGGATAATTTCAGTATTATATTTGCTATAATAGGTAAGCTTTAAACCCTAATTAAACTTGAGGTTTTGTTTAATGTTATTAGGGAGGTTTAGCATTAATAGAGCGTAACAACAAATTAGTCTTATATAGGTGTAAAGAGTATATATAAATTTGCCATTCCATTTGTAGTTTCTACAATATTCATCTAAGACCCCAAAAATTACATATTTTGCGGATTCTTATTGATAGGAAAATGGATATAATGATTTACATCTGCCCGGCTGTCTGCTTAAATCAGTTTTTAGAAAGCCCTAAATATTGATTATACATGTTTTATACCTCAAATTATAGGGAATATTCCTTAGAATAATAAGATTAGCAAAATAGGTCTATTAATGGCCGAGGAATCTAAAAAAAAAAAACCGAGAAGGCGTATTTGTTTCCAACTTTTCTAAGTCCCTATATTTGCGTAAGAATTGAATACAATTGAGGTCAGAACGCGTTTTTGGACGTTTTAAAGCTTCTATATAAGCTTCAAAATTAGTTTTTGTATAAATCTGTTGCAAATATTGTTCTAAAATTTTTCCTTTTTTTAATTAACTATATCAGTGCATAAACAACTGAGTTATCGGCAAAAATCTGAAAAATAAAAATATTAAAAATATACACAAACATATATGTATATCAAGTTAGAGCACTAAATTCGGCTGTGCCGAATCTTTTATACCCTTCACCACCTTACAATCAAATAATAAAATTGACGCTTTAAAAAAATATTCCGAATTTTCAGTGCAAAAGCGAAGCCGCTAGCTTATATAGAAGCTTAGAAAAGTCGAAAGCAAATACGTTTTTTGGCGGTATCTCGGCCATTAATGGACCGATTTGGTTGGCTTTTACCAATGTCATTCTAAGAAGTATTCCCTATAACTGACGCTTGATTGATGAAATTGATTTCAGAAGACTCGACGGTCATCGTTATATCGACTTTCCTATTAATAAGGATCCAGAAAATATATACTTAAAATATATACTTTGTGCGGTCTTAAATGAATATTGTGGACATTACAAACGGAATGACAAATATATATACCCCTTACACCTGTGGTGAAGGGTATAAAAAGCATTGAAATGAATTTCAGTGTTGTTGTTTTTGCATAAGCAAGTAATAGCTGCTTTTTGTATATAAATAATAGCTTTGCTAGGAGATGAAAAAAGAGGATAAATTGGAATTTAAAAAAGGTCAGAAAAGGATAAATGCCCCAAAAATAAGACCGGAAAAAATCTCATATTTTTTATTTAAAAATCTTTCTTTTTTTCTCATTACTTTTGACATTTGTTTTTTTTTTAAGATATTATAATAAATTTATAAATACAACATATAACCGCTGTTAACAAAATGACCCAACGAAAAATCGCCCTCAAAATTGTACATTTTACATATTTCATATGTAAAATGTCTGAATGTTTTGAAGGGATTCATATTTTTTGAATTGCAATTCATTTTGGATTAATAGATTTAAAATTCTTTCAAAAGATTTTTAATTATATATATTTTTTATTATTTTGGTTTTTATGGTTAATGGTGTATTAAAAAAATAACTGTGATAAATAATTAATGAAGTTCATATTATGAGTTAAGTTATATTTAATTTGGAGGATGATATATTTTTGAAAAATATAAATAATCTCGATTTTTTTTTTGCGAATTAATACACAAAAATTCTTAAATTCGTATTTCTGTAAAAAAAAGTAAATAAGAAATGTCCTTCTTCTTTGCTGAAGTTCTAAAATTTTAGCCTTTTTAAGTCAATTTAAAGAACCATAAAAAAGCTAGCGAAAAAACTGGAAGCTAAAAGCAAAATTTTGAGGCTAAAAGCAAAATAAAAAGGCTAGATTTTGACTTAAAAAAGCTAAACTGGCAACACTCATACATACACATAATAATTTTTTAGTTGGAAATAGAATCATTGCAATGACTTAGTGTTGGTGTTTTTTGTATAAGCATGTATCTACATACACACATATGTATACAAATTTAGTAGTCATCATAAGTAGATTATTTTTAAGTACAAATGTAAAAATATTAAAGCATACTTTAAGGCATAAATTTTACTATTTATTGGTAAGTGGTGGTGAAGGGTACAAAAGATACGGCACAGCCGAATATAACGCTCTAACTTGTTTTTCATAAGAAAAAAATGCATAGCATAATATTATTCTACATTAAACTAAATAATTTTGCCGAAACTCTCAATATCAAATTTGTTTTTTGTACTGAGATATAAAAAAATCGATTTTAAAAACTGCAATAATTTTCAACTTATTATGGTTTCATCTTCGTTGTAAAATTTTAAAAAGTGTTGTTTGCATTTCATGTGATGATACACAGTGTGAGATTTTGCCATATTAGCTGGCCAAAATTCTAATTACTGCTTTAGAAACAGCTCTAAAATATATTTTATACTCAGTAGTCAATATATTAAATAGGAATAAGATCATAAGAAATAAGGTCATATTTAAGTTTACAGGCTTTATGAATTATTTCCCTCACAATCACCTCAAAGCGCATAAATTTTTGAAAAATTTCGTATTCAAATAAAACTCTATGAAAATAAATTGTAGGTAGAAGAAACCTATTTCACAAATTATTCGGTCCATAAATTCTCATATTATCAATATGGTGGTTAAAAATCTGTGTATTCATTTTGTGCCTGTATAAAAAAGACGAAGAAGCAGGAATAATCATTTGGTTTTTTTAAACTTATAACCTATATGTCCAATTACAATTTAAAACTAACGTGGTTGCAAACACGAGCAAAAAACAAAAATTTCACTTTAATGAAAACAATTGATACACACTACTAACCTTTCAGAAAATTATCTAAATTTAATAAATGTTCATAAAAAACTTAAATTTTTGTATATGTTTAAATAGCATAAAGTACCTAAATAAAATGCCTAATAAAAAAAATTGTGGAAAAATTCAGTTCCATTTGAAAGATAAACAATTTTCAAAAATATTATTGAGTTTTTTAAAGCCTAAAAAATAACTCACCTTGAAGAGTTATTATACAGTTATTGTATGCGAAATGTCAGTTTTTTTGTCCGCATACAGTTCTTTAAAATATACAAGTCGTTTCAGTTCAAATAAAATATTGTGGAAAGATTTTACGTTTCAAATATTGTTTAAAAATTTAAAACAAAAAAAAAAAACAAATAATAATAAAATATGTTTTGACATTTCTTTGAGGTTGTATTGGAAATTTTTAACACTTACTTACCCGAATAATTGGGTATGACAATTTCCAAAACCTTTTTGGTTGGTTTATGTTCCATTCTGGTACGATTGACAAAGAGTACATCATTTGGAAAAATTACAAAAGTCAACACTGTTTGATCATCAACACTACCAGTATCGTTTTTTAGTTTATTCCACAATGACAAAGGGAAATATGCGGCCATGCGTAGATCGGGCTCATTAATAATCTGATCCACAGTTTGGTTTAAATATATAAAACGATAATAATTACCAGTATGGCCATCGTAGTACTGATAATGATGATTATAGCGACGGTGATATATAGCTACACCAGAAATATTCGAGCACGAAGGATTTATATAAAAAACAGTTGTACTCTCAACAGTCTTGTAGAAAATACCATCTGTAGTATTTCGACAATGATCAGTGGGCACCAAAACCTGGGCCATGTTGTGTAAATATTTGTCAATAGTGTTTAAGAGGTTTGTTGTAGCGTTAATTTCTTCAGACTTATGTATGATACGAGGATCTGTGGCCATAATAATATCACTTACATTTAAAACTTGTGTTACCAGTTCAGGACTTTTAATGTCTTTGGTTACGATTCTTAAGATTTCACTTGATATTTTTATATCAGCTGGCACTCTTACAGTTTGAGATGTTGTTAGTAATTCCGTCATTTTCTTTATAACTTTTGTCGGTTGTAAATTATCTACTTCCTCATCATATTTAACTTTCTTATATAAAGTATTAAGATCATAAGTTATAACTTGTTCGCGAATTTCTCTTAGACAGGAAATATTTCTCATTTCTGGACTTAAAATTTCCCATTCCGCTCTCAATTGCTCAGGATCAAACTCACAACTACGTGTAACAGGCAAACCGTTTTTATTTAAACAGGGTTCTTGCAAATCTGCCTTTTCCGCTATTTGAGCTGACTTCCATGTGTTATTGAACAGTTTTAGTATGCCATTTCTCATAATATAATTATGATAGAAGGGCTCCTCCATGCAATCGTTCTCAATGGAACTGCAATTAACTAATTTAATATTTTCATTCATTTTGTCCCAAACTGCAGTATTATTTAAACGATTATAGGCACAATGTCGTTGCACAGGCAAACCTGTTTCACTAGAACATAAGCGTAGTTTACTTTGAGATCCTGCATTTGTTGGAAACCATATTAAGAGGACACTTAAATCGATTTGACCATTTATGAATTTTGTTTTAAAAAAGGTCTTTTCACATTGTAGCACTGCAACTGAAGAATTTACAGTAAAAAAAAGTAAGAATGTAAATGAAATAATTTTCATTTCTAAACTCTTCATTCCGTTAGAATAAATTGTATAAATTGTATACTTATCAAGGCAAAGTTTCTGTTAGAAATAAGAAACATTTCTACAAAAACCACAGTAAATGAGAAAAGAAAAAGAAAAAACTCGGAATAATTTTAGAATGTTTTAAATAATATTATTGTAAAACAAAATTGTTCAATGAGAATAGGTTTATGACAAACCATTAAGATTAGTACTTCCATTACGATTGGTTGTCTTTTATTTAAATGGATCTGTTAAATGTAAGAGACATAACTAGGAAATTATAGAAAGCTTTAATATTTTGAATTATGAATATTTACTTGCGAAATAATTTTTGACTTTTAACTAAATCAGGATTTCAATCATTCCCGAATTAAATATGGTTCCATTTCATCTCGTCTGTATGATGGCAAGGTTTTATGGTAAACCAAAGTTTCGACTAAAACATTTAGTACAACATTTTCACCTATGTGTACAGAATGTCATATGGCTTAACAATTTAATGTACTACCTATGAATCTATGTACCTACATATGTATGCTTACAACCCTATAATTCATTTTGAATTAAACTTGTATATTAATGTTTCTCTATATGTTAATGTTTCTTATTGTAGTTTGTATTTGTGACTTACATTGGCTCGACTGAGAAAATAAAAATAATTCTAATTCATTTGTGGTGGTATCAGCTCTAAAAGCGTATTCAGACAGAAAAAATAAACATTGTTTCATTTTCATACATAATATGACTAAAGAATAACAAATATTTATATAATATTAACGAATAAGAAAGTTATAGGCAAAGATTTTCAGTCATAAGCTGTAGAAATAATATTCTGAAAAAATTTAACACAGCTTTTATACCCTACACCAGCATATTTTGATTGGTTGGGGTATTAAGTGTTTGTGCAGAAGTTGTAATGATCTAAAAGAATCCTCGGACCCCAGCTTATCTGTTTCTGATGTCCATCCAACTGGTCCGCTGTCTGGCTGTCCGTGTAAAGCTTGTTCTCGAAGATAATTTGTTGAAATTTTGTACATATTATTTTTTTACAGAAGAATGAAGCCTATTGAATTTGGTTAAGATCGGCCCATTATCTCACCTAGCCCCCGTACAAATATCCTCCAGGAAAAAACTTTTAACACTCATAATTGCCTTAAAAATAGGAATATTTATATGAAATTTGGCGCAAATAAGATCTATATAAGTATAAATCCGTTCGCCAAATTTCAAGAATATAATAATAATAGTCTATAGCTTCCATATGAGCCCTTTTCCGAGAATCATTTTAACATGCATAATCCCCCATAAATGTTAGTGTTATGTTAATATTTCGTACAAATTATATAAATTATATTATATAAAACTAAGTGGAGACTACAGTACCATTTTTCGCGTTGATCGGCCATTAATTGACCATAGCTGCATATAGGGCCTACTTCCAGGAATTACCCTAAATGAATGGATGACATATAAATTTTAGTATTATTACCATTATTATGTTTTATAGAAATATACGTATATTAATTAAACTTTATATAAGTACCGGTGCACAATTAGACACATGTCCCATATAAATAAAGCTCCTCCACCCCCAAATTCCGATGCACATACACAATGGTGTAGGGTATCATATGGTCTGTATTGAAAGACTACATTTTCTGACTTGTTTGGTGTAGAATCTTTTTCCAACTTCGAGTAAAAAAATAAAGATTATTACCGTTTTAAAAAATGTATGTATAATAGTTAAATTTAACTACAGTAAAAAAAGTAATAATTCAAAAATTTAAATTCATATTTTGAAATTTACATTTCCAAATTCCCAAAAGAAAAAAAAAAAAAAACACTTTATATTACATATTGTATTAGGACAGCGCACGAAAAAATCGGTGAAAGCTTTAAGGCTTATAACTTTTATTATACTTGCAAGAAATGGTATTGTTAACTTGTTTACATTTTCTTAAAATGAAAATTGAACAAGATTTATGTAAACGTATATTTTAAATTTATAATCGAAACACATGTCGACCATATGAAACAATTGCTAGATATGCATGTGAGTTCGAAAGTCAAGTTTCTTCGTTCACAAAAAAGTACAAAGCGTTCATGATTACCGAAGGCATCTCTGATAATCGAAGAAATTGTTCATTTACAGACTGTAGAATTGTTGACAAAGTAACAGGTATTTCAAGGGAAAAATTTAACGTGGAAATAATACACTCAATTACTACAATTACTACAATTTTTCCCTTTTCTTTACTATTTTATTTATGTATTTTTAATTATTTTTATTTTTCATACTAATATATTGAATTCCTTACTAGTAATACGTAATTATATTGAGCGTCCCTACTGTAAATACTACATACACACACATGTATACCAACTGCTTTAGTTGTTGTTATATATAATTCTCAGTCAGTTGATATATTACTTATTATAAGTAAACAAAGTTTGGTTACAGTCGGGGCGATTCAAACAAGACAAGAATCCGCCATACAAGTCTCTGAGATTATTTTATAATTGGAGAGCCGATTAGATTTTGCACGCTGTACTTCGGTTGGGTCCCTAAATAAATTTTACACTAGCGGTTAAGTGCTGCTCGTTCTCACGAGTGATTTCGGTTGCTCGTTCTCACGAGTGGCTTCGTGATGCCTATTCTCAAGAGTGTCTTCGTGCTGCTCGTTCTCTTATTAGAATATTAACCCGTAGAAGTGGCATGGTAACAGTAGTTTGAGAAATAGCTAGAAACTAGCCTTAAGAAACGTATTGTAGAAAAATATACGATTTTCGATTCCCGAAGCTGCCATCTGAACCAGAAACCGATCCCGCCGTAAACGGAAGCTTAAAATCCCATTTTACTACTAAACCGAGACTACTAGAAGCCGAGCAACTGAACCTATTATAAGCTGTCGAACCGATCCTAATATAAGCCGAAGAACCAAAATAAGGCTTGTTGAAGAAGGTAGAACCAAAATAAGCCTAGTTGAAGAAGAAACGTTGAAGACGAATATTATTAAGTCGATGGTATCCGAACTGAAGTTATTGAAATTATTCTCTCGTAATATCTATATATTTTGTATTTGAGATATTTTTGAAGTATTCAAAAAGAAAATATTATTCTAACCCCCAGAAAGGGTAAATCAAACGTCTTATTACATAAGGTTTGTGGATCCGTAAGTAGACCCTGGAGTCGACTAAGTTACCTCAGACGGCGACAAAACCACTTTATAAAAATTTCCACATGTCTGAATGCAATGCGACTAATTTATTGATTATTGCTCAGCATCTTTTATCAGAAAAGTTTAAAAAGGGTAACCTTTTTAGTAAATAAAGTAAGTAAAAGTTCCTAATGTGAATGCTAGAAAAAAATATGAATACAAAGGAGAGGATGAAATTTATTGAGATTAATTTTCTTCGAAAATGTGAATGCGTCTAAATGGCAATATAAACTGCGTACTGTTAAATTTTTACAATATCCTGATCTATAACTCCATATCACAAATGTTATGGAAAGTGTAGAAAATAATTATCGTGTAAAAAAAATCAAAATTGTCGAAAAAATGTTTGGTCTAGCAAGCCATTTTACGTGGGGAGAAAACAGCACTTCATTCGTCGCTTTAAACATAATAACATATGCAAATGAATGCATTAGGAAAAGATTTATTCCTATCATTATAAAACACAACGAATTTTGACTGATCTCGCTTCACGTCATAACAAAGCACTAACTGAGTGGTATCAAGCAAATAATCTGTTATGTACCAAAGGAGGCTACTCCATAGAAAAGTTAACTGGTAGTCCTACTTATTCTCTCAAAAAACCTAACTCAGCTATCAAAAAAACCTAAATCTTTACATGTTTTAGTAGAATTTTTAACAGAACTAATTTATACGTGTGAATAGAGTAATTTTGTTTCGCAGAGAGAACTAAAAGACCTATGGGCTAACTAAATCGTGCAGAACTCAGTTCAATTGAAATGTATTGGGTCATAGTAGAAAAATATTTAAAGAAAGAACACTTAAAGATGAGTAAAAAATAAAATACAATTTAAGAAAAGTGGTCCCATTCTAACAAAAAAATTACCGAAATCACAATAAAGCTCTTATGAAGGATATTCCAGAAAATATTAAAAATAATAAAAGCTGATTTTTCTTTTAATTTATTTATTAAACATATTCAAGTTTATATAACAGTATTTAATAAAAACAAAAGTTCCGAAAGATTTAATTTTTTCGTGCGCTGTTCTGATATAATTAACTATTAAAAAGTAATTCATAATGAAATTTAAGAAATATGTTCCGAAAAATCATATCTTACAAATGTCTTCTATAAATTGTTAAATAATATATTATTTTAAATATGACATAATTTATTTTAAATTGATATAGAATAAGTCTATTTTATATTTTCTATAAATATATCAATTTTCTTCTTCCATTTATGGTAACACAGTGCACAAAAGTGAGATAAACTTCAATATTTAAAAATGTTATACGTGCTGCTAATATTAAATAAATACATTGGGCAAATATTTGATACGAAATATTTGGTCGTGTCTTCCCACAATTTTTCCAGCCAAATACAGAGTTGATTTTTTGTTCGCATTACGTGCATTCTTTTGACATTTTCTGTTTTATGAAACAGCTATCAAATATTGTAAGAAGTCAAAATTATTAATTTATTAAATTATAACAAAATTAAAGATGTTTTTTATAGTAGCCATTTTTCATTGATTTAAATAAACTTAAAGTTTTTTAGTTAACAAAATAATTCAGTCTTTTTAGTTTTAAAAAAATAATAAAAAAGTAGGAATTTAACAATTAGTATATATAAAAAAAAACAAATTAAAATTTAAATATGAATACATTCATATGTTATTCATTCTGAAAATGCAGATGCCTTTAAAAGGTAGATATTATTTATGGAACTAAAAAATATTAAAAATACTTTAAAACTATTTTCATTTTTTATCACAAAGTAATTCAGTCTTTTCAGTAAAAAAAAAATAAAAAATAGGGATCTAATTCTTATTATATAGAAAAAATAATTTAAAATATGAATTCGTAAATATATAATTCATTCTGTAAGGGACTTTGACAACATATATTTTTTAACTTTGTCTATTCAAACTCAAGGGCAAAAGCTATAAAATTTTTTAGAACTATTTTACTTTTATTATTAATGTTTTGAAATGGTGGAAAAAGTAAGATTGAATTCGAATAACACAGATAGAAAAAAATTTTTATGCAATATTTTTGTTTAATCGGATTTATGTTGCTATGATTTATAAAGCTTACAAATTATTTTCTTAAATTGCCTCGGTTTCTCACTTTAAATCGTTATTTGAAAAATTAGCGAGGTTGCAAAATATGTTAAAGCATACCTCGAAAAGGACTTGTAGGGTTTGAATCAGAAAAATATCAATAAGTTAAAATTACTTCCATGTTTTACACAATATTATTCTTAATATTTTCAAAAGTTATGGAAAGCTTATTCGTGAAAAATATCCAAAGATTATTAAAAAAATCATAAAAAAGTCTTTCCCACAGCATGGGCTTAGTATTTCCTTCCACAACTTTTGTGCTTTTTAAGAAATAGTATGAGTTGGAAGCAATCTTAATTAAGTGTATTTCTATACATTTCTACAAAAAAAAAAAAATTCGTTAAATCACTATCATTTTCATCTTTTTTTAAGACAAACACAGTTCCATATTTTGGTTCGTCCCCTTTTTCACAAATTTTGTACACATTTCTTAAATTTTTTTGTTTTCTTTTATATCAACATTATTCATTATTAAATACAAATTTTATCAAAAATTCACTTATTTACAAAATAAATAATGAAAACTAATATGTTTACTTGTTTTACCAACAGGTACTTTTAAATACTTGTAGTACAAAAGTTACTTGAAACAAACAAAAAAAATAAAAACAAATAAATTTCTCACTCAATGCACAACCACATATAACTGTAACAGTTTTTATGAGTATAGTGAGTTTGTAAAATCAAAATTATACCACATCAGTTACACTTATTTTCTCATTTATAGCAATACTCTCAAGCAGGACTGTCAGATGTGGCGATTTTCAATTGCTTTTGGCGACTAAATTTTCCGTTTGCGGACTTGGCGAATTTTTTGGCGATTTATAAAGTGGTGGCGATTTATTTGGCTAATTTTTAAAATTTTATAAAACAGGTATTTGTGAAGACATACGATTAAGTATTCTTATTAGCAACCGACTATTTTCTGTATTTTTCTATCTAACAAAACCAAGGGTCCTAATTTATAAATTCAACTTCAACTTAGATTGAGAAATGTCCGGATTTCTGTAGAAAATTAAACAATGCAAAGACAAGTCAATACAGTGGAAACGCTTTTAGGTGTTTTGCTCAAAACAGATTGCTTTGAACTCAGTGGAAACATAGTATAAGAGAACAAATGCTGTTGTACAATGTTAGAATTATTTTTATTTATTTATTTAAATAAAAATAAATGTTAATATATTTTTAAAGTTATTATCCTAAAATGAAGACATATTTGTGCATGTTAGAAAAATGTATTTTAAATTTTAATTTAATTTTTTATTCAATTACTATGAGATACTGCAATTATCATTGGTTTTGTTGAAGCTGAATTCACATGTATAAATTATATGAAATTTGAATCACTGAAAATTATACAACACAAAACTTTTTTGTTAATTTTTATTTTTTATTTAAAAAATCAAATGAAATTTAAATTTGGCGATTTTTGCTGATTTCTGATTAGCCATTTGACGATAGAGCCTCAAAAAAAAATCTGACAACCTAGCTAACAAGTATTTATTTTTTATATTTATTTTAAGTATACTTTCAGTTCTGCTCTTGCATAACTTGCATATAACAAAACCAACCTGTTTTCCCTTCATATAATTTACAAAACAGGCCTGTCTTCAGCGCTGTTTTCTCTGCGCGCTATTTCCAGCTGCATAATAAACATAAAAAGCACTATTATAGTTTTAATAACAAGTATTAATATATTGAAAATTTTATTAAAAAAAACTGTATTTTAATAGATAAAATGATAAAATATAAATTGTCGATTTAAAGTTTCCGGCGCATCAGCTGTTGTTTGTCCATATATATATATATATATATATATATATATATATATATATAACAAATTATATATATATAATTAATTAAGATTTGTTCCGATATATTTGAAAACAAATATATTCTCCACTTAACTTTTATATCTTATCACCAGGGAAACCACAAATATGCAGTCGCATATTTTTTCCTGTACGTTGAATTAAGCCATCGATAAAATATTTATCCGTTTCAGATCAAATAAAGCATTTTGGCATTCAATTCTAAGTGCATATTTTTTGCATATTTCACGTTTAACGGCATGTTTTTGCATATAATGATTTTTAGAGCATAATTATAGCTATGTTGTTATTTTTAGGGCATATCAACTTTTTTATTGTATATTTTGACATTAAAAACATTTTTTAACGCCTGATGGGATATTTTTCAAATTTAATTTGTAATGTATAAACAAATGAAAGTTGCAATAATATTTAGTATTAAAAATTTATTTAGACGGTAACCACCTAAGTTCGTTAAGAATCGCTCCGGAGTTTGAATTGTAGCAACAAACCATAAAGATTATTTAGAAAGTGATCCTTATTGCAGCCATTTTTGAAATATTATATAGAGGACGTATTCGCTTTCAAACTGGTGCAAATATTATCAGTTAATATTGTAAAAAAAAAAATATGTTTGGAATGAATGCTATATATGCTAATTTACATGACGTCAGTGAACTAACGAAAAGTACTACGTGTAATTTCAAAAACATATGAGACTTTTCGTCAGCTCACCGACAATATGCTAATTTCTTAACTGATACTGATATAGATGGGTAAGAAAATGAAACAAAAAAAAAGCGGAATTTAAAATAAGACTTTTCAAAAAGTTTATATATAATTTTAAGTTTTTTTAAAGCATTAATAAACACATTTTTTTTAATGAAAAAAATATTTTTTGTATAAAATTTAGAAAAAGATAGTTTTTTACTGCATATTTTATGCACAAAAGAAAAGTGTTTTTTCTTTGAGTATATTTGCGGTTTCCCTACTTATCACTATATGTTTCAGCAGCTAGAATAAAAAAATTATCTAGAATAATTGTATATTTTAACACATTTATTTATTTGCTTTACTTTTATTATTTACTTAATTGACTTTACCAATCATAATGATTACATTGACTCATTAATAACTAAACATTAGAATGTATTAATACAAATCTAAAATATAATCAAAAGAGAAAGTGTGCACAAGAAATATGTACAAAATTTAAAATTCTGATTTCGAATTACTTCTGTAGAGTTTTCGGGAAACTTTTTAAAATATTATATTAGAATGTCCCTCAAAAAAATATATAGGAAAACTATTTTAAATATGCTCTATATTGTACATAAAAAAGGACTAAATATTTTTAGACTTATTTCGAGAAATAACTCTAAACTTTTTCTTTTGATTAAATGTACAAGAAGAAAGCAGCATTAATAATAAAACTAGTGCTTCGCTACCCCCTTTGACGCAATAACTAATATTTGCTATGTATGAGAGCTACTTATCCCCCTCGATCTACCCGCCCTATTCTAAATATGATATGACTATTATTTCTACAATATTTTAAGACTTTGCATGTAATACTCCTTCAGATATGCGAAAATTAATATTTGATTTGTATAGACGTAGCCACTCTGTTTTCATTTAGGGAATGCAATTTTATAAGAAAGTACCCCCACAAAGTTTTAGAGCTGTCACTATATTAACACTTTAGATATGCTATAGTTAATATTTACTTTGTATGATGGTCAACAGTCCTATCACCATATTTCCATCTCATCTAAACAATTTTTTAGAGCTTTTACTATAACAATTCTTTAGATACATATGCTATAGGTAACATTTGTTTGCTATGTATAATACCATACCCCTTGCTCCGATCGAAAAATAAAATATCATATTTTAATTTCGGGACTAACAGGGTGAAAATTTCAAGAAAATTGGCTAAGCCGTTTGTATGTTTTAAAAAGGATGCATAAAATATGGGTATGGCATTCGATATAGTTTTGGCATTTCTTATATTTTTTCTCATAAAATACACTACTTCAACACAAAGTGTTATTGTCATAGGATTGGTAGATATTGTATAATGGTGTCACAGAAATAGTCTAATATTGTTGTCGAAAAGTGGGCGAGGTGTGGGAATGTCTAACAATACAAATTCGGTTTAACATAGTCAATGAATGAATATGCGTGGCTTCCAATCGAAATCTAATGTAACCTACAACTTCCTCCAGCACTGGTACTATCTATGTGTCAAATTTTCTGAAAATTGATTTAGCCGTTTAAGCGTGATTGATACACAAAAAACGTTCGGAACCCTACCTTAAAGTATGCTGTTCAACTCAAAATTTCTTTGCAAGACAAACTTACAATTTTAAAGCTTTTTTTGGTTCAAGGACGAAGCCTTGATCGGTCCATTATTTCACCTAGCCCCCATACATAAATCCTCCCGGAATAGAGTTTAATGCCCTAAAAACAGAAATATTGTAATGAAATCTGGCACTAATAGCTCCCATATAAACCCCTCTTCAGAAAATCATCTTAACGTGCATAAATCCCACATAAATTAGTATAATTTTATTATGTAATAAAATAAAGTTTTGTCAGGAACGGCTCATAATTGACTATAACCTCCATATAAAGCCTACTTCCGAGAATCACCCTAAAGTGCATAAATCCTATATGCATGTTGGTATGTACATAATGTTATGTGTATACATATATGCATGTTTTATGGAAATGTATATTACACTTTATATAAATATCAGTACACGTTTTAAACGTTTAGTTTTTTAAGGCTAATTCTAAATATTAATGGCCTGATTCAGTCCGACAATCAAATTGTTTTAAAATAAAATTTGTATGAAAATTACTCATTTTTTCAAATGTTTTTTGAGTAGTTTTCATACAAATTTTGTTTTCAAACAACTTGATTGTCATACTGAATCAGGCCCTAAATTAAAAAAAGACCAATATTTGAAAGCATTTATTAAAACAGATATATAAAATAAATAATTGCAACAACCATTTTAATATATACACATTTAGATTGTTTATTTTAAAGGAACTTTTGTTCGTATAAAATTAATTTAGGTACAAATACAATGCAATTTAATAAAATAATGGTTATTAAGTAGCATACAGGCTTAATTTTAAACTTTTGGATATTCGATGAGTGTTGCAGAAAAATACTTATTATTTAAACAAAAAATTGTGAAATTTTACAATTTTTATTTTAACCAAATACCGGCGCCCATAACACTCCGGCATTTTCACATACACAATACTAACAAAGTCAAACAATTTTGAGCACATAAAAACAAAAACTTATTTAGTTTGGTTCTAGCTTTCAACAAAGCAGGCTCATCTCACATGGTTAAACAAAAATAAAACACATAACGAAAAAAATATTATAACAAACAAAGGCAAACCAAATACTCTAACGCATTCATATTTTTACGCCCTCTCTTTATGCCTATTGCTGGTCTAAACTAATGGCCTCTAGATGAACTCATGTCATGTGTAAGTGATGTTGTTGCCGTTGTCATCGACTGTAATTCAGCAGACTTTTTTTTGCTAGATTTTTTAGTGCATGAGGGACATAACAAATTCTGCCAAGAAGTTCTCGCATTATCGTCTATGATAACAAAATAAATAAACAAGACAAAACCTTGCAGAGTAGCTGTTAAACAAAACAGGTACGAAAATGCAATGCCTGCCTTCATAAAAGCAAAAATGCCAAAGATCCATGAAAGCCCTAACAGGAAAAATAACAAAATTGAAAGACGTATCTGTTTGATGACCATTTGTTTTTCATTATGTTGCATTGACATACTAAGCGTATGTGAAATACTATAGAAAATATATAGAAAGATCGATAGATTTGCTAGCACTATCAAGGACACTGGAAGAATTACTCCAAAATATAAACCATTACCAGAGGGATAGCAAATGCCGGTATCTGTGGCTAATTGGTAATTACTAGGTATATATGATTTCGAATTCAGTAAAGCCACTAATAGAGTGGGTATTAAAGGTACACCCCAAGCCAATATAGCTGATTTTATTATATAGTGTTTGGGTCGTTGTATACCAATCACCGTGACATAACGTTGAAATTGTAAAAATGCTACAATTAACATCCAAGTGAATAGCACCAATATTGAGTATTGCAGCAGAGCACCCAATACAACACATTTTGTATAACTATGATTCTCCACCAAGGCCTCTGAAACATCATCAGTATTGACAAATAGGAACAATACCATTTGTAAAGTAAGAGCCACACACATATTAAGTAGAACTTTATTGGAGGCTTGAGAACGCCAACTTTTGAATAGTAAGCCGGTTATCCAGATGCCCAAAAGGCCCAACAAGGAGAGAATGCAGCCAATTAATGATATAATATCCAAGGCCTGTTCATGTACAGCTGTAACCAAGATTTCATCGGAAAGGTCATTTTGTCTAAACCCACCACCCAGCAAATAGGAGAACTGTGTTAAGTGATTTGTGGAACAAAGTATCAGATCACTTGATGAAGAATATTGCGATGAATTCGTGTGGACACCACTGCTAGTCCAAGTGCTATAATTCCAATAGCCACAGCCGGTATTTGAAGATGGATTCACGTTGTATGTTGGACTTTTATTGCGTAGAATAAAAGGCAGAGGAGCGGGAAGTTCAGCTGAAAAGAAAAAAATATCATAGGAAAATTAGACAAAATAATAATAATAATAATAACTCGACCCCGGAATTTGATGGAGGGAATCCAATTTTAGTTACCGAAAATCACTTATTTAAATCTCCATTAAATGTGTCAAAAATCAGTTTTCGAATATATCTTCGTTATTATGAATCGTACGTGCTTTGTACATATGCACTGAGTGCATATCTATAGCTACTAGATGCTATAATTATCGTTACAGTATCACAATGTCGTCCTGAGATATAGCTCATACTAAAAACATTAAATCAAACATAAAAATGTATTTCAGCAAAACTGTAGGAAATTTTGTAATATATAAATGTTGTAATGGCACCAAAGCACGAACGATCCATAATAACGGAGATATATCCAAAAAACTAATCTTTGACTCCTTTAACGAATAACTCAAGCATTAGTAAGACACCAAGAGGAACTTATAAACTTAAATTCACTTCCCTCCATCAAATTCCCTTACAAACAATGTTATGTTTGTGTGTTTTATAAGGTACCTATAATTAATTGTATAAAAATTAACAAATTTCAAATTTATTTGTTGTTTTCCATACAATACAGTTCTCTACGTCAAAAATGCGACTGAAACAATTTGGTACGGAACTGATGTAAGAACTGCGCACGAAAAATTTACTGCATACAATTTGGCTTATATAAATGAAACTAATTGGGCAAATTCCTCGCAATATTGATTTTTTTAAAGGCTATTATATTCGAGTTTTAAATTTAGAAGAAAAATTAATTTCCTACTCGTTTTTAATAAAATATTTAATATTTTCTTGAACACCCTCCATAAGAGCTTTACTATGTTTTTGGTAATTTTTTTTTTGCATGGGTCCACTTCTTCTTAAATCCTATTTTATGTTTTTATGTTTTTAGTCAGCTTTAAGCATTCTTTAAATATGTTTTGTAACATAATCCAATACATTTAAAGTAGACAGAGTTGTGGACAGTTTCGTGGATTGACCTCCTTTAGTACATAGCAACACATGTTGTTTGATACCACTTAGTTACTTTCTTTTTTTTTTGCTGTAATAATGAGAATAAGGCCAAACAAATTATAATTCGTTACGTTTTTAAAATAAGAGGACGGAATCTTTTCTGATGGCACTCGTTTGCTTATATTTCTCTGTTAGAAGTGTCATTTGTTATGAATGAAGTGCTTATTTCTTCACATATATAAATGTCTTGCTAGACCAAAAATTTATTCGACAATTTCGATTTTTAGCTATCTGACACATTTGATGTAATATCTGTGATATGGAATTCACGATCAGTACGTCATTACATACTTTTTACCATTTAAGCAGCATTCATATTTTAGAAAAAAAATTAGTCTCAGTTATTTTTGTCATTTCTTTTGCTTTCACATTTTTTACAGCGCTCCTATTCGGTACTTTTTTACTTTATGGCTCTTCAAGCTAGCTTTTTAAACTTTTATGATAAAAAGTAAATGGTAATTTTCTCTTAAAATTCGTATTAATCTGTAGTCTCAAAATCAACTTTTTTTGGGTTATCAGGAACCCTTGTATTTTTATGTCAAAAAACTGAATTAGTAAATTAATCTGCACTCCCTGCAAGAGTTTTATATGGCTGACATGTGTTTTGATTATAAATATCAATCATGTTTTTGCGTGAATATTCGAATAAATATGAATATTTTTTCCAGCGCTCCTATTCGGAACTTTTTTTACTTAGCAGGTCTTCAAGCCAGCATTACTTTCTGTGATTTTATGAATTTTTGATTTAATGATTTTAAGAATTTATGAACTTCTGAATTTGTGAATTAAAGAGCTTATGAATTCATAAATGTATGATTCTATGAATTTTTGAATTTACGAGTTTTTGAATTTATTAATTAATGAAGTTATAATTTTATTATTTTTGCAAATTCATAAATTAAAGCATTTATGAGTTATTGAATTTAGGAAATAATAATTTAATAATTTTATTAATTTACGAATATACAAAAAATATGATTTTTTCAATAAATAAAATTTCAAAATAATTTTAGATGTTATCGATAAAAAAATTAAAATCACAAAATTTTTATTTTTGCTCGAAAAAATAAAACAAACAAAATAAATAATATTTCTGCTAAAAAAAATAAAAATTTCATGAATATAAATATTTTCTGTTTTCAGTACTTTGAATTATCTATAATAATTTGTTGTATTGTACCTAAAAATATAAATAAGCCTTTTTATACCCTTCACCACAGATCTAATAGGTATATATAAGTTTGTCATTCCGTTTGTAATACCCACAATTTTCGAAGAGAAAAAAGTAAATATTTTGTGGGTACTAGTAAGAAATAATGTCTAAAAGACGATGTCCGCCCGTTTTTCGGTTGAAGTGGCGTTTATGAAGCCCAACGATAACATATATATATATATATATATATATATATATATATGCCAGAAAACTGTTTTTGAACCAGTTTTCGATTTTCTGAAACTTCTATATAAGCTAGGGAAATTTTTTTCTGAATTTTTGTGCTTAAGAAATGAACTAAATCAGTCCAATAATAACCGATATATCGGCCAAAACGCATTTTTGAATTTTTGATGCCCATGTTTAGCCTACAAAAATATATAAATATACATATGTATGCTAATACGTTGTGTTGTGTTTTTTTTTAAGGGCTGCTTGTGGAACAAATGTATGTATCTATGTATGTATGTATGTATGTATTATTATTATTATTATTATTATTATTATTATTTTTATTTTCTTTAAGTATAAATATGAAAATATTATATCTTTTTATTTCTTGGTAAAATGGTGAAGGGTATAAAAGACTCAAATCAGCCGAATAAAACGCTCTATCCTGTTTTCCCTAGTTCCGGTCAAGAGATATGGCACTATCGATTTTTAAGCTAATTTTTTTTATAAAATACATATAAAAATGTTGTAAAGTTTTAAAGTCAGTGAAATATAAGTAATTGATTTTAAAAAATTATACCGTAAAATTTAGGTTACATATTATTTCCAATTTGGATTTGGAGGAGATAAAGAAAATAGATTCTGCGCCGGTTCTACGAATGACACTGCAGCTGATAGGTGAAAGTATGGAGTACGGTTAGGATATAGTGATAGCTTGGATGAAACTTGTGATATACTCTGAAAATATTTGAACTTAAAATTAAGTTAAGCAGAAACAAAAATCATACTTCATGTTAAGAATTGCAGAAATTTTTTTATTTCGATTTTCGAACGTTAACAGATTTATGTAATACTCGTACACCAATTGATTTAGAAATAATGGCGTTATACTCGTAAACAAGAGAGAAAAATAGATTCATATTTTAATCATATACATATTATTTTTGAAAAACTATTTCAGAACGGAAATTTAAGCCTTTCTTGTAAATAAAGTGATTCTATTTATTCAGACATATTTTTGATGTTTTAAAAGATTTTTGTGTTTTATTAAAAAATTTTAAGGTATACAATTTCGAATAACTCGAGTAATTTAAACGATTTACTAGAATAATAAAAAATTCGTGTAAAACGATTACCCTACATTAGTGGTAATGTACTGTGTAAGCGTTTTTGTCTTGCTTAGAAGAATTCAGAAATGTAAAATAGTTAAAATCGGGTCATATTTTTAAGTAAAGACTAAAAGTTGTAAGCTTTGATATGTTTATCGCACTCATAATGATACATTTTAGCTCAGGTTAATTAGGACAATGCTTCAACTATATGCTCTTACAAATAATATTTTGTTTCCTAACCTCACTTCTATTGACCAATGCGCTAAATTAATTTTTTATTTTAGAATACATAAGTCACGAAAGAAATTGACGGCAACTACTTGCAAATAAAGCGCACGACGTTGTCAATTCTTTTAATGGTAATAAGATTTTTGACGACAAAAGTTGCATTTTTGTCTTACAGTAGCACTATTTAATAAATCTATTTTTGAATGTCGTATGCATATAAACCGTGAATTAATTACAATATGTAACAAAATATGTAAAAATGTTAGATATACTTTTAAAATGATTTAGTGCATGTTATAGCCCTAATTAGGTAGATAGTTTTTCAGATTTAAAAATAAACCCTCAAAATTTGAAGCTATCGTAGAAAAATGACTTCACATGCAACTATTTTAAGCTATCTCAACAAATAAGAATGCAAGTAATATACAAACAAAATAAAAAAATATAAAAATTGGTCTCGAAGAATACAAATCAAAAACGAGCAGCCAAAGTAGAAGCATGTAGGTTATATTAGACTTGTTCGCATCTGACATATTCAGTATTAAAAAATATTGCCTATGGAGTAAAAATTTACTATACACTGGTAGACCAGCCTATTTTCCTTTCATTTATGTAAATTGTTAAGAAAATAATTCTTTTAAAAATTTTGATTTGATTTGATTTTGTCTTAGTTAAAGTTCATACGATATACGATAATTTACTTTGTATGGATACCACTACTCCTCCTAAACATAACCATCCTATTTTCATCTCAATCTTAAGAATTTCATTGTAATAGTTCTACAGATATGCGATTATCAATATTTAATTTATATGTGGGTTACGATTTCCCCTAATCCTATCCATATTATGCTCATTTCAACTGTGGAATTTGATACAAAAATTATTCCCAGAAAATCTTAATACTCGCTTTAATAGTTGCACAGATATACGAAATGAAATGAATCCTGCAAATACTATAGGAAATTGTGAGTTTTAATTTATCCTTAAACACCTTGTGTGAAATTTCGCTATAGTAAATTTCCTTGCTTTTATTTCGTTTTTATGACTTGTAAACGGAATTCTTCCTAAGATCTATTTAATTTTTTTTCGTCTTTGAAATCTTTAAAAATCGTTTTCTGTCGATATCTTCAGATTTCGAGGGCTATAATATATACTAGATGATTTCAGAAGTATGTTTTCATAGTATTCGCAAATTATTTTTGTTTTCGAATATGTTTATAAACATTGTATATAACAACTTTGTGCGAATAATAAAAAATATATTACCTTCAAAACCAGGCATAGATATTGATAAAATTTTGCTAAACGGTTTACGTGTGCGAAACAAATTCTGCTCCACAAATAAACCATCATGAGCGTAAATTTTAAAAACGACCACACGTGTATTTACGAACGAATAAAATTTGTAATTAAGAGAATTCCACAAATCCATGGGTATAAATGAGGCCAGTTCTATATTCGGTTCTTGTAATAGATCACTAATTGATTCATTCATATAAATAAAACGATAATAAAAGTCATTACATGAATCATAATGTAGTCCATTTTGCGGATGTTGTCTCAAATGTTTTTCTTGTTGATAAGTATTATAAATTGCTAATCCAGAAATGCGAGCGCAATTGGGATTGACAAAAAATACACTAATATTACGAGTGATATGGGCGTAAACACCAATATTTGATAAATCTAAAAGTTCAACTGATGTGTCGTTTTCATTAATTGCGGGGATTGCATCCAAAGGCGGCAAAGTTATATGGCAACTGCTAATTAACTTTTCCGTTAATCCATCCATATAGTTCTCAAACGTTTCTAAAAGACAATTTGTAGCATTTACTTCTGCCGACATTCGTAGCACCACTGGATCCGTAGACATAAGATTATGGGTAATTTTCATAACATCTCTGGATATCTCAGCATCTTGATAGTCGGCCACAATATTTTTCATAATTTCACTAGTCAATTGTACATCAGCCGGTAACAGTTTTGTTTTGGGTTTCTCTAATAGAGTTAACAGAGTTTTGGTAGTATGTCGACGTGTTGTCATATCTCGTAGTAAAAAATTTGATGTTGTTATATTTTCATGTAAAATATTCAACTGATTACTTATAACCTCCTGTCGCGTTTGCTGCAAACATTTAAAACCTTTTAAATGGTCTACAGATGACCATCTGGCTCTTTGTTGATGAACGTCGTAAAAACATTTACGCGTTAAATGCAGACCATTTGGTTGTAGACATATATCACGCAAACTGGAATAATCTCCCGTTTTAGCCCGTTTCCAAATATTTTGATGCGGTTCTATTTGACCATCATTTTGTATAACGTAATGTTGAAATGGTTCCGACTGACAGTACATGCTAATGCGGCAATCAATTAAAACAGTTTCATTGTTGTAATTCTCCCATTGTGTTACTTCACCAAAGTGATAACAACGACGACGTAAAGGTAGACCGTTGTCGGCTGCACAGATATTTGGCAAAACAGCGCTTCCACCTGCCTTCGTACGATTCCAAGTGACCCATATCATTTGAGATTTGTTGTCATGACTAATGAACTTGTGTAGATATTCCTCATCTTTACAAAAAATCTTTTCAAAGTCATCACTGCTCTCACTTGATAGATTATCACTATATGTTTTCTGAACTTTTTGGTTATTTCCACTATTAGTTTTTTCAGCTAACTTTATCTTAGGCACTAGAACAGAACAACTTATTTCACTTAATATTAAAAATACTGTTGCTACAAAATACAATAAATTCATTTTATTTCGTATCAACACTTTCGCTTTTTTTGTAATTTAATTTTTAAATATACATTTTCCGTTTATTATTTGTATTGTGGTATTTTTGTATTCAACGTGACACGTTCGTTCTCAAAAAATTACTAATTTGATTTTTCGAAAAAATACCTGCAAGTGGCGACTACGAAATACCTCATTTGTTCTCTTTGTGCATAATTTGAATGAATTAAATCTTAAAATAATTTGTGACTTTTTTTCTTGGTTGATTTAAAAAACTAAAGATAATGAATCCTACATTATCTTTAGTTTTTTGCGTGTTCGAATCATTAATGAAAATTGAGTTATTAAATTACATTATGTTTTCTATAATATGTATTTAAAATTTGTAAACGAACGGTATCAAAAAGCCGATACCATAAATTGTCAATGTGACTGTAAAAGTGGCAGAGTTTGAATCGAGTTTTTTCCTAATAACATATTTCTTTGCATTTGTTTAGTAGTAATTGTTAATAACTTCTGAAAAGGAGAAAAATAATCACTTAGTTCTGTTTTTGAATTGGTGAATACGATAATTTTTTGGATGTATCTATTTCCAATCTTTTTGTTGAGCAAACATGAAAACTTTAACTTCTTAGTTGCACGTGGATCATAAAATCATACATCAGATAGATCACTTTAGTCGTATTCTTGTACACATTTGCATAAAATAATCATACTCTATTCACAGAAAAGGTCTTAAAAAAGTCAATATTTTTGTTAAAATTTAACTCTGTGGTATTATTTTAGAGCAACCCCAGACAAATTGAGAGCACAATTTTACGTAGATGTACTGGTGAGTTTTAACTTTTTATGTATTCTAAATGCTAAATAATGGGTATTTGACTTCCCAGTCAATTGCACATGTAATTAATTAAAATAAATTTATAGGGAAAATAAACTACATAAGAGAGATTCCATGTTAAAACGGACAGCAATCCGATTCATGAAATGAAATTCACTACGGACTTTGGCTATTGGAAGTATTAATCAAGTCATAAAATTTTGGACTCATATCTCTTTTCGGTCGGAAAAGATAACGGTTTAAAAAGCAAAAAAAGCTAAATGCTTTACAAATGTGTACTTGTTCAGTTGTTAAGAACTTCTAAGCTATATATGGAAAATCTCTAGTTTTAGTTTCATATAATGATATGTATAAAGCTCAAAGTTTAAAGTAAAAATCAAACCATTATATCTCAAAGAATGATACTTTTAAAATTCTTAAAGAAATTATATAATGATGACACAACTCTCCTCCATGCGCATTTAAATTTGGAGGTGGACACTTATTTGGTTTAGAAGTTATGGACCAAATTTAAATCGAATTTAATATACTTTTAAATATAAAGATATTGCCTTCAAAATGATATGAAATAAGTTACTAAAATTCGACATTTAATTTGTAGAACCCTTAAAAAATTATATAATGTTAACACAACTCTTTTCCATACTTGTGCAAAATTTCATGTTGGATACGTCTTTAGTTTAGAGTTTATGTAACAAAATATAAACTAAAATCAAATGTTGTATATAAAATTTAATTTTTTTAATATGAGCTCATAAAAAAAAACATACTTTGAAATTAATTTTTGTATATATTTTATATTTTATATACAAAACATTTGCTTTTTACCATATTTTTCTTTATAACTCCTAAACCAAAAGAGTGTCCAACTTGAATTTTTGTAAGAGTATAGAATAGAATGAAATTATTAAAATATAAAAATATTTTTAAGAATTTTAAAATATCAGTTTGTGAGATATTCAGCTTTGGTCTTTATATTATTGATTTTGACCTTTGAACTTTCGAAGTAAATAAATTTTATAAATGTCATGTTAAAGTCAACGGAAAGGGTCTTTTGTCTGAAAGTTTTGATTTGAATAACCAACACTTACAACACTTTCATTGAAATCGGAAATATCAAATCCGAAAATTACTTTTTTTTGTTTTGTTTTGATATGGAATCACTCATTATAGAAATATTTGTGCTTATTTAATTTATAAAATCGTAAACGAGAATTACTCTAAAGTATGTAATAATTACTAAAAATTATAAATTTCTATGTTCTGTCGAATTCCAGTAAAACTGAAACTATTCTGAATTTCAAATATATAAGATAATGTATTATATTTTAATAAATTTAAAGCTAAAGTGATCGCTTTTAAGGAATTTGTCTTTGACGAGTTTTCTTTTTTCTTTTAATTTATTATAAAATCAGCGTCGAATTTATACTATAATATTTTACTATAATATTTTACCTTAGTAAAATCAATTAATATTTAATATCGTATTTAATCCTTCATTTTAAATATATAAATTTCATTCTTTGAGGTTTACACTGCATAAAAAATAAAATAGAAAAAGGACCATTTGAAATTTATTTTGATAATGAAAAGTAATCCCTGGTAACACTGTCAGAAATTTTAAAAAACTTACCTTTAAACTTTTTCTAAAAAATATTCTCAGTTAATTACCTTATATTAGAGTTATTTTTAGCTATAGGCCAATCCCTTCAAACATTTGTTAACATTTATGACCTTGGAACACTAATATGTAGGGGAAATGAAGTCTAACTGAAACAATGGCCAATTTTAATTTAATATAGAATCTTGTATTATAATCTATCTTCATATCTGTAGTTTCTTCAATATTATCTGTAGTTTGATTACAAAATTTACATTAACATATAGACGGACAGACGGACGAACGAACATCGTTTCATTGGCCAGTGATTCTACTTTAAGGTGCTGGACCAATAACTTTGTCCATCACAAACATCAGAAAAAAAAAAATCATAATACCTTTCCCACCATGTTGGTGAAGGGTATACAAAGTAAACTATAAGTACTCATATTAAATAAAATGATTTTCTACTGTATTAAGCATCTGAGAATTTAAAGAGTCTACCAAAAAATGTATTTCCTTACAAAATCATGCTTGGTATAATATTAACTACTAAATGATACATTTAATTTATTCACGATTTTAATTTTTTTTAAAGTAAGAAAAAAAAAAACAATAATCGAAAAAGTATGTAAATTTAAACTCTATATAAATTAAAATTAATATAATCACTAAAAAATGTATTAAAAATGCAAATGCAACTTTAAGATGCATTTTGGAAAATTGTCTACCCTTTCAATTTTTGTCTACCTCTAATATTATAAAGATTATAATATTTTTTTGCTTTTTTGTGAGTTTAATTTTAAACTAATTTTAGTCTTAGCATTTAATAATTTTTTACTTGTGGTATAATACTTTCATTCCCCATAATAATTGCTAATGTACTGTGTAACAAATATATTTGTCTTCCATATTAATCAAATATATTTAAAATAAAAAGGGTAGAAATTTCTTAAAAATGCATCTGAAAATTGCATTCGTGTTGTGATTGCATCTTTAGCAAAAAAGTTATTTTTGAATTATATATTTACATATCATTTACAACATTTATTGTAATAAATTTTATACTGGTTTTAAAATCAATAAAATCCGACGTATAGTTAGTTAAAGAGTTATGAGCACTTAAATTTACATATTACTGAATGAGAATAACCAAAAAATGAGAAATTATGAAAAAATTTCATTTATGTATGAAAATCTGGTGATCGTTTTTCTAAAAAAAAAAATATTAAAAATAGTATTTCATCTTTTCCTAGAACAATTATTGTTGCATTTTGTAGTAAGGATGTTGCTTTCAAACATATTGAAATAATTAAAATCCAAGGGGTTGATATTTGTCGAAAATGCATTGTAAAATTGCAATTGAATTACGAGTACTTTCCTAAATAAACATTTAACCTTTGCATTATTGCCTTTAAATAGGTTTCAGTTGGCGTTCATTAGAGCATAAAATGCATATATATCATAAAGAAATATTATTATTTAAAGTTACGTACTTTATCGAATTTTTTAACTTTTATAAAAATTTAAATCGTGAATAAATTCGCGATTTTTTGAAATTGAAAAAAATAATGAAAAAGACTAAATCGCTCCATAGGTTATATGCATACCCAAAATGAATAAAATCTGATGACCGTTTTTAGAAAAATAGACATTTTTTATAAATCTCTCGTGGAATGAACGATGTGTATTTTAAGACAATTGCGCTTTTTATATGTACATAAAAAAACAAAATAAAATAAAAATACAATTACTGCAAAATAACAGAAATAACATTTAATACTGAAGTAAAATACACATGCACACTTTTATATAATGTATATAGTATTTTTGTTTACAATTAATACGCAACTTAAATTTGATGCTTTTTGAATCTAAAGAATTTCATTTGATCAAAAATGCACGAAATGCAAAATACGGAATGTTTACTTAAACTGTACAATTTTCATAATAGCGAGGTACTTATATTATACACCAGGAAGAAACCATTTAATAAGCAGTCAATATATTATACTCTGTATTATAAACAGTATAATATGTGTACATAAACCTATATATTTGTTAACAAAAAATACATTTCAAAATTTCAATGAAAATTATTTTAATGTTTTCTTACAATTATAATAATTAATGAACTATATCCGCCTCCTATCCGCCCTTTCTTCATATCAATTGTGAATCGTAGTGAGAAAGTTATTGCCTCAAAATCTTAGGAATTTCTCTGAAATAGCTCTTTAGATATGCAATAATTAGGATTTAGTTTATATAGGGGCTCTATATAGGAATGCCCTATACAAATCAAACATTAATTATAGCATATCTAATGAACTATTCCAGAGAAAATTAGAATTCACAATGAAAATAGAGCGAATAAGTCTTAGGGTAGTAATAACATACAAAGCAAATGTTAATTATCTCACGAGTTATAACAGCTCAGTGTTAAGATGTTGTGGTAATAATTATAATAATAAAGTTCAGTGGTTGGGATGAAAATGGGTCTAGGAGAATTGATAGCCATCAAACAAAGTAAATCTTAATTAATAAATATCTAAAGATCTACAACAGTGAAAGTCTTAAGATTTGGTGGGAATAATTTTCTTATGAAGTACCACAGTAGAGATGAACATAGGACAGACATGTTTAGGGGGAATGCTAACTACCGAACAAAGCAAATATTAATTATAGTCTTGCTGAAGAACTATTGCAGAGAAGATTTGGTGAGAATAATTTTCTCATTAAGATTCACATTTGGGATTAAAATAGAACGCCTAGATTTGCCCCCATACAAACTATATATTGATTTTTCATATCTAAAGAACTAATGTAGTGAAAATTTTTAGTGATAATAATTTTCTTACACTTCGCCCAGGGGAAGTGCTAGCCCCAATATAAAATAAATATTATTTTTAACATCAATATGGGCAGCGAAGCACAGCGGTTTAAGCTAGTTAATTACTAAAAATCACACACAATTTGACTGCAGTTTGTTAATAAATATACCAATTTATTTAATTTGCAATTTAATTAAATTTATTGATAAAAAGAAGATATTTTCTTCTTTTTTACTATTCATTAAATTGTATTTACATACTTCAAAAATGGTATTTAATATGAAATATTAAAATATCTTGTAAAATATTTAATTATATATTTTAAATTTTTATTTATAATTTCTAATTCATCATAAACACATTATTAATTCTTTGTAAACTCTGTTTTCTTATCTTGAAATATTGATAAGTTTATGGGAATGTACCTGATAAAATATTTGTTATTTATATTGCATATTGAATTTGTTTGAAAAAAAAAATCCATATTTATTTGGTAACATTTGCTTATTCCCTCTCTCATTTGTTTCTAATCACATACAATTTTTTTAACAAGTGAAAACTAAATCATAAATTTTTTAATGATTAAATTTTATAAACAATTTGTGTGTTCGAGTTGGTGTATCAGATACAGACTTATTTTGTGCAGACGGTCTCTTTTTGTTTTCATTATCAAATTATGAATCATTAACAAATTGTTACACCTTTATACATAAATCGTATATTTATGTATATATTTTTTCTTGTTAAATAGTTTATTGACCATATCTTATCAGCTGCGTCAGCATTAATATGAATAAATACTCAGGAACAAAAACCAAATACACTAAGCCTTAAAATGTTTAAATATTTTAAAAAGAAAGGTGTTATATATCATATGCAGTAGTGTAGCTATGAAAAGGTTAAAATATTTATTGAACTCATAATCTATTGTATGAGTCGTCGTAAATTAACCGATATTATTATATTTGCATAAATATTGTAGTTAATTTCTACATACATATATAAGCATTTTAAAACCTTTTAGTTATTTTTAATTTCATATGCACAGAAAAATGTACCAAAATAGTTCACTCAATCCAAAAAATTTTTAAATTTACTCCTCTCACCAAATTGATTCTATCAATTATTAATAACACGGTATGATAGTGAAAATATACTTTTAAAATGATCCAGTGTAGGTCGTAGGCCTATATTTAAAAATTTCAATCCACTCTAAAATCTAAATCTATCGTCAAAAAATTTTTTTCAGACTGCACGAATTCAAAAACTTATTTCTAAACGAATTTTAAATTTAAAAACAGTACTAGGAAAATTAATATTTGTGCATTTCAAATATATCTAAAATTTGTTTTTTAGTAGAATTTTTTTTTAGAATTAAATGAAAATTAATATTTTAATTAAATCAATCAACTATATTATTGAATGAAGCAAAATCTTAATTGGAAATATTATACGTTTTTATTTTATTTATATTATTTATTTATTTTTTGTTTCTTTATTTTAAAATAAATATTTTTTCTGACATTTTTATGTTTATACCCTACATCATCATAGGTAGTTCGTGTATTATACGTTTGTGCTGATTGTAACGCTCAGAAAAAAATATCCAAAAACTACCTTAAAGTATTCCAATCGACTTAGAAAAACTGTTTAAGTCGGCCTAACGTTCGCCTGACTAGATGTCTGACTGCCCATATAAACCTTGTGCACCTTCACATACACAAGTACCATAGATATCATATGCTCGGGATTGTCTGACTAATTATTTCTCACTTGTTTTGTTTTGAATTCTTTCTTATGGAATTCTTTTGTTTAAATTTTTTCTAATTTACACCACTTTCTTTTCTTCGAATACGAATTCGGCTTCCTGGTGTTATTGGACACTTCAGCGAATTGTTCGTGCGGATATTCAAATGAGTGCCTGTAAGTTACTGAAAATTAATTTAAAAAAGTATGAGTTGCTTCTGTTTAAGAATTTTTTGTTAAATTACTGTCAATAATACGCGTCCATGGAAAATGAATGCTACGGTCAAATAGTGACTATGACGAAATGGATTCTTGAACCAAAAAGTTACTAAATGAGGACTGGAATAGCTAAAATATTTATAATGTGGTGTATAAATCAATATTATTTAAGGAAAATAAATACCTACATGATAACATACAATTTTAATATAGAAACAAATAAGTAGCAATGTTGAATAGTTTTAGCTAATAATTTTTTCTGTGCGCAGTTTAACGTTCATAAATCCCATATGAATGTTAGTATTAAGATAATATTTTATATAAATAAATCGTATATATGAAGTGAAAAATTTTGCAATAATCGGTCCAAAGTTGTCCATGTAAGGCCCACTTCCATAAAAATATAAATTGGTGCATAGTTGGCGCTGTTTTAAAAGTTTTAATTACTGCATCTTTTAGACCAGTAACTGATATTCATTTATTTCATTTTTTATAAAATATTTGAAAATAATGTATAATATTACCTGTAATTTTTTGAGATTTTTAGTCCCCCGGCAAAATATATACGAAGTTGTTCAAAATTATTACTAATTTCATTGAATACCACGTAGTTATACCTGAATTAATTATTCCGAATCACTTCTTTTGATATGGTTTTAAACTTATTAAAGAAAACTAACTATAACAAATATAAGGTGTTTGTTTTTGTAAATTATATGGACACATTAAATAATATATATATTTATTAAATTACTAAATAAATAGTATCGACTTATTAAAAATTACTTTGATCTCTACCGAAAAACTTGTTTTTTTACCAATGACTAACTAACTACCTCCACACCGAGCTCACGCTCTATCTGCGCTTTGGGTCTAAATCACAGCCACCACGAAAAGCTTCCCAGGGGTAGTCAGGCTGGAACCGAAGTTCCAGGGGCTTCTGACACCCGTGGTACCAGTATTAAGTCACCGGTCGGTCTTCGTTACCAAAGTGACTCATACCAGTTGAACTCCAAATAGTTCGCGACTGGTGACCTACAGCTGCCACACAAAACATACAACAACATAAAACAAACAAAAAGGGACAACAGTTCACACACAGAGAAAAGACAGCACGACCTGAAATAAAAAAGACAACAATTAACACAGAACTCCTCACGGAGTAACTCAATGGCCACATAGTGACACCGGCAAAAACATCACATACAACAAAACCAAATACAACAAAAACAACGAAGGCAACGAAAGGGAAAGGCACCAAAAATAAAACAACGAAGGAGAAAAACAACAGCGACAGCAGCTACCACGAACCATCGTGGACAACCGATACATCGATCCGCGAGCATTGACAGCAGTCAACGGCAGTAGGACAACTCTACTATTAAGATTCTTGTAAACGAGGGTTGCTTCCGCTAACATGTTCTAACCTTCTCCTATTAAAAACTCCACACGCAAAAACGCACAACCACTTAAAAGTCCGATCGTCTTCTAAGGCCCTACTGAAGTCCCAATCCATACTATCTAAACTCCTAATGTCATATAGTACTGGCATTCAGTCAGTATGTGACCCACGTCCTCAGGTCAGAGGTCGGACAGATACGAAAAATGAAAAATTTTCCGGAAATCCCGGAAATACTAGTGACCCTCGCAATTTTCAACCCCACTTAAAAATATTGTTTACAGTAATCTGATAATATAATATTTGAGTAATACTTCTCTAGATAAAAGTCAAAATGGCCAGTTCAAGTGTTCGGTGAGTAGAATAGTTTTAACTTATTTAAACTATGGTAAAAATTAAAAATGCATTTCTCAGTTAGTTCGTAAGAATTACAAATTGTTTAAAGAAAATCAGCAATATACATTAAAAGTTATAAAATGTAAAGTTTTATCAAAATTTCAAGATAGTTGACGAAAGTCACAAAGGAACACAAATCATTTTCTAGAAGTGATTGATGAGCGACTTGTTGTTCAAATATTTTTACATCGTTACTATTTTTAGAATTATGTAAATATATTTTAATGAAGATGCAGAAAATGAAAACATTGCCTAATGTATAATATTTGCTGCTAAGTTTTTATTTAAATTAGCCTTCTATTATATTCACTTATATTGTTCTTTTATTGTACGTAGTTTCATAAAAATATTAAAATTATAATTTTTTTATAAAATTACATATAGATATATGTTAGTGTTAGTGTTTCTGTACATAAATAAAATTGTATATAAATCAAAATATTTCTTTTCTTTAATATTAGTTCATAATATTTGAAATTAATATTAAAAATGTTTTTATATTTACTTCAAATCAAATATAATCAAAAAGCCTTGAACAATATTAGCTTTGTTCCCATACTCTAAATTAGAACCACGCGGGATCCCAATGTTACCGAAAAGCATTCCCGTACTCGAAAATTGGGTAAATGAGAACTATTTTGAGAGAATAGTTTTCTTCTTGCACGAAAAAGCCCAGAATACTTCTTCGGGTAAAATTGTATAAATTGTCAAATAATTAAAAAATAAATATATACAATAATAAATTTGAATGAAAATGAATATAAGATTATTTGTTTTGTTACTAATAGGAAAATCTCATTAAAAAAAATTAAATATATTAATATATGCTGAAAAATAAAATTACATTTCCACACAAATTTTTAAAATGGTTTGATGTTTTATTTCTGGGTAAACAATTTGAATTTTTGTGTTCCCGTACTTTTGTGCATTGTTGTACTTTTGTGGGAGAAAAATGAGCTTTTCCTCATTTTACCGCACTTTACCCAAAAAGTACGGAAATAAAGCTATTATTTTACATTTCATTTATATTTTCAATTTGTGAAAAAATTTTTGAAATTTTCTAACGAAAATATTTTTAATATTTAATGATTTTCACCAAACACATTGGAGACAAAATAATAAGTGCTTAGCTATTTTATAAAAATGATTTATTTGATGCCCAATGGTTCCAAAATAGAAATAAATTTGTATATTCAATTCATACAGTTTATGTTAAAATACATTCAAAAAATTTAAAAACATTGTACTTCAAAATTCTAATAAACACACATACGTATGCATAATATGTTAATACTAACATTTATATAAAATTTGTGCACTTTTATTATGATTCTTATGATCAATTATGGACCGATCTTTATAAAATTTGGAATATAAAACTTATTTGTGCTGAATTTTAGTAGTGTATTTATGTACCTTCGGGATCACTTTTTTCATACGAAAGTATGCTCTATCAGTGTTTGAAAGAATGAATTCTTTAATTAATTCTTTCGAGAGAGTGATGGAGGGAAATTGTGGGTTGTGAGAGTGCGAGAGAGGGGAAGTGTGGCTTGTGAGAGAGAATAGTAAGTTGATGTGAGAGTGAGAGAGAAAGATAGAGAGTCAGATATATTTGTGTGTGTTAAGGTTTTGAGAGTTGATTTTATGGGTGATGGAAGAAAACCAGTTTTAGTGTAGAGAGAAAATAGATACCACATGTGTTTTTGAAGATGAAGAATATGTGATTTTCCTAGTTCCTAATTGGTGGTTGGTTTTAGATTGGCTATGATAAAGATAGATTTTTATATTTTTGTTGATGTTAATACTTCTATGATTGTTTACTATTTATAAGATTTGTGTGTTAAGGTTTTGAGGGCTGATTTTGTGGGTGATAGAAGAAAACCAGTTTTAGTGTAGAAAGAAAATAGGCATCTGTTGTTTTTAAAGATCAGTATCAGTAGGAGATCAGTAGGATCAGTATGGTTGAAATGTGTGATTTTCATAGTTCCTGATTGGTGGTTGGTTTTAGATTGGTTATGATAGATAGTTAGTTGGTGTGAGAGCAAGTGTTGTCAGCTAGATTAGTATGTGTGTTAAAGTTTTGAGGGTTAATTTTGTGGGTAATGGAAGAAAACCAGTCTCTACAGGTGAGAGAGAAAATATATGTTGACTGTGGCTTATACTTTTGTTGATGTGTTGCTGTTAATTTTATATGATTGTTTATTATCTAGAGATTTTTCTTTTCTGAATGGGATTTTCCAACTTAAAATATTTTGTTAAAGGAATATTTGTTGAATGTATGTGAAGGTATAATAAGTAGCAGTTAATTTCATTGACTTTGATATTTTTGTGAAATATTTATGAAATCGTTTGTGAAATGTATGTATGCGGTGGATTGGTATAATAAATAGCAGTGAATTTCATTGACTTCGATTGGTAACTATGAATTTCATTGGTTATAGTTGATATTTTTTAGAAATTGATGTAGTGGAATTTTTGATATTTTCTTGTAAGAGGAGTGAATAGTATTTGTAGAAACTCTTTTATAAAATGAAAAAGACAATGGTTTTTAGTTTTAGTTATTTCTTTTATTGATAAAAAAATGTAATATATTTTTATTAGATGTATTCTTTTTCAAATCAAATTTAATACAATCACACAAACTATATGATCTCCAATCGCATATGTTGCATATCAGAGCAGTTGATGAAATATTTTCCATGGTTATAATCAATCATCTCCATATTATCATATTCATGAATTATTCTTTTAAAATAGTTTATCGTTAGCAGTCTTGAATATCATATAAAAATTTTTCTATTGCAATTCTATATTGCATTTTCTTTAAAAACTAATATTATTTTCTTACGTACTACTATTTAAACAAATCCCATGATTATCCTAAAACATAAATGAAACTATGTTAGATAATAATTATATATACATTTATAATTCTATTATTTACAATTTAAGAAAAACGAATAGAAAAAAAAGTATGTCAGTTTTAATGGTGATTTTCTTTTCTCAATGGGATTTTCCAATTCAAAAAATATTTTGTTTGAGAAATAATTTCTTGAATAAGATTCCAAATAGAATATTTTGATAAAAGAAATTATTGACATAGAGAGAGAACTTTGATTTTGTATGAGCATAGTAATAACAATTTAGTTATATATATATATATATTTAAGACTTGAAAAGTGATTTTGCAAGTAACACATACAGCAATAATATCTTAGATTTGATATAAGTTTTGCTCATGGCTTTATCTCAAGTATCACTTGTTATTTTCCTACAGATGGATTTTACCATTGAGAATAAATTTAAGATGACATGAATTAGACGTCAAAAAATGTACCATGTTATGTATTGAAATGTGACTAGAATATTAATTAGTAATTGGTTATTAATTATAGACATTATTCGATCTAAAAATGAAATGAGAAATGGTTACATTCATTCATGATATACATCTCATTATATCTTAAGGAATTAAATGTATGTAATTTTTGTAAAAACTTTTAGAAATAAGAATGAATAAATAGGGAGAGTAAATTATTCTGGAATAAAGTAAGAAAACTGAGTAGAGGTAAAATGTTAAATTCCATATTTTGTTTAGAGTGAAGTAGATAATATTATTAATTAAAAAAAGAAAAAAATTGAAAATGATGACCTTACCGCAATCATCATAGAACCAAGGATAGTATACAAAATAGGCTCTATTTAATTCTTCTTGTCTATCTATACCATATCCCATCCCCATTTCTTCATTATCATTTAGAATCATTATAAACATATTAATCATCACTAAATGCTCCACCAAAATAACATCTTTGTAGATGGATAAAAAATTTAAAATAGCTTGATGCTATATACATATTTCTTCAAATTAATATTAATAAGAAGAGAGACTGTTGAAAATATATTTTTGTTAATACATAGAATTTCAATACTCTCTTCATACAATAATTTGAATACTCTTAAGCTATATCACATATTCTTTTGTCACCAATGGGTGATTTGAGTGAGTTGACATTAGTTTACTTCTCTAGAGTATAAAGTTCTTAAAACAGCAAATACATATGATTGAATTATGGAAACAGCTGATTCTAATACTAATAAAGCAATTTGTGTAATGAGTAATAATCTTATATATTATATACAATATTAATTTCACATAAGCTGTATACATACATCTTAGTAATTAATAGTTAGAATTTTATTTATTATATTTTTTTTCCAATGCTCATTATTTTATTTATATTTTTTTATATATATAGAGAATTAAAAATATATAAAATTAATATATTTTTTATAAATGTATATCTAAGCTCTATTTATATAATATTTCTATTATATTTACACTTCTCGACATCTTTAGTCATACTTATACTATAAAGATTTTATTACTTTCAATGATCATTTTATACATCTACTATTATATCTAGCTATTCTAAATCTAAATCAGATATACGAATACAAGTAATACTTTTACTAACAATGAGAAGACGTATATAGTGATAAATTATATAATGATGATATTGTAGCAGTTTAGTAGATAGTAGATAATCAATTAAATATAAAATCACAAATAGTTAAATGTTAAATTCACAATACATAACTCGATGACGAAGTAAATACTTCTTCAAAATAATGATAGCAGTTATAAACTAATAAAATGTTGCAGTTTTTCTTTCTCTACATGTACAATGTATATCCACAAATTTTCACTCAAACAAGTAATAATATCATCTACTTATAAATTATTTAAACTCTAATATATCCATACTATAAATTTATAATACTTAAAAAAATCAATAACATAAATTTCAAATAACGATTTATTCCGCAGTACATAATACACTATTTTCATATTAAAATTTTTTCTTGCATACATATGATAATTTATCATATATACCTCCTTCATTAAATATCTAGATTTTAATTTAGTATATATTAATAGTTACATACAATGTTAAATTTAGACGACTTTAATAAAAAAAGAAATAATAATAAAAAAAAATGTATAAAGATTTGCTAATCGATCAAACTTCTATCAATTCTGTTCAAACTAATGGTATAGGTAATACCTAATTAAAAAGTTGTGAAAAAGTCGCTAATAGAAAATATAATGATCTACTCCAATCATTATTTAAGCCACGGTATACCATGAGTTTTATATTCCGCAGACAATCTGAACGTGTAAAGACATTCGAATGTTTTTCATTACATTAGTTGATAAGAAACAATTGGCTATGACGGGAATGTTTTATACCAACAAATGAGATAGAACGAGATGCTGTTTTTGTGTGTTAAGAACATGTTGATCTGTATATCTGAACATCTGCGCTGGTCGTCAAATTGTTCTCTATTAAGAAGACGTGATACCAACAACATACCAATACATTTTATGTATTTGAAAAAAGTCTTACAACCAACTAGCTATGATACATGTGTTTTAAGTAAAGATATTGAAAAGCGTTACAATGCTTTTCCTGAGCGTATAATCCCATCTGAAAAACAAAAAATCGTTAGCATCACCAACAAAAATAGTGGTATTAGTACTAAAAATCAAAATCTCAATTCATGTCATCAGGAATATGTGAAAAGTGAAATTGAATCACCACACCTAATTATATTTACTGCTGTGTCCAGAATGTCCAAAAGAACTCTATACCAATCAATAGATTTTGAAAAATACATGCTTATAATTATTTCTCAATTAATATTGTTTTTACTTGTTTGTATATTCTTTATTTTTGCATAAACATTTTTAATATTTCCTGTTATTTTTTTCTTTTATACAAAATCTTTCAATTTTGTAGTATGAAGTATATTCTATCCCATATATGTGATTATTTAATAAAAGTTCATTATTTCTTTACTATCAATATTTCTTATAAATGATGAAATTAAAACATTAATCATTTTAAATTTACACTAAAAGCCATGTTTTATTTTATTTTTGTAAAAGATACATACATATAAACACATTTTTTGTTTTATTTTATTAATTTATTATTAGTATTCATTTGTATCACAAATTTAACTACATTTGCATCTCTTTCTAAACATAATGTATATTTTAGTGGATAATTATATAAAGTTATGAACATATCTGGTAAAATCCAGTATATTATCAATAAATTAAAGGTCTTTTTAGTTTAATTTGGAAATAAGTTGTTACTTGGAATCAGTTAACAAAATATTAATGGTGTATTAAAATGGATAACAGTAAGAAATATACCCAATCATTTACATTTACATTTTTACTATTAATTTCAATTATTTTAATATTTGTGTCTTTTGCAAAAAGTACATGGGGTGAAATATCATCCGTAAACTTACCATTACAATATTTATTCTTAATGCAAATAGAACATAAAACTAGAATACAAATCGAAATAACAAAAAGTGATATGTCCCCTGACACAGTTTTAACCTTTAAATTCTTTAGCTCAGATTTTATTATATCGACACCAATATATAGTTTCTCAATATGTTTCCCATTGTTTAAAATGTTTACAGTAACTGGTTTTACAACTCCAATATTAATTTTATTGCAATCTATCAGCCATGATGATGTTTGAATAGAAGATTTTTGTTTTGATGTAAAATATGCCGATGAATATAACGTAATTCCCTCGTGTTGTGCAACACATCCTGATGGTAAAGTTAACAAACCATTTAAAAATAGCATTATCCAATAGCGATTATGACTATCACAGTCCACCCTTAGCGTGAATGTGTCAGAAACAGTAAATAATCGCTGATTTTCTGTTGATAATTTGATCCAAACACTTTTCTTTTAAACTTTTTCAAAATTACATTTGCATGCCTTGACTGTTTTAATGCTGAAATTTCACATGTTCGTTCAACAGCTGATTTTCATGAAAAATTATTTCTACAATTAAATTGGTTAACATTGTTTTTAGTACATACATTAAGTTGTAATTGAGACATCAAAAAAATACAAATTATTTGCAAAGTTATAAACTATGTAATCATCATTCACCAAAGATTTCACTGTACCATTATCTACTTTAACTGGTAGTTGAATTATTTTGTAAACTTCAGAGCTATGATTGGTAACTAATGGTATTTCAGCTTGTATTACAAATCGATTTTCTATCATAAATCCATTTACTTTGATGGAATTAAAAATTTTCTTTAATTTAGTAACGGTGAGTTGTCCAGAAAAAATCAAATCATTTGGTAAGAAATTTTCAATATGTAATAATTCGTCTTGTAATTGGAAAGACAAGTATGTATTTCTGATTATAAGTAAAGAAAAAAATATTACCTGATGGTTGGTATCAGATCTGGTATCAGATATCAGATCTGATAGCGGATGGATGGCAACACAAAATAATGAAAAATTTATTCATCAAAGAGATGTCCATGGAAGAGGTTTACTAAATAAAATAATTAACTCCCTGCCAATCCAACTGGTTACCAATTTTGCAGTTGTGGAACAAAATTATAAGAACATTTAGAACGAGGAGATAAAGGAATTAACCTTTTGGAAGCTGCGTGCAAAGATCGTGATATAGCAAATTCCAAGAGTAGAGATATAAACATAAGATATCAAGTTTAATAAATAAACAACACCTAAATATTATGAATTTTATAAATTATAACTTACTTTGCTTTTGACACATCTCGTGACAACTTTAAGACTAAATGCTGCATTGTTATTTACTATGACTTCTATGAATTTCACGATGAACTTAAGAAAATAGAAATCATAACAGAAGTTATACAAAATGAATTCTTAATTAATAAATATGGTAAAGAATATGTGAATTGCTGAAACGAAGATTCGATAAAATATATTATTCATTGCGGCAAGACAATTTATTTCTAAAATCAGAAACGTTCTCAGGAGACGGCAAAATTTTATTGAACTTATGATTTAACAATTTAATTGTATAAATAATTTTTCATGGAAGCTGTTGAATGAACATGTGAAATTTCAGCATTAAAACGATCAAGGCATGTGAATGTAATTTTGAAAAAGTTGAAAAGAAAAGTGTTTGGATCAAATTATCAACAGAAAATCAATGGTTATTTGCTGTTTTTGATACATTCTCGCTTAGGGTGGACTGTGATAATCATAATCGCTGTTCGATAATGCGATAATGTTCAGGATGTATTGCAGAACACGAGGGAATCACGTTATATTCATCGGCATATTTTACATCAAAACAAAAATCATCTATTCAAACATCATCATGGTTGATAGATTGCAATAAAATTAATATTAGAGTTGTAAAACCAGTTACTGTAAACATTTTAAACAATAGGAAACATATTGAGAAACTATATATTGATGTCGATATAATAAAATCTGAGCTAAAGAATATAAAGGTTAAAACTCTGGCACTTTTTGTTATTTCGATTTGTATTCTAGTTTTATGTTCTGTTTGCATTGAGAATAAATATTGTAATAGTAAGTCTACGGATAATATTTCACCCCATGTACTTTTTGCAAAAGACATAAATATTAAAATAATTGAAATTAATAGTAAATGTGAAAGCTTGTTATAATGATTGTATATATTTCTTACTGATATCCATTTTAATACACCACTAATATTTTGTTAACTGATTCCAAGCAACAACTTATTTCCAAATTAAACTAAAAAGACCTTTAGTTTATTGATAATATACTAGATTTTACCAGATATGTTCATAACTTTATATAATTCTCCACTAAAATATACATTATATTTAGAAAGAGATGCAAATGTAGTTAAATTTGTGATACAAATGAATACTAATAATAAATTAATAAAATAAAACAAAACAAATGTGTTTATATGTATGTGTCTTTTACAAAAATAAAATAAAATAAAATAAAATAAAATATGGCTTTTAGTGTAAATTTAAAATGATTAATGTTTTAGTTTCATCATTTATAAGAAATATTGATAGTAAATAAATAATGAACTTTTATTAAATAATCACATATATGGGATAGAATATAATTCATACTACAAAATTGAAAGATTTTGTATAAAAGAAAAAAATAACAGGAAATGTTAAAGATGTTTATGCAAAAATAAAGAATATACAAACAAGTAAAAACAATATTAATTGAGAAATAATTATAAGTATGTATTTTTCAAAATCTATTGATTGGTATAGAGTTCTTTTGGACATTCTGGACACAACAGTAAATATAATTAGGTGTGGTGATTCAATTTCACTTTTCACATATTCCTGATGACATGAATTGAGATTTTGATTTTTAGTACTAATACCACAATTTTTGTTGGTGATGCTAACGATTTTTTTTTCAGATGGGATTATACCCTCAGGAAAAGCATTGTAACGCTTATATGGGATAGAATATAATTCATACTACAAAATTGAAAGATTTTGTATAAAAGAAAAAAATAACAGGAAATGTTAAAGATGTTTATGCAAAAATAAAGAATATACAAACAAGTAAAAACAATATTAATTGAGAAATAATTATAAGCATGTATTTTTCAAAATCTATTGATTGGTATAGAGTTCTTTTGGACATTCTGGACACAGCAGTAAATATAATTAGGTGTGGTGATTCAATTTCACTTTTCACATATTCCTGATGACATGAATTGAGATTTTGATTTTTAGTACTAATACCACTATTTTTGTTGGTGATGCTAACGATTTTTTTTTCAGATGGGATTATACCCTCAGGAAAAGCATTGTAACGCTTTTCAATATCTTTACTTAAAACACATGTATCATAGCTAGTTGGTTGTAAGACTTTTTTCAAATACATAAAATGTATTGGTATGTTGTTGGTATCACGTTTTCTTAATAGAGAACAATTTGACGACCAGCGCAGATGTTCAGATATACAGATCAACATGTTCTTAACACACAAAAACAGCATCTCGTTCTATCTCATTTGTTGGTATAAAACATTCCCGTCATAGCCAATTGCTTCTTATCAACTAATGTAATGAAAAACATTCGAATGTCTTTACACGTTCAGATTGTCTGCGGAATATAAAACTCATGGTATACCGTGGCTTAAATAATGATTGGAGTAGATCATTATATTTTCTATTAGCGACTTTTTCACAACTTTTTAATTAGGTATTACCTATACCATTAGTTTGAACAGAATTGATAGAAGTTTTATCGATTAGCAAATCTTTATACATTTTTTTTATTATTATTATTTTTTTATTAAAGTCGTCTAAATTTAACATTGTATGTAACTATTAATATATACTAAATTAAAATCAAGATATTTAAAGAAGGAGGTATGTATGATAAATTATCATATATATGCAAAAAAAAAAAAAAAAAAATTAATACGAAAATAGTGTATTATGTATTTAAGATTATTAAAATTATTATATGAAGAGAGTACTGAAATTCTATGTCTTATTTTATCCATCTACAAAGATATGATTTGGTGGAGCATTTGGTGATGATTGATATGTTTACAACGATTCTAAATGATAATGAAGAAATGGGGATGGGATATGGTATGGATAGACAAGAAGAATTAAATAGAGCCTATTTTGTATGCTATCCTTGGTTCTATGATGATTGCGGTAAGGTCACCATTTTCAATTTTTTTCCTTTTTTAATTAATAATATTATCTCTTTTACTCTAAAAAAAATATGAAATTTAACTTTTTACCTTTACTCAGTTTACTTATTTTATTCCAGAATAATTTACTTTAACTATTTATTCATTCTTATTTCTAAAAGTTTTTACAAAAATTACATACATTTAATTCTTTAAGATATAGTGAGATGTATATCTTGAATTTCAATACATAACATGGTACATTTTTTGACGTCTAATTCAAACATATCACCTTAAATTTATTCTCAATTGGAAAACCCATCTGTAGGAGAATAACAACTGATACTTGAGACAAAGCCGTGAGCAAAACGTATATCAAATCTAAGATATTATTGCTGTATGTGTTACCTGCAAAATCACTTTTCAAGTCTTAAATACATACATAACTAAATAGTTATTACTATTGCTCACACAAAATCAAAATTCTCTCTCTATGATAATAATTTCTTTTATCAAAATATTCTATTTGGAATCTTATTTAAAAAATTATTTCTCAAACAAAATATTTTAAATTGGAAAATCCCATAGAGAAAAAAATCAACATTAAAACTGACATAAGTTTTAAATTGTAAATAATAGAATTATAAATGTATATATAGTTATTATCTAACAGAATATATATAGTTTGTGTGATTGTATTAAGTTTTAATTAAAAGAAGATAATGTAATACATCTAATAAAAACATATTATATATTTTTATCAATCAAATAAGCAACTAAAACTAAAAACCATTGTCTTTTTCATGTTATAAAAGAGTTTCTAAAAATATTATTCACTCTTCTTACAAGAAAATATCAAAAATTCCAATACATCAATTTCTAAAAAATAACAACTAAAACCAATGAAATTCATAGTTACTAATCGAAGTCAAATATTCCTTTAACAAAATATTTTAAGTTGGAAAATCCCATACAATCGTAGAAAAATTTTCACCAACAAACACACATTCTTCATCTTCAAAAACACATCAGGTACTTATTTTTCTTCCATCACCCATTAAATCAACTCTCAAAACCTTAACACATACAAATCTATCTGACTAGAATCTCTCACACTAACTATATATTATAGTATTAGTATTAATCTATATTATTTCACGAAGGTTACATATATCATTCTTTTGCCTATTTTATAAAAAATTCTCCTATTCAGCTTTTTTTAATAAATTAGTTTTGTTGAACACGACATTAGTTCACAATTTCATTCAAAATTACTACGAACATCCAAATTCTTTTTTTATCGGCACAATTAAATTAGTTTTAATTTTTATATAAACCATCATACTTTTAATTTAAAAAAAAAAAAATATTCATATTATTTTTCATTTGTTTAAAACAGTTCTTTTTAGCTAGTAACAAGTATTTTGCAAAAATAGCAACCGAATCTTAAAGTTATATAGCAGAACAATTCATTCGAATCTCCTTTTAATAACAACTTTGGATGCTGTACAAGAAAACGTATGCTTATTGATACTTTCGAAATGAAGTGACTTTTACTTATTTTTGCTGGGCATAACAGATTCTTTAAAAGTAGATATTCAAAATTTATAAATCCAAAACTAAATTTCGGTTAATCGGTTATTCGACAAAAATTATTAGTTTTATTTGCTATTTGAAAATAGACAATTTAAAATTTTTCTAACAGTTGATCGATAAAAATTAATAGAAAAACCGAATAACGGTTAATCGATTAGATACTCTGATGGACAGCCAACTAACTAGACAGCTAAGTGGACGAACATCTATTAAACAATTCACAAAGTCATTCTGAGTAAAAAGGTATAATTAAAGGTGGGGACTCGAAAAATGTTTCTCTGTATTAAAAACATCCGCTTTAAAGCATAAAACCCCATCATTTTATGGTGGTGTAAAATACACAGAGCTAAACTAAATCCAGAGTATCCTCGTATTAAAGGTTTTAATTTTACGAGTATCTAAATAAAAATCTACGTAACTACGAATAACTCCACCTTAATAATATTTAGGTAGTATATTCACATCCTAGCTAAAACTTAACTTCCAATTTTAAAACCAACAGCTTCCTGTATACATTACATTGTATCTTTAATAGCCACTCCCAGCATTACGAATTAGTATTTATATAAGTGGTTTTTAATAAATACAGAAGGAATTTGATTTTTACGTATCTGAGTTGTATAGAGCGTATAACACCAAAAATGAGTACTAAAATCAAAGGGAGTACTAAAATAAAAGAGGGATTCAAATAGATTTTTTTTTTTTTTTTTTTTGATAAATTATTTAATATCCCTATATGAAAACCAATTTTTGACGCATAAAAATATAAATCGGTTGTGGTGGCGAATAAGACCGCAGACTAACAAACATGAACAGTGTAGTGACGTAGGTTCAAATCTCAGCCGAGCCAAATATTTTTTCGTGCGCGTTAAACAATAATAACCATCCAAAACAACTGTTTTGGTAAGAAAAAAAAAAAAAAAAACATTCACCAGTATTAGCACCAAAAGAGTGTTTTCGCTTACAAAACACGTTATTTAGTTATTTATGCGAAGTTTTTGCTGGAATGTTTTGCAAATCTTTCACCATTTGAAATTCATAACAAATATCAAGCAAATATAAACAATATTTTAATTCGTATTATGAACCAACTATCAATCATGATTAAATTTAAGTAAATTTAAAACTTTGATAATCTTTTATTAAGGAGTGATAAATTTCTTTTTATTAGTTTTTTGTTTTAACTTTTTTAATAAAAGAATATTTAAATAAAAAAATATTAAATTAATTAATTACGTGCTATTTACGACAGAAACTAGTAAAGTAAATATTTTATTTATAAAAAATTAATCTAACAATTTAATAAAATACTAATGGTATGTAGGAACTTCCGGGTACAACATCTACACCTGTTGGCAAGAAATTTCTGGCATAATCTTTAGGCAGTGGTTCATTATTATTATAAACGGTCACAGAGCGTGTATGTACTTTGTTACTAGCGGCTCCATACTTATCAATTATGGACTTCTGAACACGCTCAAATTCCGAAAGATTACGATATTTAATAAAGTGTACTTCCGGTTTGTGTTGGGCATTCTTGTAAAATGTTTGAAGTTTCTGTTGTAGATTTGCATAATTGGCCTCTTTATTTAAAACATAAATGTGTGTCTTTTGTGGTGCCATATTTTGTATAAGATTTCGTAAAGCATTATTTTCGGGAGTTTTAATAAATATTACTTGTCGACGTTTCTTTAGGGATGGGGTAATTTTTTTCAAAGCTTCAATATCGAGTTTATCATCTGGAGCGTTAAAGAAAAAATATTCTACATTGTAATCTTTTGGTAAGACAATTTGTTGAAGATGTTCTTGTAGAGTCGGTGTATGTTTATTATTGCGTATTCCATAAGCAGCACGTCGATTATTTTCGAAGAGGTACTGACTCGCAGACCAACCGGTTTGTATTAGAGCCAAAAACTATAAATATAAGTGCAAAGAGATTTTGTATTAATAGACTTTTATTGTTTTGCAAATTAATTAATATTTTATCGATGTTTAAAAACATGTTTCAAATATTTCACTCTGCTTAAGTAGCATATTTTACTTGGTGATATTCCTATATCCTCCATACCCATTACAGATATATAGAACTATATTATTTGATAATATTTGAATCTTAAGAAATCTAAATTTAATATTTTAACGTGAAATTCTAGGAACTTGTTAGCTTTCCATTCCATATTTTTATATGAAGGAGCTATTTTTGGATATTTAGTCCTTCTCATTGTTTTTTTTTTTTTTTATTTCAATTTAAAAAATCGGGACTTTATTCACGATTTAAGTTTTTTGTAAAAGCTAAGAAAACCGAAATAGTACGTAATTATAAATCTTCATATCTCTCTACGTTTTAGATGGATTTTATTGGGTCAAACCTCCAAAGAAGAAAAATTTAAAACTCTTAAAACAAAAAATATGTTTTATTGACGTATTATTTTAATTCAAAAAGGCTCCAAATAATGCACATAAAATAGACTTGTCAGCGCATTTACGATGCTTAAATAATGTAAATTAAAGGTACATGAATGAAGCTAATTTTTAGTGAATTAAAGAGACCTAAACAGTGAGACATCGCGAACAAAAATCATGTTTTCCTGAAGAATTTTGGAAAGAGAGGTAGGGTTTATCTTCCTCTGCTTTTGATCTAATTGATCCAAAATTTGTAGATTTATATTAATATGTGGAGGTTTGGTTGGTTTTTTCCAAATATTCTGATTTTTTTGGTAGAATAATGACTTTGTGCAAGTTATTAAAAACTACTTCCAAAAAAGTGAAAATAATTATTTTTTTAGCAGGAAGTAAGGTTAACAATTTCTAAGAAAATTGAAATTTCACTAATTTAAAAATATTTTCATATTTTCAACTTTAAATGAAATTAAAAAATATTTTTGTAAAAATAAATATACTATTTTTAAGAGAAGAAAGTTTTAACCTACTAATGACAACTCTGTATTAAAACCACTAATTATGTAGCTCTTTTTTAGCACTAAGTACTTCTTTCCAATGACAGCACAATGTTATAATCATTCATTTTTCAGCTCTATTTCAATCAATATTTTTGCTTAACCTTATTTATCATTGTTATTTAGAATAGAAAAAGTGGCTATAGAAGTTCTTGAAATAGTGCTAGACCTATGTAAAAATATTTTTTAAACTTTTGGTACTTCATCCCATTTTTTGGAGCATAAATATTTATATAAAAATAGTCTCCCGAAAGTGTTAAAATTGAAGTTTATCTACTTTAACTTTTTAGAAAAATATTTTTATTAAAAGTATATACATATTCATATTTTGCAGGGATTTATTTGACCACAATCTATTTTATTATTTTTTATTACGTTTTGCTTGCACTAATTTTCAAATATATTTTTTTTCGCAAAAAAAGTTTATTTTAAACTTTTTTATTTAGTTTTAGAGAAAATTTCGGTAGGAAAAATATTTTATTTGTGGCAGCGCTCTCCGCTTTATAAACCTGCATCAGAGTATGCTATTAATTTTGCTGGTTAATTCAATGAAATTTGGCGCGTTCGAATTTTTTGAAATTATTCTATAATATTATGGTCACTGCATAATCGCAATGTGGTTGACACAACAATATTATAGCTGCAGTAACCATAGTAACCATAGTAACCATAATATAAATGTGGTAAACATAATATGGTTGTCTTTTTCACAATTATTTATATGTTTACAAACTTAAAAATATACAATATTCAAATATTATATACCATAATTTAACATCAATATATGAGATTTATGTACTTTAAAGAGATTTTCACAAGAATGCTTTATATGGGAGCTGTTGTTAATTATGGACCAATGTTCATGAAATTTGACATATAAATTTTTACTAATATAAAACTTATTTGTGCTAAATTTCATTAAAATGTTACAATATTTAAGACATTTATGATCGTTAAACACCTACTGTACCCACACTACATTTGCTTGGGGGTTAGATGAAATAATATTCGTTCCAAAGATATCAAGATATTTTTAAAATTGCGACCTGCACCATGTCCACAAGGTTTACATGGACAACAAGCCTGCCAGCCAACGAGCCAGCCTTAAAAACATCGTTAAATCGGCTCAGAAAGTGCCGTTACAAACATCAGTACAAATGCGTTATACCCCAACCACCTATGGTGGTGTAGGATATAACAAGCAAACATAATATTAATATTGTAAAACTTTTCAATCAGACTTTTATTCCACTGGAACCAATCACAAGTACTACACCGAAAAATTATTACCTTGTATTTTTAAACTAACAGTTGTTTCATTTTACATCAAGCAAAAATAAAATAAAAGAAACGTTCAAAATAAAATTTTAGTAAGTTTTTATTAAATTAAAATTTTTTATTCATTTAATCATCTACTTGATTGATTTAATACATTTTTTAATTTAATTAATATATATATATATATATATATATATATATATATATATATATATATATATATATATATTTTTTTTTTTTGTGGCAGTTTTCAAATTAATTTTTAGAATTTTCTACCCTTTTCATTTTAATTATTTTTGCTTAGTATTGAAGAGAAATATGTTTACTACACAGTGCAATTTTTTACATTTAAATCATAAAATAATTTTTACCGAATTTTTAAAAAATTGCATGCCCGAGGTTATCAAATTTGGAGATCTATCCTCTACCGTGGGAGGATATATATGTATATACAGGGACTAAATTTTTTTACATTTAAATCATAAAATAATTTTTGGCGAATTTGTAAGAAATTGCATGCCCGAGGTTATCAAATTTGGAGATCTATCCTCTACCGTGGGAGCTGCGCTCCTTCAAATCAACTGGAAAATACCTCAGCTCTGACATTATGAAATTTTCTTTAGATATCTCCAAGTTCGCAAGTTATAGAATTATTTCCAAAAAAAATTGTTTTGGCACCAACGTGCAATTGGTAATTAGCATATTTTGACGTATTTATAGCAATGAATTACTTATACCTGTAACACATAAAAAAGGAAGTATAGTTTTCCCACATTTCCTAAACATATCAAGGGTGTGTTATCTAGGATTTGGGATTTCCCAGATATTCTCGGGAATTCCCGGTCATTATCAATTTCCACAAACTGTTTTCTATTTAAGGTTTAGAAATTAATCAAAAATTCATCTTAAAATACATTTTAATTTTTAGTGCATTTTTAGGCAAAATATTATGTTAAAGTTATTGCGTTTATAAAAGACATAATGATCTTCTATCCTAAATTATTCAAATATATAAACAGATTTGCACGCCCTATACAAGAAAACATAGTACAGCTTTACTAAACATTGTTAAGCAAAATTCCTTAAAGTTTTACTTAAAAACAATGATTCGCTTAATGTACCTTTAGTAAACCATTGTTAACTTTAAATATTTTAAAGCACGTTCGACCTACTTCAAAGCTACTTAAATTTGTTTCAGTTACATACATATTTAAAGAAAAAAAATTCTTTTTATATTCATGCGTAAATTTTTGACAAAAAGGTCACATTTTTTTGTTTCCGGATGTTAAGATACATTCAGATATTAAAAAGAGCGCCAATAAAGCTGTTTAAAAACGTGTGAACTGAATTCCGGGACAGGATAATAATTTCCTCACATATGTTCAAATTAAACTATTTTGTAATAAATCATAAACATTAGCAGGAAAAAGTCTATTTTTCCTCTTTTGGATTAAAATACCAACATTCCGACTGCCGCATGTCAACCAAATGTTTGCCATAATCACGCATTTGAACAGAAAAATTATTAAAATAGTTAAATTTTAAAAAATTTTTGAATAATATTAATGTAAACAAAACTAAATATGAAATAGTGATGTTAATTTTATCATAGAATATTCTTATAATTACAAGCAACAAAAATTAAATAATTAATTTCTACATCAATATATTTACATAAGCTCAATAATAATTTAGTTTTGATTTAAAAACTAATTTATCGCCAAAAACGTACTAAAACATCAAAAATAATAATGGAGTAAAACAGTTAATGAATAATTTATTCTAACTATTCACAACACTGACAACATAAATGAGAGTGAAACTGAAAAGAGTTGCCTGCGTAAACAAAAAAGTTTATTAGCTAATGTAGACTGCAAACAGGTTTTTTAATACGATTTTCTTAATAAAGACTTGAAGTGATAAATTGTATATTAGCTAGTTTGTGCTTTTTATATAAATTAAATTTTCTGAATACGGCTGTAAGTCTTTAAAGTTAGATACTTTTTTGGTTTTTTTAACTTTTCCAATAATTGAATAAATAAATAAAAATAAACTTAGTTTTTATGCAAAATTATATATTATTTTATTTAAAAATTTATAAAAAACGTTGAAGTCGATAATAATAATAATCGATAATACAATTCTAATTTGAAAGTATTCCATTAAACGAAATTGAACGAAACCAATATTTTTATATAAAGTTTTATCACGTGAACCAAAGTAAATTTATAGTGATTTATAAGTTTAGAACTTCATTTTCTCATCTAAGTATTAAAGATGAATACTGAATCCCATGCCGCAGAGTCAGTGTTGAAGTATGTTATTAACTTTAATTACTAAAGGCTTACAGCTCATCTACACGTCACATAATTTTTCTGTCAGAGAGTGTCAAATTCGCGCTCTGAGAAAATTATCTCACGTGTAGATTCAAAAAATTATAAGAAATATTATGGGACTGCTGTGATGGGATTTCTGTATACAATTGTGTATCTTATAAAATAAACAGAAAGTCTGTTTGTTTGTGTGCACGTATATTTTAGAAATTACTAAAAAAAAAACCAACGTTTTTTATAAAACTGTTTCCTTTTAATGATTGTTTTACATTTCTAACACATTTTTATAAAAATTGTGCTAAAAAAGTGTGAATTTCTCAAATAAAAAGACATGTTTACTCTGTGAATGATTGAAAATAATGATATCTTATATGATTTATTATAACACCTGTACCACTTATTTAAGATTTAACATAATATAAACAAAACGGTTCTTCTGCCGACGTTATCTCACATATTATATCAGCGTTAATCTCAGTTGTAGACCTGGGGTTATCGAATGAAATAAAAAAATCCTATTGAATTTTTATGTTGAATTGTTAGAAAATGTGTTTGCATTTTGCCGTTTTATGTTTAAAACGGCGAGCAATTTTATGATTTAAAACAAAATATCATTGAAATTTAAAAAGATATTAATGAAATCACTTGTTGATAAAATTTATATTAATAATGTGATTTAACATAAATTAAAAATTTAAGTAATATTTTAGAAAAATAACATACACAGTAGTGCACATCAAATTTCCTTAAAAATGTGTATAATTTCACAAAATAGAAGTAAAAAGAAATTATCAGTTTCACCAAAACTGAAAAAATACAAAGTGTTAACATTTAAGTTTTTATTTTAGGGTGATATTTGTTGAAAAAAGAGCAATTTTATTAACAACGCAGGGGGAAAAACTGACTTTTAAGTTTACAGTCAATTTAGTTACACGTGATCATGTATTCTAAACTTATAACTCACTTTTAAATTGACTTCAGTTCTTGCAATAAACCATTATGTAGAAATAAATCAGGTTGCGACATGTCTCTGGTTTAGTTTAATAAACTACCAAAAAATATGAATCAAATTAATTCTAAATTATACATTGCATTACAGATGACATTCATGAATATATTGTTTATATTCAAAAAATATTTAAAACTATTTTTCATTTCATCTTTATTTTTTTTTTTTTTTTTTTTTGCTTAATTAAAATATAATATTAATCATCATCTAGAAAAACTATTTTATTCAATTTTAGATAACTATATATTTGTGGAAACAATTGTTATTTTTTTTTTTTTCTTAACAAAATCATACTGTGTAAAAAGGTGGCAACAAAAAAATTAAGTAAACTACTTACACAACATAGAAATCTCAACATCATTTTGAAGTATTTATTTAAAACACTTCCTCCTTCTTAACAAAAAAAAAAAAAAAAAAAAAAAACAAATAAATAAAAATAAAAAATTTAAAAAGATATAGATATTTATCACAATATTTATCAAAACAAAAGAATCCACTTAAAATTATTCACTTTTTGGCTTTAAGCCGTTTTTACCTTCACAAAAACACAAACTCTTGTTAACTGAATTGAATTAAAAAACAGCAGCCAGATAAAGCACTTAATGAATGTTTCTATAGTGTTGTCAGATTGGGGGATTTATCCCCAAATTGGGGATTTCTTTTGAGAAATGGGGATGAACAATTTAGTTTGGGGAATAGTTGATTTGTTAGGATTCAATTTCAGGTTTTGGTTTTTTGATTTTTATTTTATTTCCATAATTCTTTTTGTCTTCGGAAAAATTAAAAAAAGAATAGTATTCTGCCCGATAATAATTTTTAGTAAGATATGCCTATTTATTCAATAAAAAGTGCAATGAGCACAATAAAAACTAACTGTTATACTAAATATGATACCATATTATTATTATTTATAAAGATGATTATTTATGGATTGGCTGAGAGGGTAATGTTTGATCAAATTGATACTCTATTGTTGTTACTCCGATAATAATCAACAATATAGAAGTCTTTAATAGTTATCCATATTATTGTTATAAAATCAAATGTTTATGCTGCAGTCACGCCTAAACCGCAGAAGAAGTTTTAGTGAAATTTTATATATATTAATTTTAAGATGGAAGGAACTACAGGAAATAAATAAATGGAATGTTGCTGAAAATGGCCAAAATGTCTCTATTTGTTGCACTTTTATTTATTTATTTATTTTAGATGAAAGTGGAAGATTTAACTGGACAAAGCTCTATTTTACGTTGTCTTAAATTTGTTTTTTTTTTTTTATTAACTTTTCCATGCAAACCAGGGGCATTCAGCTGGTATATTACAATTAGTTATTTAAAAGTTTATTGAGATGTATCAAAAATAGATGAATCAATGAAACTTAATTTATCATGCTTTCATACCTTTGAAGAAATAAAAATTTAATCTTCTGTATTTGCATTAACTATAAAAATGTCGTAGATTATTTATTTATCTGAAAAGTTCCAACAAATGTTAAAACGATTTCCTTATAATCTATTTTTTTTTTGAAAACCAATGGGAAACTTTCTTTTTTAATATTAGAACTACGGTTTGGGGTTTCCGGTGATATTTCTTTTCCGGGGAAATCGGAATGAAAAATTCAATTCAAAATTAAATTTTTCATATTAAAAAATTTCAATTATAAGAAAAAAAAGCACTGATTTTTTATAACCACTATTAAAGAACAATATAAATCATAATTATTTAACAAAAAATACATCATACAAAAAATACATATTAAAGTATGATACATCCTTCAAGTTTTAAACAATTTAAAATATTTCATACAATGAAAATATGTACATATTGTTATATGTACATAAGTTATATTAAAAACTGTGTATCTCAGATTTTTAAATTAATTAGTTTTCCATGATCTTCCACTACTGCTAACCTTTTGGAGTTCACAACCTCAGTTATAACTGCTTTTGTTTCCGGTTTACATACAGATACAATATACACAGATTTCAGTAAAGTTTTCCTTAGATGGATTTCTACATATCTTAAAAATAGAATGTGTATTATTTAGATAATGTATATCGAAAACCATTCCGCAAGGTAGTCATCTCGGCTCCTCATTATTCCTAATATTTATAAATGATTTACCAACTTGCATTAAGAATTCTAGAATATTAATGCATGTTGATGATGTTAAAGCTATGGAACAGCTTTACAGCCTATCAATGTTCCTTACTCCAATCAGATCTTTATGATTGGTGTATGAACACATGATGTTCTACAGAATAGACTAGTACTAGTACAATAAATGAACATCAACTTGATCTAGTCGAAGAATTTCTTGATCTGGGTATCTTGCTTGATTGTAAACTATCCTTTAATTCCCACGTTTCGTAAATTGTTAATAAGGCAAAAGAAGTTCTAGGTTTCCTCAAGCGATGGGGAAGAGAGTTTAATGATCCTTACGTTTCCAAGTAATTATTCATATCTCTCACAAGAAAAATCCTGGAATATACTTCCCTGATCTAGGATCCTCAATACGAAGTTCATATAAAGAAAACTGAATCGGTCCAGAAATAATTTCTCTTATTTTGTCTTCGTAATCTTCCATGAAATCCTAACATTAATTTACCATCATATGAAAGTCGATTACAGCTTATTGATCTCCCTACTTCTGAGTTCCTGCTTCGTAAGATCGAATTCGTAATCCCAAATCGTCGAAGTAGAAATTATTCTCCTTTAAAAATAAAATATTTTTGAACCAATTGTGCTAACTTGGATCTCATGAAACGTTTATGTAATCATTTCAACAGTTTTTATCCATATATTAATTTATCAGTAAATCCAATCCGCATTAAGAGGAGTATTTTTAACTTAGTTAAATAATAAGACTTTGTTATTGAATGATTATGGAAAACATTTTACTGCAAATAGCTTTAAGAATAATATATATGCGAGCCTGTAAGAAATTTTAATTTCATTGGCTATTAAATAAATAAATAAATTCCAAAGATAAAAAACATAAACCCTAATCTATGTTGCTATATTTAAGTTTCAATACAAATAGTTTTTATATTCTTTACATTTCCATTTTATATTCATCTTACATTATTAATTAATTCCTTATAATTTAGAGATGTAAAACACAATTCTGAAAAATATTTAAAATTAATAAAATTAATCGCTCTAAGTTCCTAAGTTAAGTTTTGGGTCTTTAACATGTGTCTCAAGAGAACTGAAACATGTTGTGTTTTCAGTGAAAAACTCTCCACTTAGTATTTTTTTTTTTTTTTTTTTTTTGTATAATAGTGAATAGTTATGAAACACAACTTATTTAATATTCATTTCCACAAACTAATATTACAATTAAAAAATCAAAAATTTAATTATCAAAAGTAAAATTGTTTTGAAATTTCATTAAATTCTTAAGACATTCTACGACGAGAAGTATTAACACTTTTAAAAAATAAAATATTTCGTATTTTATTGCTATGTCAAAAGAATCGGTAGGGAATACGTCAGACAGAAATACAATGATTTTATATTTTACTTAGTTTTTATTTTTCTTTCGATATTTTTTCTTTTTAATTTTTTTTTTTTTTTTTGTTTTAGAAAACTTTTGTACAATCTTGTTTTTGATATTGTATTGTGTTCTGTGTAGAAACCCTACACAGAACACAAATTCGTACGAAAGTGAAAATGATTTAGCGTATTTAGCATCTATGAAAAACAAAAACCGAAAAAAAAATTCTTCTACAAATAGTAAAGTGGAATTTTTATTTTCGTCGTGAACACATTCGATTTTTAAATTTAATTTTAATCATATTTTTTCTTCTTTAAATATTTTTCCTTCATTGATCAATTGGTTATAATGTAAATATTTTTTGAATTTGTGAAGACATGTTATAGCTGAAGAAGCAAAACAAAAATATTACGAATTCGACTATACTAAAATTTTCACTTCCGAAAAATTTCTGTGACATACCTGATAGACTACTTAGGTAATTTATCTACCCAAATCTGCATATCAACAAAGAATGTAGGTTACAGTACAAATAAAAAGTAATGTAGTCTATACTAATCTCTAAAATAAATATAATATTTTTGGGATAATATAAGCAGGTAATTGAGGATTTTTGAGGATGAAATTTTGCTATTTACGGTTAAGGCTCGAAATAAATTTGGGAACCTTGTGTTTCTATCTTATATGGACAAACAAATATCAATTTATTTCTTTTGTTCTTTCATTCATTCTGTTTTGTTCTACTTTATTTATTTAATTACTAATTTATTACTTATACTAATTCTACATTTTTCAAGTTCATGGTCGAACTCTCTTCAAAAAGTCAACATAAAACATGTTCATCACAAATAGCTAGATGTTACTTAATTCAATAGATAAAAGTCTATTCTATATAAATGCGGCACAACAGCTAGATTTAAATTAAATGTGACTGTTATTTTTATCAAACAAATAAAAGATTTGATATACAGAAACTGGTTTTTGACCGAAATTTAGTTTTTTTTAATGAAATGTGTCTGCATGTAAAGCTAGTTTGTTTCATAAATTTAAGTTTATTGTTGGGATTCCCTAAAAACAATTTGTTGGTAAATTAGATACATTTATGTATATTTATGTATGTACATAAATAATGTTAACTAATTTTCTAATTAAATAACAAAACTGTCTCTTAATTTTATTGTTGTACACGCTTCTTAATATAGGAATTAGGAAATACCAGACATATTTTATAAATATCTATTTTATTTAATTATAATTTCTATACAGTTTAAATAGAGTTGATAATTAAAAAAGCATTTATATAATTTATGCATTAGTATACAGTAAAATGATTATAACTAATCAATATAGTGATGCAGTCTGCAAAACTTATATATATATATATATATATATACATATATATATATATATATACATATATATATATATATATATATATATATATATATATATATATATATATATATATATACATATATATATATATATATATATATATATACATATATATATATATATATATATATCTGTACGTATGTACATGTCTGTATGTATGTACAAATTAACTAAATCCATAAACACGTATTATTATGTGGAGACCTGATTTTAGTACTAAAAAAGCAACTTTTTTTTAGTTCAATTGAAAAACAATCTTTTGTGTTCAAAAAATAATAAAAATCCATCAAAAAAATTTTTTTTCCATCAACAGTTTATTTTTTTATTTTGATCGACGGAAAAATATAAATATCAGATGAAAAAAATCTAAACAACAATTTCATTGAATAAAAAGATATTTAAAATGTATTAATATAATACACACAAGATTCAAATAAATATAATAGTAGAATATATATTTTGAAAAAAAAAAAAAAACAAAAGTATGAATAAATAAACATTTTTTTAAAATCTTTTCTATACTGGGGGATAGTTTTGTAACTTAATTCGAAGGCAAAATCGTTCAAATTTGTATATTATACATTGAAATTCTAAAGTATTTTTTTCCGAATCAAAATTTATTTTTAAAGATATTTATTTAGTTTTTTCATCGTGAGGGATATTTTATTAAAAAAAAATAAAAATCCTTCATATAGTTTTTCAACAAATGAAAAAACATTCGGGTTGCATGCTTTAAAAGCAGTAAAACCACTTTAAACGCATTTCTGTTAATTTGACACACATACATACATTTATTTATTTATTTATGAAAAACACAAGGTGTGACTTCTCTTAAAAGATTCATAAATACTTTAACGAGTTCAGTGTTGTCAGATTAGGGGATTTATCTCCAAATTGGGGATTTCTTTTGGGAAATGGGAGTGAAAAATTTAATTTGGAATTAAGGGATTTGTTGGGGTTGAATTTCAGATTTTGGGGACTTTTGGAATCTTCTTGGGATTTATATTTTATTTCCATAATTTTTCTTTTTAACTTAGGAAAAATTAAAAAAAACATAATATTCCGCCCGATATTAATTTTTAGTAAGATATGCCTATCTATACAACAGTGTAATGAAGATAATAAAAAATATCTGTTGTACTAAATATAATACCATAAAGTAAAAAAAAAAAATAGTTATAATCTCTGCAACAAGATGATTATTTGTGGATTGGCTGAGAGGGTAATGTTTGATCAGTTGATATTCTACTATAGTTACTCCAATAATAACACGGTACTCGAAAATGAAGGTTATTTTTTTAATAAGTTGGGCATCCATTGGGTAAAACTAAGTTGACAACGCAGAATTTAATGGTGTCAAACATTTTCAAAACTAAGCTAAACTAATGTTACCAATAAGCAACTTTTCAAACAAAATCATAAATACATTAAGAATCGGACTGAAATTGATTTAATTTGTGATTGGAGTATATATTCAATCGATTTATTGTTTAATTTGCATAATTAATATCGCTATCGTGTCTAATTTTCTATTATTTGTGCTATTGCCAAAATAAAGTTTAAACCCAAATATCGCGAATACGAGCGCTAACTTCGACAAACGGAAGCCACCAATGAATTCAGTATACTCGAATTAGCTTTATCAGTGGGGTGCCCAGCTCGTTAAAATTTGTGACTAGCATAGTACAATTAATAATATAATAATTATCCATATTATTATTATTGTTTTAAGGTCAAATGTGTATTTGTTTATGACGCCTAAACCGCAATTTTAATGAAATTTTGTATAGATTAATTTTAAGGTAGAAGGAACTATGATAAAATAAATCATTATATAAATACATTGTATATTGCTCAAAATGGCCAAAATGTCGCTTTTTTCGCACTTCTATTATTATTATTATTATTATTATTGTTATTATTATTATTATTATTATTATTATCTTCGATGAAAGTGGAAGTTCTAACTGGACAAAGCTATATTTTACGTTTTCTTCAATTTGTTTTTATTAACTTTTAGAATTCCATGCAATGCAATGCTATTCAACTATTATATTATAATTAGTTAATTAAAAGTTCAATAAAATGTATCAAAAATAATCAAGTCAATTGAACTTAGTTTATAATGCTTTGACAATAAAAATGACATAAATTATTTACTTAAATGGTAAAACGATGTCCATATAATCTCATTTTTTTTTTTTTTTTTTTTTTTTTTTTTGAGGAAAAAGTATATGGATTGCAGTAGGAATAAAAAGTATTCTAGTTTATACTAATCTCTAAAATAAAGGTAATATTTTAGTGCAGATTTTTGAGGATAATGTAAGTAGTTATTTGGAGACTTTTGGGGATGAGATTTTACTAACTGGAGATAAGGCTCGAATAAGTATATCAAAAGATTTCAAAAGAATATGTACTTTAAAAGAGAAAATATTATACTCAGGTTTGGCAACTGAGTTGGGTTTTTTAGTATGTATGTTTTTGGACTATAACTATATTAAAATATTCTCAAATTATTAAAACAAATGTAGGGTAATTCCAAAAAATTTCGACCCAAAGTTACAGTTTTAAAAATTTTATATCTTCGACTTTTTTTTAATTCGGGGTATTCGTTAAAGTAGGACACTTAAGGCATTTTGGTCAAAGATGAAAAAATTATAACGTTAAATATCTAATGGAAATCTGAAAAATATCTAAAGGAAAATATCCAATGGAAAGGACTGGTATTCCTCTTTATCATAAAATGATTAAAGTTAAAATTAAAAAAATCGGGTCTCAATGGGATCAGAAATTATAACAGTTTGCTTATAACAGTTAGTACAATTTTATTTTAAATTTAGTATCAATACAAATAGGAAAGGATAAGAACAACTTATGTACGTTAAGATTGACCATATAATATATGAGTATAGGCACCAAAATGATTATCAAGAGAGTTCTTTAAATGAAAACTATAGTGAATTGTGGAACGAACCCCAGGAAATTTATTACAGTAACGTTTGTTTATATGGAAATTATTAATGTAAAATTTTACTTCGATATTGGCATTTATGTGAGATTTATGTGCGTTTAAGTATTTTTCGGGAATATGGAAGCCATGGTCATTTATGGACCAATTATTATAAAATTCAGCGGGGCTGTCTATACTCGAACAACTTGTAAACTTAGTTATATTAAATTTTATCTCTATATTGATATTTATGTGAGATTGCATATATCTTAAATTGATTTTCGGTATTGGGGTTTATATGGGAAACATGTTCAACTATTGACCTATTACTATGAAATTAGGTATGATGTGTTATACTTATATAAAACTCAAATATATATATATATATATATATATATATATAATTTTATATTGATGTTAACTTAATTGTCGGATTTATGTGCCTTTAAGTAATTTTTAGGCAGCCGAACCTACATGAAAGATATGATCAATTATGGACTAGTTTTTATAAAATTTGGTACAACGATCTACACTTTTACAAAACTTATGTGAGCTAAAATTACATAAATACGACATATTTCAGATATTTATATGCGTTAAGATATTATTACGAGGAAAAAACTTGTATGGGGTTAAGATGAAATAATGAACCGATAATGATCAAATTCAGCAGACTTTGCCTTTGTAACCACATGTTTCAAATTTAAATAAATAATCTCTAAAATTATCATAATTAATTCGACGGATTTTATAAAGTGATTTACAGTGGGTTAAAGGTCTGTTAATGTGTTAATAATAACGACCTGTTATATTTAACTTCGAATAGGTATATCAATATGCCTAAAAACTTCTTAATATTTAAAAAAAAATGTGCTAGTTAGTACAGAAAAATTGTTGTAACTTCTGATCCCATTGAAATCTCATTTTTAAATTTTTACATTATAATGACAAAGTTATTCGTGTTATCCAGGGAAAAGGCTATTTTTCCTATAAGAGGTCCTTGCAACAGGAAGACATTTTATTGTTATGACCATATGAAAGAGAAGAATCTCAGTCCTTTCCAATAATATCAAGGTTGTTGAAATCTGATAATGGTTATGTGCATTATTCAAGCTTAAATTTTGCTAATTTTTGTGAAAAAAAATCGAAGTATTCAAATTTAGAGGTACATATAATGTAACGATATGATGCAGATTGATACGCCATATGAAGCGCATAGAGGAGTAGATTATACGCGCTTCATTTACATAAATCACTACAATCACTGCCACTCCCATACTGATTTGTATGAATTTCGAACATATTTTTATAAATTTTATTGTAATAAAGACTACATTAAAGGTAGACGTGGTAGGATCTAATCACGCCAATCTTAGTGTAATATTTGCATAAAAGATTTTTAGCCTATATTATTAAAATATATAATTAAAATTTTCAAATTTTCAAATCTTAATAAAATGCAGGTATATCATATTTTTTTCCTAATATTTTATAATATTTTAAAAGAACGGAAAAAGTCGTAGTGGATATGAAATATAATTTTATTTTAAATTTATCGAAATTACGAAGAGATATGAAAGTAACAGCTTATTTATTAAAGTATTTTTTCGCATTTACTAGTAAACATGTTGTATATTATAGAAATAGAATATTGAAAGTATCTGTAGAGCGATTTATGCATTTTCTTATTTAAAATTTTTGTGAGGAAGTATGTTAAATTTATCTGCATATATCTGAATAAATATTGCAGATATTGATATATATATATATATATATATATATATATATATATATATATATATTTATATTTTTATATTTTTATACATCTAAAATATTTATGAAACGATCTTGCTGAATTTGAATAGCAAAATTCTCGAAAGAATTTTATTTATGGCAGTAAACCATAGCAGTAAAAAATTATGACAAAAGCATTTTTTAATAAATTATTATTTGGTTTTAAATAAAATATTATAAAAAAATTATTAGAATTTTTTATTATATTTTATTATTTGAAAATTATTTTAAAAACAATGCACAAAATAAAAACAATTTTATGTATTTTGACAATTTCAGTAAAATAAAAAATAAAATTATAAAATGAGAAAATCAAAAAATATGAATATGAGCATTTAAAGACATTCGGAGGTATTTCCTTACAGATCTTCTTAATAATAATTAAAATGTATGTATCATTCAGATGTTTCGAGACCAAGTGATTACAAATGTATTTTACCTCTTAAAATAGCTATATGTACGTTATGTATATTGTTTTATTTTATTATTTTATGTGAGTAAATTTAGAAATGTACGTCCTTATAGATAGCTGCAAGAACAGTGTTTCGTTCTATAATCTCTTCAAACGAACCTATTGTGTTGGATACATATCTGCCGTGATCGGTTCATCAAAAACAATTTGGGTTTGTGGCGCATTTCAGAAAGGCAAAGTCTCCTTACGACGTCTCTTAGCTTCTGTTCCCGTCGCACCTAATTTCCTTGCTTTTGTATGAATCAAGTGCAAGTGAATCACATATCTGGAAACTGTTGTTTGATTTACACGAAATACATTATTCAAGCACTTCTTGCAGACTAGGAATCTTTATGCCAAACTCCAATTCTTCATTTTCAAAAAATTTTGGCTGGACAGAACACATCTTATCATGCACATCGAAATCATCACTTTTAAATATCGAAACCAATGTTAAATTTTAATAAGGATTCATTTTTTCAAGTCGATTTGGTAATTTATAGAACTTAAAAGAAGCTTCAAAGGATCAGCATTTTCTTATTGTTATTCTTATATGTGTGTATATTAAAACATCAGTTTCTAACTAACTGTATGAAATACCAATATTACACTTCATATACATGTATTGTTTCATAAATCCTATACCGAATTTACCCAAATATTATTAGATTATTTATTTTTCGCAATTTAATTGTAAAATATGCAATATGTAAAAATATATATAAATTTTTATTAAAAATTTTATTGATTCAACATCGAATATTGTTTGAATATCTTCTAAAAACTAAATATTACTTTTATCGTTTTACTTAAAAGAGTCTATTAAATTATTCAAATTTATAAAGAGCAAAAATATTTTAATAAGAAAAAAGTAAAATTTTTTTAATAAAACATTTATGAATTTGAATATTTGATTTTACTAATTCATTGATAGGTCGTATTTCAGTAAAAAATATAATTAATTTTATAAATTTAGTATTAGAATGTGAAATTTTATTTTTTCTGTGTACACAGAAAAAGTTATGGCTGAAATTTTTCTAAATTTATTTGGATATAAACTAAATTTAATGCAAAATAATATTTGGTTTTAATATTAATTTTTTAATAGAATTTTTTAAATAAATCTTATTTAAATTTAAATAAAATTTTATAAAAAAATTTTTTTGATTTTAATATATTATTTTATTGCTTGTAAATTCATTCTAAACTAATACAATAATAATTTCTTTTCTTTTGACAATTAAAAATATAAAATTTTTAATTGTCAAAATTAATTTGCAGGATTCCAAAATTAATTTTCCTTAATTTTCATATATACTTCATTACCAAATATTTATAATGATATATTTTTGTGTATCTTCTAGATGAATCAAAAGCATATGAAATATGCATGTATGTAGCAATGCATCGCATAAATTATAGGGTCTATTTTATATTGCTGTATAATTCTCAAGTCGCTCAAACTATATCCTTTCAATTATGTGTCTGAACATGTAGCCCCTTCTCGTGATATAATTATGCGAAAGTAACTGGACTTCTTAAAGATAATTTAATGTGTGTTGTTCGGTTTTGGCAGTACCAAAGCAGAGTTTGTTTGCGCATTTGTTATATCCTATCTATTTTGGTTTCATTAGAACTTAGATATTTCACTTTGTTAAAAGGTATGTAAGTTGAATTCATTTAGAAAATGCTTCAATTGATAACGATTGCGTTTCTGTTTTAGATGGTTTTAGCCACTAATTAAATTTGGAAATAGCGTCCTGTCTTCTTTTATTTCATACTAGCTTAATCCGGTGCGCTTCGATGCACTGTTAAAATAAAATAAGTATGAAAAATACAAATATATTTTTTTATGATTTAATTTATTTATTTACATACATATTGTATTTATTGTTTTGTTTTGTAAGTATACACTTTTAACAAGATATTTTCTATCTATAGGGGTATAGCTCCTCCTCTGTCCACCCAGCTCATTTTTATTTTGAAATTTATAGTTGTCCATTACAGTGACTTTAACCAAGTTCTTTAGTTACACGATGTTTAATATGTGCATCATATGGAGGTATTGCTCGCCCTGCGCTTACCCCGTTTATTTTAATTTTCAAAGGTGTAGTTTATCATAAGAGTAACTCCTACCAAGTTTGAACATTTTCACTATAGCAGTTCTTAAGAAATGTGATATTAAATATTGGCGTACTATGGGGGGTACCACTCCCCTTCAGCTTCAATTTCGTTGCTCAGAAAATCCTACTACAAAAAATTCAAGAAAATGGACGCAGCGGCTCTTAAGAAATCCGATACTTAATATTGGTATCCTTTGGGGGGTACCAGTTCCCGTGCGCCTATCGAAAAAAAGTAGCTTATTTTATTTAAGGGGCTCATGTGATGTTACTGTAGAAATTTCAGGAAAATCGGTTCAGTCGTTTAGGAATCTACAAGCCAACAGACGAACATATTTAATTTTTATATATATAGATATATCTTTCTATTCATAAATGTATATTTTATATACTACTATACATGAATACATAAACTATTAGTTATGGCACCATTATTTTTCACCCGCATAATTACACATTATCTACATACTATACACTATATTTCATCTAAAAAAGTCTCCATTAATTAGTTAGTATTATATAAAAGTTTCGCTTCTCTACACCAAATTTTCACACTTGCATTTAAATGATAAAATACAATACTAGCATTCGATCCGAATTATTATATATACGAAAGCGGATCAATAAGTCCGTGACTTTTCGAACTTACCTCGTAGTTATATGAAATGCAACACTATTTCCATCAAGTACCACCTGTGAATAGACAACTGTCAAAGTGTTGTCATTTACTTTGCATAAAAATTAGGATTTGTTGATGCCATAAGCATTTTATATGACAGTGTGATTTCATTTTCAAATGATCAGCTGGCTTTAAGAAAGTTGTTTGCAAGACGGGTGCCACGTTTGCTCTCAATTGACCGTAAACGTAAACGTGTGACAACTTCAAAGGAGTTGTTTAACTGCAAGCCGAATTTGTTTTTGCAGCGTTTTGTAACTGTGGATGAAACATGGATCCATTACGCAGCTTAGACTGCTGCTTGGTCTCCGGAGTACAGGGTTTCTCCGTGTGAACCTACTCCGAAGAATGTTAAGGTAAGTTTGTCGGCCAATAAGGTGATGGCAACAGCTTTTTGGGATGCACGCGGGATAATCCACATCGATTATCTTCAAAAGGGAAAAACAATAAACGGCGAATATTATGTCAACTTATTAGAACGATTTAATGAGGATTAAAAAAGAAAACGACCCCATATTGTCAAGAAAAGGCTCCTTTATATCAAGATAATGCACGGGTACACACGTGTGCAGTCCCAATGGCAAAACTCTATGAATTGGGCTACGAATTGGTACCTCATCCGTCATATTCTCTGGATTTAGACCCTACTGACTACTTCTTATTTTTAAACCTAAAGAAATGGCTCGGTGGAAAGAGATTGAGCTCCAACGGTGAAATTACTGACCAATCAAATGCCTATTTTAAAATGTAAAAAAATATTATATAAAAATAAAAATTGTTTGAAAATCTGCAAAAAAATTTAATGTTATTTTTATTGATTTTAATAACTCATATTATTGAATTTCTTAAGAATTTTCAAATATTCAAATTTATAAATAGTAAAAATATTTTAATAAGAAAAAAATTTAAAATTTTTTCAATAATATATTTACGAATTGGAATATTTGATTTTACTAATCCAATGATAGATCCGATTTCAATAAAAAATATAATTGTGTTTTGCTTGAAATATTTTTATAGAAAATATATGTATAGAGAAAAAGAAAAACGGGTATTAGAATTTTTTCTTGGGGTTTTTATTTAGCTCGGGTTTTTTCTTAATTTGTACGTACCGTACGCTCGGGTTTTACAAAAGTAAGTGAGTGTTTACAAAAATTATGTATAATAACAAGATGGGAAAATGTCAAATAAAAAAAACATAGAAAACAGCCACTGAACAATAATTAGTGACTGTTTACACTGTGCGCGTAAACATCCCGCCCCCCTTGCAGTGCTGCAACAAGGAAGGCTAAAGATAACGCAGGTAATAACTAACACTATGGTGGCCGGATTCTGTAATTGGGGGTACTCATGTTGTGGTAGAGCTGCTGCTATGGTTGCGGGTACTGCTGCTGCTGATGATGAAGCTGCTGTTGTGGCTTATAGAACTGCCGTTGATTTTGGTGGGGCCAACATCGGTGTTGTTTTTGGTGGTGCGCCGCTTTTTATATCTCCGGCGTTTGGGGTTGAAAAAAAAGATAAAAAAAGAAAGAAAAAGAAGGGGAGAATTAGTTTGTATCTTTGGGTAAGAGAACAAGCTTCACTATTGGGCGGGTGATAATGCCAGAAGCTGTTCTCACGTCCGCTGAGCGGACTTTAGAGTCCTGTCCGACGTGGGTCTTAACTATTCGACCTAAACGCCACTCATTAGGGGGTAAATTATCCTGACGAACAACAACTAAATCTCCTACTTGGAAGTCCCTTTCTGGATATTTCCATTTTACACGACGATGGAGTTCTTTGAGGTATTCCTCTTTCCATCGCTGAGCAAACTGATGATGAAGCACCTTGAGTTTTTGCCACCTGTTGGCCACACTCAAAGAAAGATCAGAATGATCGGGTTCAGGGGGTGAAAGAAGAGGTGCTCCAATAAGGAAATGGCCTGGGGTTAAAGGAACTAAATCATTGGGATCTTCACTTATAGCAGTTAGGGGTCTTGAATTCAGGCATGCTTCTATTCGAGTCAACATTGTCGTAAATTCCTCAAAGGTAAATTTCTGAACTCCAGAAATTTTTCGTAAATGAGTTTTAACACTCTTTACGCCAGCTTCCCATAAGCCGCCCATATGAGGTGCTCCAGGAGGTATAAAATGCCATTCAATGGGTTGAAAACTATTTCGTACTAAGACTTTCCTTCTTAAATCGGGTAAAAAATGTTTGCGGTCTATTTCTAGGATATTAGCCGCACCTACAAAGGCAGTACCATTATCCGAGTACAAATGTGAAGGACAGCCTCGTCGGGAGAAAAATCGGGAGAATGCAGCAAGAAATGTTTCCGTCGATATATCACCGGTCGCCTCTAAATGAATTGCCTTTGTTGCAAAACAAACAAACACAAGGACATAGCCCTTGGTAATTCGACAAGCCCTACCAATGTAAGACTTAATATCGAATGGACCAGCGAAATCTAAGCCGGTGTGGGTAAACGGTCTCGAAAAAGACGCTCGTTCAGGGGGTAATGCAGCCATTATCTGCTGACAGGATTTTTTCCTGTAAATTGTACATTCCTTGCAATTATGAATCACAGTACGAATTAAGTTCTTTAATTTCGGGACCCAAAACTCACTTCTAATTAATCGGAGCATTAGAGAATGTCCGCCATGGGCTGAACATTTGTGGACATGTTCCACATATAAACGGGTGAAACGTGCCGAATAAGGCAAAATCCTTGGGTATCGCTCATCATATGTCAAGCCAGATGATCTGACTAATCGACCATTGATTCTTACGAAACCATTTGAGTCGATAAAGGGGTTCAGTGTGAGCAAATTACTTTTTGTCGGTAAAGGGGTACCTTTTGAAAGAATATTATATTCCGAAATAAAATTCTGTTGACATACGAGCACTAATCGATCACGAGTAAATTTCATTTCTTTTTGGGTTAAATCTAAGGTGTTGTACAAACATTTTCGAGTTTTCAAATATGTTAAACACCTGAACCAATACGAAATAATTCGCATTGCTCGGGGTAAATCTGAAAAGCGCTCAAGTATGTCATAAGAGGGTTTTGTCTGAACCAAAAATGATTGAACTTCTAAATGTTGATGATCGGTAACAGAATACTGAGGCCAATATTCTTGAGGTTTCGTTAGCCAGGAAGGACCATGCCACCACAAGGAATTTTCAATTAAGTCACGAGCTAGAGCTCCGCGACTTGCGAGATCGGCGGGGTTATCTTTGGAGTCAACATGAAACCAATTTTCGTTACCAACCTTCTTCAAAATTAACGCAACTCTATTTTTGACGAAAGTGGGCCAATGGCATGGGGGTTTTTTGAGCCAAGATAAAACTATGGTAGAATCAGTCCACAGAAAAATCTTTCTCTTGTCTAGATTTAATTGACTACTCAAAGATTCTACCATTTTTGCCATCAAAGCCGCTCCACAAAGTTCTAAACGGGGTAATGTTTCACACTTTACGGGAGCTACTTTCGTTTTGGACGCGAGTAAGTGCGCCGAGATATTATTTGTTGATGCATTTCGTAGATAAAGCACTGTACCATAAGCTTTTTCTGATGCATCACAAAATGCGTGAAGTTCAATATCGGAATCGGGGTGAAAATTAACCCATCTTGGAATATTAATTTTCTCGATATTGGGGTAATCATTTAAAAAGGTTTGCCACTGAATTAGGGTTAAGGGTTTTAAATTATCATCCCAATCAGTCTTGTCTTTCCAAATTTGCTGCATGATAATTTTTGCTACAATTATCTTTGGGGATAGCCAACCTGCTGGATCGAAAAGCTTAGCAATTTCTGACAAGACAGCACGTTTTGTTATTGTATTTCTACGAGGCTGCGAAACTAGTCTAAAATAAAAGCAATCATTATTTGCATTCCATCGCAAGCCTAAAGTTTTCGTATTGCTAGCATCTGAAATTTTTAAGAAGTCTGCATCAAGCAGATTCTCACGGGGTAAATCTTCTAAGAGACGAATATGATTAGCTGTCCATTTTCTCAAAATGAAACCAGCCGAATTTAGAACATGAGTAAGTTCAACCCGTCTCCTAAAAGCGTCTTCTAGCTCATGAGAGCCAGCAAGTACATCATCGACATAAATTTGGGTTTTCAAAATTTCAGATGCCGCAGGACTTCGGGGTTCACAATCGTTTGCCAATTGTATGAGAGTGCGAATCGCTAAATAAGGTGCACAGTTCACTCCGAACGTGACCGTATTTAACTCATAGTCCTTTACGTCAACTTCGGGGTTTTCCCGATACAATATTCGTTGGAATTGGGTTTGATTGGGATGAATCAATATTTGGCGATACATCTTTTCAATGTCCGCGTTAAAGACATATTTGAAAAGTCGCCATTTTAAAATTAGTACCGTAAGGTCTGCCTGCAAAACAGGCCCTGGGTATAAAATATTATTCAAGCTCACGCCATTAGAAGAGGGGTTTGAAGCATTAAATACTACTCTCAGTTTAGTAGTGATGCTATCGGGTTTAAATACGGCGTGATGGGGTAAATAATATGTGGTCGCATTTACACTCGGGAGTTCAACAGCTCTAATATGTCCCAATTCAAAATATTCATTAATCACACTATCATAGTGTGCTTTTAATTCAGGGTTCTTTAAAAGACGGGTTTCATTTCGTTTGAATTGAGACAGGGCGCTATATCGAGAATCTCCTAAAGTTAACTCATTAAGAAATTCTGGACGAAAGGGGAGTGAAACTACATAGCGACCATCGGGGTTTCGATATGTGGTGGACCGATAAAGTTCTTCGCAATATTCGTCGGCTTCTGAAAAACGGGTGGCTAGTGGAACTTCTTCTAGTTCCCAAAACCGAGAAAGTTGATTATTTAAATCAATTTGGGAGCAAAAGTTTGCAACAGAGTGTAGGGGTTCAGATTGAAGAACTTCACCAGTTATTATCCAACCGAAAACTGTTCTCTGGGCGATCAGGTTGCCATTTGGATGTATTTTAACATCCTTAGTTAAAATTTTTGGATAAACATTTCCTCCGAAAAGAATATCCATATGGGTACACATAACATCGGTCATTGTAATATCGGGGAAATTTGAGGTTACAATATCAGTAAGGGAACACGAGGGCAACCGACCGGTTATTCTATCAACAACATATGCGCAAATTTTCAGTTTAAAATTGGGGTCGATCGGAGATCCGACAGTTACAACACACATGGTTGAAGCTTTTCCAGCATAACAATCCATCATGCCAGTAACGTTAGTCGTTGGCACAGAAAATGTAGGAATTGCAAGTTTCCTTTGTAACCTCCTTGAAATAAAGGTACCTTGCGAGCCGGGGTCAACCAGCGCTCGTGCAGCACATCTGATATCTTTAATGTGGACTATACATATAGTCGAGCCTAAGAGGACTGTAGAATGGGGGTTTTGGTTCAGATGTGCTGTATAAGTATGGGTATTTTGAGCGCCTGTAGAAGTTGAAGGGTTATAATTAAGAGGGGTTTGTATTTGATTGTTTGCTGGGTTTATACTCTGAGTGGTCTGCTGGGTAATAGCAGAACCAGTAGTTAAAGGTAGTTGGGATGAAACTACACTGGGAATGTGTCCCTGTAGCCTTACATCTCTATGTAACAAGGAGTGATGTCTCTGTTTACAAAGGGAACAAACATGAATACTTTTACAGTTCTTATATTCATGAGAGGTCGCAAGGCAATTTGTGCAACATTTAAGTTTTTTAACGGTCGACATTCTCTCATCAACACTTTGACTCAAAAAGGAAGGACAAAGTCTTAGGGGGTGTGATCCTTGACACATAAAACAACGACAAGTTGTTGGGGTGGAAACAGTTTTTGTAGCGAAACTTTGGACTTTCCTTGAATCATTTGAAGATTTTTTCGAGACATTAAAATTGGGATTTTTACGGGGGTTTGCAGTACTCAAATTTTTGTTCGGGTTTTGAACGAATTGCGATTGAGACTGCCTTATGTCTGAAATCGATTCAAGAGTCTTGAAATGAGCAGTCAGAAATGCGTCCATATCTTCCCATTTAGGTGTTTTCGTACAAAGTTTCTTTGACTGTTCCCAAAGACTCAGAGTGTTTTCAGGTAACTTTGTAGCACAAATATATACTAACATTACGTGATAAAAAACTTCTGGGGTTACTTCAAGCAATGAAAGATTCGTAATACAATCATTAATAGTCCGCTGTAGATTTTTTATACTTGGACCATTTTCTTGGGATAGGGGTTTAATACTTAAAAGAGTACGAAGCTGTTCATTAATTAGGGCCCCTTTGTTCTCAAACGTGTCAACCAACCTTTTCCATGCAATTGCATAGCCATCGTTAGTTAACGGGACGGTTTGTATGACATCATGGGCATCTTTGCCAGTTTTTTGTAACAAATAATATAGTTTTTGAACTGGTGTTAGTCGGGGGTTATTGCCATACAACGCAGAGAACATGTCTCGGAAAGAGGGCCAGCTCTTATAGTCACCATAGAATATAGGGGTATCACAAGGGGGTAAATTCATAATGGGTATTGATGTTTCCATTAACTTTTCAGCCTGAGCGGCCGATCTTAATCGGTCCATATGGGCCGTAATTAATGATATACCACGGGTATATGTACTATAAGAGCCCATATATCGGGACTTAACCTCGACAATTTGCGGGCTTTTCTTTTGTTCAGCCTCAATCAACAAAGTGTCGTATGTTGACCTAACAGCTTCCCATAAACGGTTAAGTTCCTTTTCATGACTAACTAACGAACCTATTCTGTGTTCAGAAGCGGGTATAATGGCAACATAAGCCTCAAAATCTGCTAAACGATCTGTATTACGAATCAAAGCTGATAGATCCATTTTTGATCTTAATTTGTATTGAGTAATTTTGAAAAAAAAGCAAATAAAAATGTGTAAAAACTAATAATCGAACTAGTCGTTCAAAAAAAGGGGTAAATTAGCTTTTTTTTTTTCTTTTTAATAAAAAGTATTATTTCAAAATTAATTGAAAAAAAGCTTGAAAATTATCACGTTAAAACTGAGAATTTATATAAGAGGGGTAAAAATAATAAAAACAAAAAATAAATTTTGCAAAAAAACGGGGAAAAATTCGAAAAAGGTCAATAAATGTTCAACAAAGTTGTATAAAATTTAAAAAAAATAGAGTAAATGTTTCAAAAAAAAAAAAAAAAATAAAGGGTAAATATCAAAAATGGGTGGATATAAAAAGTAGAGTTTACTTTCAAAAAAAGTAAGGGTAAAATAATAATAGCGAAAGCGATTTTATACTTTGTTCACTAATTCAGAACAAATATTCAAATTCTAAGGGGTTTAATTACAATTTTCGTAAAAATTTCGGGTAAAAAATATTTTAAAACAAATAAATTAATTATAAAATCACTTTCGCAGTTACAAATGGTATAAAAATAATAAATACACTAGCACAGATAATAAATAAACACGGTTACTCACTTTCGGGTAAACGAATAAATTAATTTTTGTCAAAAAATATATAAATTATTCTTCAAATTTACTTTATCCCGGGTAAAAACAATATTAAATCAATAAAGTGCACAAATTTTTTCACAAATGAGTTAAAATTATGTAAAAAACTGAGTAAAAATGCACTTTATCAAATAAAATTTAATAGTAACCGGTTTATTCGTTTATCAAAATTATACTGCACTAGTGTTATGGTAATGTGTAACAAGAGAAACACAAGAAGAAACAACCAACAAGAGGGAGTAATAAACTGTGTTTTTGTTTTTATTAAAATACAAAACACTCTCAGTCACTAGAAACGACACACACAATATTTTTTGTTTGTTTATTATTATCAAAACACTATGAACACAAGAAATATTATTTATTAATTATTCGCGTGTCTGTCTGTTTTTGTTTACAAAAAAACTAACGAGTAAAATTTTGTTTTATTTATTCTCTTTTGTGCTATGTTCTTTAAACTAGCACAGTTGAGTTAAATTGGAATAAACAAAAGCTTTTGTTAACAGAGGAGTTAACAGAGAATAAATAAAATTGGGATCCAAAAAAGAAAACAACAATAATAAAATAAAAGATCACTTTTTAATAAAATAAAATTAAAGCAAAAAAATGAAAAATTAGGGATTAAGACCTTTATTTTATCACTGTAAAAAAAAAAAGGAAAAGCACACGCGAATAAAAAAACACTTTGGGGTAAAATATAAAAAATAACAAAGGGGGTTTTTGTTACTTTTAACTCAACCGTGTTTTGCCGACGGCAATTTGTGTTTCTAGCACTGATCTTGTTTGTTGGTTTTTTTTTGTCTTTTTTTCACTTGTGTTTGCACTTTTCACTTTAAATTCAAACAACTTACCTTTTTAATTGTTTGAGGGAGGGTTTAAAATAAAAAAAACAGGATTTATCCAAAAAAAAGAGTGCGGGTTTCCAACAGGAGGGTTCTGAAAATAAAATATTTTCTTAAAAATATTTCAAGTTCACGGGGGGTTTCTTAAATATCCGGTTAAGGACCAAAAAAAATGTTTTGCTTGAAATATTTTTATAGAAAATATATGTATAGAGAAAAAGAAAAACGGGTATTAGAATTTTTTCTTGGGGTTTTTATTTAGCTCGGGTTTTTTCTTAATTTGTACGTACCGTACGCTCGGGTTTTACAAAAGTAAGTGAGTGTTTACAAAAATTATGTATAATAACAAGATGGGAAAATGTCAAATAAAAAAAACATAGAAAACAGCCACTGAACAATAATTAGTGACTGTTTACACTGTGCGCGTAAACAAATTGGTTTTATGAATTTATTAATAGAAAACGAAATTTAACTTTTTCTATGTAAATTAACTTCCTATTTAAGATGTCATTTATCACTTATTTTATAAACAAAGTAGATGAAAATTAAATTAATTCATCTGGTACCACTTTAGCACAATTGAAATAAAATTATAATGATCCAAAATGAAGAAAGTTCAAGGAAGTAGAGCCAGAGTGTGAAATGTTAGCGTTTACTTTTGGCGTACAAAAAAAAGTTTGAAAATTTTTGGCACATCATGAAACACAAATCTGTTCGTGTGAATGACTTTTAGCGAATGGCGTTAGTGCTGGTGATTTAAGATAAAAAGTTATAAAATATTGCCAAAATTATGTTTTCAACAACGTTTTAAAAATTACCACATGTATATAAATTATTTTTTAACATTTCGTTAAACAAATTTTAGTTAAATAATTATTTTCTCATTTTTTAATTTTATATTTATATATATTTAATATTTGATAACAATTTTTTTTAATGATATTAAGGGACAAGAAATGATGACCGACTATGTTATGGTAGTTAAAATTTAGAAATTTAGAGGACATTGTAAAAGTTAAATTTTAAATCCGATATGGGTAATAAATGCACATATGTAAGCTACACAGATATATGTAACGTATACATTGCGGGTAAGTTTCGATAAGTTTTATAATATTGAACATAATCGCGACCACAAATCAGTTTAAACCTCCCTTTAAAGCTAGAGCACAAAAAAAAAAAATCATCCGTGTTCAAAATTAAAAATGTAGCCACTCTTTAGCCAGCATACATTTTTCATTTTGAATTCGACTGAAAATGTACACAGCCTGCCACTTGAATAAGGAATTACATTTTTTAACTTTAATTAAGTATACCTTTTAAACTAAAGTTCAGAAAAAAATAATTTTTTGCGCAACCAAATTACAAAGTATTGGCTTTAGTTCCCTGAAGAAATACAAAATTTACATATTTTGTTATACTAAAATTATGCATCTATTTAAAGACTTGTATATCTATGGTACTTTTTCGTGTGTCACTTGAATAAGGAATATTTTAAAACTAAGCAAATTTTAATTTATTTTTAAATTTTAGGTTATAAAAATGATATTTATTATCTTCTAGATTTAAATTAGTAATGAGTACTGCCACCATTTTTAGAAATAACCTCAAAAATGCGATTTGGCATCGAATTGTATAATGACTCTAAGTAATTTAGCAAAATTGAACTCCATGCTTCCGTTATTGCATTCTTTATAGATTCTATCGTCTGAAGTTGTTTTCCTCCTTCATAAACTTTTCTTGCTAGCCAACTCCAGATATTTTCCATTGGATTCAGGTATGCTGAATATGGGGGCCAATCCAAAAGTTGAACACCTTGTTGATTAATCCATTGTTTTACTGATCCATTGTTTTACTGATCTGTCGTGGAATGGGTCCAAAGAAATCATTAAATTTTGGAAATGCTTCCTCCAGAATGTTCTTGTAAGTCGTTGCAGTCATTTTGTTGGATACAAAAACCAATTATATGGTACCATAATACGAAATGGTACCCCATACCATTATTCCGCCCTCTCGGCTGTGTCTACTGCTCTAGGTCATGGAAGTAATAGTTATACCCGTCGGGACCATCAATATTAAATTTTTTTTCATCGGAAAATACAACTTTAAACCATTTGTCGCACCATGTGATTGTATTTTTGGCAAACTGTAGACGTTGTGATTTGCGTTTTTCATTAAGTGGTGTTTTTTTTTTTTTTTAAATTTTCGTCGGACTATGTATGGGCACGACTTTAAAATACGGTGCACTGTTCTTAGACTGGCACTGACTCCACTTTTTTCACGTATTCTGCATGGCAGAATTTGATTCAATTCTAAGAAGTTTTCGTATTTTTTTGGAGTTGTTGCCATTTTCTTCCGACCTTTCATGGTTTTTCCATATCTTTCCACGTTATTTAAATAATTTTACATAACTGTCTTAACCCTATTAATATTTTTGGCTATTTGGACCGCATTCTGATCCTAAGATTTCAAAAACAGGATTTTTTTCTTTTTTAGAGTAATTAAGAGCCTTACCACGTTCCATTTTGAACAAAAAAACTGTTTAGAAACTATCAAATTAAAAATTTTCTAGCCGTTTGTATTGAAAGAAATTCAAATCATAGCCTTCCTCATTAATATTAAAAGAATTTCTTATTCAAGTGACACACGAAATAGTACCACAGAAATACATGTCTTTAAATAGATGCATAATTTTAGTATAACAAAATATGTATATTTTTTATTTCTTCAGGAAACTAAAGCCAACACTTTGAAATTTAGTTGAGCAAAAAATTATTTTTTTCTGAACTTTAGTTTAGGAGATATACTTAATTAAACTTAAAAAATTGTGATTCCTTATTCAAGTGGCAAGCAGTGTATATAGATATTTAATAATTTTTTTATCGCATTTAATTCGCTGATGTATTTTTCATATCTAGCCACAAACAAATATTTAAATGATGCTAATAAAAATTTGCATATATTAATTATATAACTATAAAATAAATTTTTCAATGACAAAAGTACACACCCAAAAATGTCAAAAGTTGCATTAAATTCAAATGCGTAGCTATTTTTGTGTGCCACTTGATTCCGATATCAGCTATAATAACAGCTGTAGATTGGTATACATTTTCACCGATTTCAATTAGAGATTTGGGTGTGCCTCCACGATTTATGAAATATTGAAGATCTCAGGTCATGAATACTTTTTATGTAATTTTTTTGTTGAAACATATTTATCGTTTAACTAAAACAGAATAGATGTATTGATTATAAATATAATTTCACATATGTAAAAATGTAAAAAATATGCTAGTATAAAGTAAGGAATATTTTGGGTCGATTTTAAAGGGTTATAACGATTTTGCAATTTGATATTTTATCGCGCCACTATGATTTTGAAACCTTTTTTTAAATTACGCTTCATTGAAATTAAGAGATGAGTTATCCTCGCAAAAAAGGCACCCTTTAAAAAAATTCGCGCTTTTTCTCCTCAAGTTTGAGCATACCCTAATCGCTGCTATTGAGGTAATATTAACGGGTTGTATCTTAAATAATTCATAATTACAAGAACCTCCGTTCTTTATTTTACAATACTCCAAACGACGCAAATTTTCTGGTCGAAAACCTGCAAAAAAATAAAATTTTGATTTCACCACTTGTCCACAATATAATTTAACACTGGTCAACGACACATTGATTGAACACAAGTTTTCCTATTTCTACAAGTATTTGTAATTTACATTAGAGGAATTGGACAAATCGGCTATTACAGGAACCAAAAGAAAGAAAAGAATTTGTTATTTTCAAAAGATTTTTTAGATTTTTTAAATTTGAGTGCTTGTCAGTACTATATGGAACCATTGCAACACGAGGTGTGGTTAGCATAATTGCATCGAATGTTAATTTAAAAAATTTAAATTAAAAAAATATATATATATATTTGAGGTTCTTGACCTAGTCAAAGAATTTCTTGATCTGGGTGTATTGGTTGATTGTAAATTATCCTTTACAAAAAAAGAGTTCTATGTTTCCTCAAGAGAATTTAATGAAGAGAATTTAATGATCTTTACGATTCTAAGCAATTATTCACATCTCTTATTTTTTCTTCGTAATTTTCATGGAATCCTAATATTAATTTATACTAATTATAGCTTATTGCTATCCCTACTCTTGAAAGGTACAGAAAATATATTCATATTCATTTGTAAGTAATTTAGTAAACGACTCAATTAATTCCGAGTTCCTGCTTCGTAAGATCTAACTAAAAATTATACTCCTTTAAAAATCAAATATTTTCGAATCGCTTATGCCAATTTTGATCCCATGAGACGTATATGCAACCAATTCAACAGCCTTAGAGGAGTATTTTTAACTTAGTTAAATAAAAATGTTAAAAAATCATAACCTGCATATAATTCTCTATCAAACAAGATATAAAAATAAAAAAACGGTTTAAAAATGTTAAAGTTGTCACGAATTCTCCAGATTATTAATGTGTTTTAGACAATAAAATTTTTAATTTTTTGAGTAATACTTCAAAAAAAAAAAATTTAACTTAACCCATATTTATTGAAAAATAAGTTTTTGTATATGCAGGATAATTCAAACCCTTTCCATGCTAGGTTAAACAATTTTGTTTTTTAAGGCTGCTTCAAAACTTCAATTTCAAACTTTTAAAAGCTATGCGACAGGAAATAAATTTAGGAAAGAATTAGGTCAATACCTTTTATAACTAAGCCGTATCGTATCTGCGATTTGAGTTTTGCGGATTTCGGCAGACGGATTTTTTTAAGTTTATTTGTTATAAAGTCAACTATTTTTGATATGATATTCAGACTAAACAAAATTATTATAATTTTTAAAAAATTCGACAAGGACAATTTTTTCAAAAATATAAATTTGGAATATCTAAAACTCTTTACGAAGATATAACGAAAACTTATTTACTTATATCTGGATTTCGATAAAATTTTATAGAAATTTAACCTTCAACTGAGTTTTGAATTTATAAATTTTATTAACTAATATCATGGACAAATAAAATGATAATTACCACATTCTGGCAATCATTCTTAGTCATCAAAATTCATCACAGAGATGATTGCATCTAAATCCAGATAAAAAATTATTTTTCGTAATCAAATCTTATTTTTCAGTAAATATGTATCAAATTTAATTAAAAATAGCATTTTATTTAAATATTTCTCAACAAATGAGAAATTTGCTTCTACACTCCTTACACAAGTGGTCTAAAACTTACTACTAATCTGAGGAATCCATAATAACTTTAATATTCATTAATCAATTTGTTCTTTTTATATATAAATTACTATTTTTTAACATTTAGTTACAAAGCAAAGTATTTAACAGCTAAGTTGTTCTAAAAACTTTAAAACGGCCATATTCTTCCCATACAAACTCACCCACGTAGTACGGTTTAACGATATCGGATTTCACTAATATTTCACACAATATCTTCCTAAAATGCAAAGAACGATTCTACGAGTAGTTACGATCAAAACTCAAAAGTCGGTAAATTTTTGTGCAGTCTAATATAAATACTAGGGGGTCTAATATAAATACTAGGTATTTGATTTTTAGTATAGTATAAATAATAAATATTAAAAACTAAAGTAATTATTTTAAAGAAAATTACGTTACCAAAATTCATTTATTTATTAAATATAAAAACTATTAATTTTTTAAAGCTCATAAACAATTAAAAATATTAAATGTAATAAAATGTCTTTGCTTTACTAACCTCTTAACATTGGGAGAAATTTTTGATAAAGAACATCTTCGTTTCCCACATCCAACGTGGTCTGAATTTGGATTTTTGAACTGTAGGGCAGAAAAATATTTTCGCACAAGCATTTAAAAACAAATTGTTGCAAAAGTTCAACGCTTCATTTGCAAGCAACGTATAAACATTGTAATATTTTAGTCAAAAATATTAAACCAACATAGATTCAAGGTCAGTTTTGACATACGAATTATTTTTAATTCTATTGCTTACTCTTAAAAAATTTCGGGTGTAGCAATATCGACTGCTTTGGTAAGAATTGGTTTTAAGTTCCGGATAAAATTAGGAAAATACATCGTGAAGTGAGTCCAAGTATGTTATTATACTTTTCATATGTTCTTTTTGAACATTAGATGAACCCAAGATATTATTCAGCAGTGAAAATGAGGAGTATTTTGGTAGAGATGATTACAGCGGTATTTTCCATAAAGAAATTTTCCACATAAAATGAATCAAATTTATTTAATATGTGTACTTGGTTGCTTTTTCTCGAAAAATTAGAGATATAATCAAAGTAATATATAAAAATAATTTTCTATAAATTTTGTATAAAGTTACCGATTTCTGATTAAAAAAAAAATGCCTAAATCTGCCATTAATTAGTAGTAATATCTCATATTCTACATTTAAATCGACAAATAGGGCATACTATTCTTAAGGCATTACTACGTTTATGGTAGTTTAAAAATCTCTTTTAGATTTAGCAATTACTTGTCAGTGGATTACGCGGTGAAACTTAAGTGATTTAAAATATTTGATCGCGAGTCTATAATTGACCACTTTCTGGAATAAAATAAAAGTTGGCTAAAATTAGAAACATCAGTCGTTTCATTACACTGCAAGCCATCAATCATTATTACAATTATTATATTTTTACAGGTATCTGATAGAGCGATTCTCATGGTTTGTCTAACTTTATATCTCCAACGACAGCAAAATAAGGTTTGCTATATATATATATATATATATATATATATATATATATATATATATATATATATATATCCTGTACAATAATTCCATACACATTTTCAAACTCTCTCGTTACTACGTTCCCGATTACGATTTGAGAAACCTTGCCATAGACCATAGAAAGATTTGGAAGCTTTTATATTTGTATCGAAATGTGAATATCAGGCGATCTATTTTGCTTTGATTTATGAAATCATTAAGAAAAAAAAAAAACAAAAAACAAAAGGTACTATAAAAACAAAAGGAAGAAAAAAATAATAATCGACATTTATATTTAACTTTTGTTTCACTTCTTGATTTCAACAATAAAAATGTTAAATGTTCACCATAAAAATAAATAATTATACATACCATTTACTACAAGTTTTTAGATTTTTCGCTTTAATATTTAAGAAACAATTGATGTAGAGAAGTATTCCAATGACTTATCAAGACGTAATAGTGCTTGAATTATTTTTCTTGTTACATAGCCTCAGTTCGATTGGTCAAATACTTATGTCATTCAAAATCACTCTTCAAAAACCATAATTAATGATGATTAAAAAATTTAAAAAAATCGGTAAAAATTTAACAGTGATTCTTAAGGGCAAATATTTTATAATGTTGCATTGTTAATCATGCAGAGAAAACTACAAATACTTAATAGACAAAATATATGCAAATTTTATAAAATTTTCTAAGAAAAAATAAATAATATTTTTTAATGATAATTGTTTTCTTTTGAGTTAGAATTTTACATACTCCACATTCATTTCATATTTCTTTTATTATTGCTTGATTTTATTCCTTCATACATGCAACAATAAATTAATAATAGGAGTACAAAACCAATAATTCGTGTTGTAATGTACTCCTTTGTTTTCTTTACTTCCTCCATGCATATCTCAAATTTGCATTGCAATTTTCTTTTCTTCCTTAATTTTTTTTTTTTTTATTCTAAATGTATGTTGTTGTTGTCCTTTGCAGTTCTCGCAAACAACACGTGCTCAAAAAACATTACCACATAATTTTTATAGAATAATTGTTTGTCTACTTCTTAGTTTTTGAGCTCTTGTTTAAATTTTTCAGATAATCATAATCAACGTTATTGTGTTAGAAATTGTTTTTCTATTTTACAATATAATGTTGTTTTAGTGTTTTCTATATTTTTTTATTTTTAACACTTCTCAATCATACTCATTACGTGTATGTATAAAATCCAATATTTCATTTTACTAGTCATAAATACATTAATAAAAATTTTTTTTTAACTACAAACAACAAACGCTTAAAAAATAAAAATTTCCTAGGTATGTGTATTTTCTTTATTTGTGGTTCAAATTCTACTTCATTTTATTTCTGCTTATACAAAAATGAACATGCACAAGCATATTTTTTCAACATATTTTTTTCATATTTTGAGATAACAACGGCAGAAGAAAGTAACCATTTTGTTCATATTATTCTAACAAATTCTAGTAAATCCTTTAAGACATCATTATTTTCAACCAGTCACAGAGTAAACATGTCCTTTTTATAAAAATATTTTTTCAAGTGAAAGACAATTATTAAAAAGAAACAATTTTACAAAAAGCATTGTTTTTTAGTAATTTCCAAAATACACATGCATACACACAAACAAGCTTTCGTATATGTTTTTTTCTGACAGTTTATCTTACGAGCATAACAGACCGTCTATACGTAATGTAATATGTAAGATTTTCGTGTCAGAGAGTGTCAAATTCTCTCTCTGAGAGAATTATGTCACGTGTAGATTTAAATATTAGTATCAGAAGATGTATTATGAGACTGTTCTGATGAGATTTCTCTACACAACCATCTTATATTATGAACTGTCAAAAAAATACACATATACGAAAGTTTATTTGTGTATGTGCATGTGCATTTTGGAAATTACTAAAAAAAAACAATTTTTTTGTAAAATTGTTTCCTTTTAGTGTTTGTTTTACATGTTAAAAAACATTTTTATAAAAATTGTGCTAAAAGATGCGAATTTCTTAAATAAAAAGGACATGCTTACTCTGTGACTTATTGAAAATAATGATATCTTATAGGATTTATTAGAATACGTGTACCCCTTAATTAAGATTTAATATAATATAAACAAAATATTTGCTCTCTTCTGCCGGTATTATCTCACATATTATATCAGCGTTAATTTCAGTTGTAGACCTGGTGTAAGATAGTTCCGTAGAGAAATCTCATTATAACAGTCTCGTAATACTTCTTATAATACTAATATTTGAATCTACGCGTGATATAATTCTCTCAGATAGCGAATTTGACACTCTCTAACATATTCTGTTACGTGTAGATGGACTGTAAGAATTTCTCATTTGCGTATTTTTTGTGTTGTATATTTTTATGTTAAAATATATTTTGAGAAGAAAAATAAGCCAACAAAATAATTTGAACAAATAGAAAATTGATAATGTTTACCTATTAAATACAAAAACTAATGAAAAATATGTTGATGTGTGATTTTTTCTTTGTAAAACTGCAAAATATATTTACATGAACATATGCAAACATATATGGGATACTGAAAATATGCTAACATGATGTTAGCATATTTTTAGTATTCTCATAACAAAATCTTTTGTAGGTAAAATATTTTTATGATTTTCGAAAAAGATATGAAAGATGCTGCAACTTTTTTAATATTTTAGTAATTATAAATACTGCTTTATATATAGAATATTTTTATAACATTTTGTGCTGCAACATTTAAACATTTGTTGTATTGCATTGATTCTTAGCTTTCATTTGACATACATATAATTTGATTTGACATGAACATAATTTTGATAAATATTTCATAATTTGTTTTAAAGTTGTGTATTTTTCAAAACTTTGAGAAAAAACTTGACTTCCTAGAGAAAAACTGAGTACATAGTTTTATTATGTATTGGCTCTAGTCTGATGCACATATACATGTTTCATGTCTGAAACATATTTTTTGAAATTGTTATTAATTCTATTTCACTTAAAAGCAAAATACTTTTTTATTTTAAAGTTTTTCCAAATTTCAAAAATCGTTATAAAAATACACAAATGCACTGTTAGCAACGAAAAGGCTTTAAGCTTTATTAATACAAAATGCTGCTGAAAATGTAGTAACTAACAGTGAAGAAACTTGAAGCTGTCAGTTATGTATGTGGTGTTAATGAATAAATTTAAATAATTTTTTAACTTGATTTTGACGATTTTATTCGATGAAAGCTTAATAAAAATGTGTATAAAATATTTGTTTTCTCTTAAAAAGAGTATTTAAAAAAAATGTTTTCAATATAGGCCAAAAAGTCGTAAGTGACTATCATCTCTCTTCAAAGAATACTGCATATTATATATTATATTATTTTTCATTTGGAACTCATTAATATCCATTGTACCCAATTAAGTACAGCTAACTTAGCAATTTTAATTAGGAAATTTAAAGAGTTGCAATTGTATTTTTTTTTTTTTTTTTTTTTTTTTTTTGTCACTTAACGCACATACTTATGATGTCCAACATATCTAATCTATAGATATACTTATATAAAAGTATATCTATATATATGAATATACGAGTGATTGATTCAGCATCTCCTAGCTCACGTGAAATTTAGACTGTAGGTACATCTCTCGCCATGTACATCCACTAATGTTTAGGGGGTAAAATTGGTAACTATGAAGTATAGAAAAAAGAAATTGATGCATATCTTTTTTTATTCAAAAAATTTGTAGATACGCGTTTTGCACTTTTTTAAATTGGGACAATTAGGAGGCCAACCAGTATAAAAACTTTATTTTGGTACTTTTTTATTGCCCTATGTCAACCGATAAAGGTAGAAATATAATTTTTATAGTATACTATTCCTATAAAAAAAAAGTATCAGATACGTCTTTGGAACTTTTTTGGAATTCGAACATTTAAAGGTAAAAATGTTCCCTTTTTTAAATTAAATGTAAGAAGCTTATTATAACTAAATATCGCAACTATGAAATAATCAAAATATAAAATTTATACTATATTATATATAAGTTGGACACTTTGGGACTAAAAAAGTAATTAAAGCGGGTACTTTTTATATCTTCTGAACTATGAAATACAGGAACAAAATTGTAATTATATTGTTTTCTACCCTAGAAAACAGTAAATAAGTATTTCGTCCTTCTTGGAAATTCGAAAGATTAGTGGGTACAGAAGGAAAAAAATCAGTGTGATGATACCTTTTGGAACTTTTCGTATCTTCTATCCCTATAATCATAATTAAATATAATTGTACACATTCTTCCTCATCACGAAGATATCAAGTATGTCTTTGGTGCTTTTTAGTACTCTTTTAATCTACAAGTTTAAATGCAATTTAAATTTATACTTTACATTTCTTGTAAAAGGTGGTAAAAAGGGAAAAACAGGTATTTCTTATATCATTTAATTTTTCAAATGTGTACTTTTCAACAGAAAAACAGAGCACATAATTAGTTTGTAGCTTTTGAAAATTCAAAGTTTTAGTAGATAAAAATCGGTATTGTGGTACTTTTTATTACTATACATATCTCTAAAGTGCATAAACTTAGGAAAAGGAAATTTAATCACATTCTTCTCTAATCGAAAAGAAGGAACAGATAGAGGACTGGTACTTTTTTTAATAGCAATTATGACAATTTTGAAAGCGTCATAATGTCCAAGAGAAAAATGTTATAAAATGATTTAAGGAAGCCGGTGTCTAATATATAACAGAGTTGAAATCCTTGCGTACGCTTGTTTAGGAAGTCAATTGAAATCAGAATCCTACCATTAACAAAGTTAGAATAATTTTCATTCTAAAGAAATTTGATTTCAGAAATTTTATCATATAATATATTCATTTGCATACCAATGTCTATGAATATTAAGGCACTTTCAAAATTGTCGTAATGTTCATAGACACTATGATACTTTTCTGTGACCTATGTATCTTTTAAAATTTTTTATCAAAAGTGTCAGATAGGTATTTGATACCTCTTGGAAGTTCGAACTTTTAGGGCGTAGAAGAGTGTAAAATCAGTGTCGAGAAATCTTACGGCACATTTTTTATTTTTTAAGACATTGATAAAAGCGAGTAGACTTGGTGCCTCTTATATCTTTGAAAGTGGAAACAAAAGGTGTTAAAGTTCTTCCAAAAAAAATTTTAGGAGATTGGTTGGGAAATTTTATGAATATCGAATTTTTAATTGGGTGGAATCTATACTTTAATAGCTTTTTGAAACCCTATGTTGTTTAATGACGAACTCATAAAGGTTGTCGAAGCGGTACAATATACCATTCCTTGGATATATAAACCTGAAAGTATAAAATCAGAACCATTTTGAAATGCGATTGCGATGTATGTTATTATGTTATGTAAATGTGGCATATATTTGCTCTCATGGGAGTTAGGAGTCAGAATTTAACTTTTTGTAATTTTTAATTTTGTTTCTTCTAAGTACTTAAAAAAATCAAAATCAAAAAGATAACATAATGTTCAAATTGTTATCACCACAGTACATTTTGATTTTTCTCAAAAAATAAACTAATTGTAATAACATAAAAACTACCAAGTTTATCTCTTGTCTATGTTGGAGTCTCGCAAGTCCGCTAGTTTTAATATAAAAAATCACAATTTCATTAAATACTAAAGTCATTTAGTATTATCAAAAACAATGTTAATCAATATGTGTTATTATCTTTAATTTCATTTTCTTTTAATATTCAAATTCTTTCAATCATTTATATAAAACATATATAAACTCATATAGATCACTATCTCAGTGGTAAATGGTGCTAAGAAACCACAACTGGACCCGTTATTTTTGGTCTCTGCTTTTTAGTAAATCATGGAAAACATTCCAAAATTTTTTTTTCTTAAAGTATAATAAAATCATAATTATTATCTCCTTATGAGTAAAATACTGAAAATATATGGGCCATTATCAAAAAATTTTAATCTGGCTGAAACTGATTGATCTCATTTGATCTAATCGAACATTGTGGATAAATCCTACACCTTATTTGTTATTGTACAGACTTTCAACTTTCAATAGAGGGTAGTCGAATTTTGATGACAAAATTTTTTAATTTTTTAAATTTTTTGATTTCTTTGTGTGCCCCTCAACGCAACAGAGTTTGATACTTGTTGTAATTATATACATTTTGTACTTTATCTCGTTGTGCCGAAATAGATTAAAAAACAGGAGCGAACATTTTTGAAAAAGTCAGTTTTTCGCGAGACACATTCACAGTCTCTAGTGGAATAACACGGATTACTGTGTAAACTAATTTTATTTATTTTTTTATTTATTTATTTATTTTTTATTTTACGCAATAAAATCGCAGGAGCATTAAATATAAATTTAGTAAAAAAATTGTATGAACTTTTTGGAAATTACGCAAAGTTTGCACTTTTTGTTTCTGTATTTTTATATAGCAAATGGAAATCTGTATAATCTTGGATATATAGATATAAGAACGGCGAGAAATATAATTGATAGGAATCATAAATTTTAAATCAAATACTGTAAGTAGTTGAAAACGGGACACTTTGTCGAAACAGATTTTGCTAAGGCACATCGAATGAACAGCACGAAATTAACCGTAATTGGCATAATTATATGTTTTTTGTAATGCTTAAGGGAAATTTGGAGGCGCATCAAAAAATTTAGAGATAAAAATTTTATGACTTAAAAAATTAACTTGGTTTAAAAAAGGATCAGAATATTAAATAACATTTCTTTGTAATAAGCTCTAATAAGATTTATGAAATATAGAGAAATAAATCTCGATTTTATACTCATAACATTGAAAATATCATATATATATATATATATATATATATATATATATGTATGTATATCAGACTTGAGACTTTCAATCCTAAATCCCATTTTTTTTAAATATTTTTTCCTTACTCATCTCATCAATGCACATCGTTCGAAAGGTCTTCTTAAATCACAATCATTAAAAAATTTTTCTCAGGACATTCTAATATACTTCTGTACAATTTTATCGAAATACGTTTTTCTAAGTGCCATCAGATAGTAGAATGTTCTCATTGGTATACTTTTTAATATTTTAGCTTATTGTGGCACAATAGAGATTTTATTAATAAAACTGAAATACATCTGCACTTTTTCGATTTTTATAAAACTTCATGTAGTAATAGCGGAGGTACCATCAAGTTAAACTTTTAAATTTTAACGGGTCCTGGTTCATAGTTTTTTTAATTATTTCTAAGGAAAACGGTATATTAAATTAAAAATACAAATTAAAAAAAAATTCAAAATTAGTTATCTTGTAATGTAATTTCTTTCTTAAAAAATCACGAAAAAAAATCATTAATTATCTTAAGATCTTCTTAAGATATGTACTCAGCTTTTATCATACAAATTGCCGAAAAATCTCTTCCTGGTCCATACTTGGGTGTCCGCAAATGTAAAATTTTCAATAAGGCTACAGGGTAATATTTCGATAGAAAAAATGAAAACACTTCGGATGCATACTTTGTGATATCAAAGGACTGTTCTTACAACTTTTTATTAAAATTGGATCACATTTAGGCCTAGCACGTATATAAATAGTCGACAAAAATCATAATTTTTCTGTATTTGCGTTATACCACTTTTATGAGTGCTAGTTGAAAATATTGTACAATTTTAACAAAAACTTGTAGAGACAGCCCTCCGACTTGCTTAGTTATGTGCTTAGTTTGTGATTGTAATTTTATTCTATAGCCCATTGAAAATTTTACACCCTAACATGAACCAAAAAAATATTTATCCACAATATGTGCAACAGAAGTTAAGTGAATATCTTTAGAAGATGGTGAAATTGATTATATCGTCCCTTAATATAGAGGATACTTGGAAGGAAATAAAATATAGTTACATATTCAGTTTCTGTAAAATATTTCTCTAATCTGAGCGTATCTTTAGTTTTTGGTTTTTATTTTTTGGAGTAGAAATAGAAGTTATTTTTGGGGTTGTTTTCGAACAAAAATAACTGTTATTTTCTGATTTTTTTCTGATATTTTTCGAGCAGAAATAAAAGTTATATTTCATTTTTAATTTTTTAGATGAAATAAGTTATTTTGTTTTTCATCGTATTGAATAGTAATATTAAAAATTGCAAAAACCATCGCCATATCGAGAAAATATGACAAAAAAAAAAAATATATATATATATATATATATATATATATATATATATATATTGCCAAAAGAAAAAACTATCGAAAGCGATATATTTTCGATAAAGCGAAATTTTTCCAAATAGTGATAGCTTTTTCTTTTTAGCGATATTTTTTCGATATGGCGATAGTATTTTCGTTTTGGCGATATTTTTTTCGATATGGTAATTTTATTTTTGCTCGAAAAAATATAAAAAAAAAATGCAGAAGGTAACAGTTATTTTTACTCGAAGAAATAAAGACCTAAAAAAATACTATTATTTCGTCTAAAAATAAATAAATTAATAAAATAAAACCAAAAAATAACTTTTATTTCTGATTCAAAAGTGAAATGTATCTATCATAAAATACAACTAGAAGTTTATGCGAGAGACAAAAACCTAATTCAGTTGTCAAAATTCTAATTCATGCAACAACAAAATACATGTTGTCACAAATATTTCGTTTTTGTGTGTAGAAAAAAATGAGTAAATTTTTTTGCACATAAACTTCTAGTTGAATTCTATGGTATCTACATTCTTGGAATTAAAACAATGCACATTTTTTTTAGGAAACTAAATATTTTATTTAAACGTACACACGTATAAGTACATATACATATAAATTTTTTGGTTTTCTATAGATAAGTATTTCTTAATTATATGTTGATATAACATTTAAATAGTACACACATTTGTTACATAATAGTAATACCACATATTTAAGAGTAGAGGGTAATGATTGTTATGAAAAATCTTTAAAAAATTTCTCAATAAAAAAAATAGGGTTCTCACATCATCCACTTTTCATAATTTAATTTCAAATAAAGTGATAATAATGTTCAGATTTTGGATATGTTTTGGTTGTTAATTGTGTTAGAATTCAAGCTACATATAAAATGTTATACAAGTAAGAACCCTTTTAGCAATATTAAGTAGTTAATAGCTAATTAGTGTATAGCTTTGGAAAATATTTTTTGTACAAAATTATAAAAGTAATCTTAACAGGTATTCACAATATGTTTCACTTAAAAATAACTATCACTCTCAATATTCATTCCCACCAGGCTGTGAATACCCTTTATACATAATGTGTATTTATATTTTTTTTTTTTTTTTTCAGCTTCTATGCATATTTTCGTTATAAATTTACATTTGCTATGTATATTCATTTCTTTATTTTTTAAGTTTTTCTAATAAATTCTATTTATTTTTTGTTACTCCTTTGTTACTTTTGATATGATTTAACAGATTGTTTTCTGTTACAGTTTTGCTCCTATTGAGACTTTTATCTGATTTATTCTATTTTTAATTTAACAAAACAAATACATAAATATGTAACAAAAATTTTATATACGAAAGGGATATTTTGGAGTGTGTTAATAATTATTATGTTAAAACTGAACATTTTAAGTAGATTAAAATTTTAAATATTGTGTATAAACACAATGCAATGCAATACGGCTAGGATTAAAACTAAATTTTATTTTAAATTCTCTCTGCTTTTTTGTTGTTTTCATTTTCTCACAAAAAATATTTCCATACTTTTAAAAATTTATATTAATTCCGTAAACGAAATTGGAAAAATTTTTAAAGTAAAAAAAAAATGAAAGGAATATATAAAAAAATAAAACTTTTGTAATTATGGATTGCTATAGTAACTCAAATCCCTTTACATATAAACATTAATATATTTTACAAAAATATTCTTGTCTTCTTCTGTACACAGGAAGTTATCATAAATAGATATCATTGGAAGGGTGTGACATTTATCAGCTATATTTTAAAAAGGTTTCTTGAGTTAATTTTCTTGTATTTAAAGTAATCTTTCCAAATCTTCACTCTCCGCTTCGCTAGTAAATGAATCTGTATCCGTAAAATAATCATCACCACGATTTCGACGACAACAAACACGTCTATTAATCTCATCATCACTCCAATGTTCAAATTCCTCTTTATGATGTTCCAACAGCATGAGAGATGGGAATAAACTATCACATCCGCCACAGCTGGTAATAGAAGAAGAGTAGAAAGGAAAAAAGAAATTAAATTAATCAATCAATCATTTTAAGTTATCATATCGAGAATTTCATGCAATATTTTTCATCATTTACAAAAATACTAAATTATTTTCATACCCAAAATGCCGTTTCTTTTGTTGATGTGATGCCAATTGTCTGTGACAATGGAATGCTCTATCGCAAACATTACATGTCAGAGATTCATCTGAAATGTTATTAATAAGATTTATTAAGAATTGTTCATAAAAGCGATTTAATATTTAATTTTCGTTTTATTATTACTATTTTTTTTACTCAGATTAATTAAAAGACTAAAGGAAATTTTAATTGCATTCATTAGCTCAAGGGCAAAAGTAATTTTAATTACTTAAATTTTGTTAAAAATATTATAGGTTTAGAATTGTAATTCAATTTTTTATTAAATATCTTTTGAAAATACTCATTTGTATTAAAGGTAATTAATTTTGAAGCAACGAGGAAAAATTATGTACATAAGTATAGTTTTTTCTAATTTTTCAGAATCGAATTTTTAAATATCAATACCTCTTGAAATGCACTAAGGTAAATATTATATTTATGTCAAAACCGACAACATAATACATTGTGGCAGCAATTCTGTGTAAAATCTATCACACACTCGTTGCAATGTATTTGAATTTGGCAAACCTTAGATTCAGCGAAAGAAAAATTCCTTTCAGTATTTTTAAATATTATTTAACTGGTTAACGAAAAGGTAATAATCAAAACATATATAATTTAACAATTTGACACTGATTTTTTTGTCAAGTTGATATCGATACAGTGATATAGTACATATATTATTCATTGTTGACTTTACCACGTAGTATACAATGTGAACGCATATGAGACTACCGCACTACTAATACTGAATGGTGCCGTTTTTTCAAGAATGTGGTCAATATTTCTCTAGATGTACTTATTAGATTTTTATAAAGAATTAATGCAATTAAAATTGGGCAAGAAATGGAAAAAATTATTTTTGCATATTTTGAATATAACTTTTCGTAGTTTTCACAGAAAGTGAAATACCATATCTGTGGACTTATTTCAGATCATAATATAAGTTCTAATCACAGGTATAAAGGTATTTCTGTAACCTCTCTGAAAATTAACTTTCTTATGTTTTATGATGCTTCCTAAAATATTTCGAATCTACTGGTCATTGCTTGTAAGCTGGACTATTTTTCAAAAAAGTTTTTTTTTTTTTTTTGGTTTTCTCAAAATGTTTGTATTTTTTCCCAAAGCTATAAAACGCATACAAAATGTGGCATTATTTAAAAGGTATTCGGATGCGTCTTCTAAAACATATTGAAGTGTGGCCTCAATATTTCAATATTCCACAAAATATTTTATTTTCAAGGTTTTCTTCACAATATTCTTTGTTATTTATAATAAAAAATCTAGATTTTAAAATAAGCAGACAGTCAATCTGATTTATAACTATATAGATTATATTTTATATATAATTATATTTTATATATTTTATATTTATATTTTATGCCTACTTTAAAAAGAAGCAATATTTTCAATTTTACACATTACTAATAAGACGATTTGCATGTAATTAGATACACAGCATCATCTTGTGTATTCTGAAATACAAATACGATATTTTATTTCTCAAAGCATATATTCATAATGGCCCCTATATAAAATAAATATTAATTATCGCATCAAAAGGGGTAGCAAAGCATACCGGAATAAGCTAATGTATTTATACATCTGTATTAAAGCATGTAAGCGAAATTTTTTTTACATTTTATATTAAGAATATTGTTACATTTTTGCTTTTCAAAAACGTTGATTTATTTCCTTCAAATAAACCTTTGCGAATTATAAGAATTCTATTTAATTTATAATATTTAATTTATCAAGTTTATAAAACACACTCACTATATTACACACAATGGCAGCTTCGCAACTCCAAGCTAAATTTACTATTCAATATACAATTTCTCATTCTTTTATATACTGTGTCTATGCTAAAAAATTATATTCTACAATCTTTCAGTGACGTGACCATATGGTGCTTATTTATAACAGCTTACAATATACAAACAATGTTCTCACCAACACATAAACAAATATTATAAGGACTTTTAAAATACAATCCACATAAACAATCATTTATAACAGCTTATAATACAAGTTTCTCACTAACACATACATAAGTTAACATTAAGCTTTCCTTATAATTAAAGTAACTGGAACTTTCTTATATAATTAAGATAAACTACAATAAAGCTCTTCCATTTAAATTCAAATAAGAAGATGCTATAAGCTAGAAAAGAGGCTAAATTGAACTTAAAAAAAATCAAAAAAGGCTAAATGCCCCAAAAAATAAAGACTGAGAAAAAGTAATTGTTTTTTTTTTAATTAAAAACTGATTTTTTTTCTCGTTCTCTATAGTTTTTGATGATGCATAAATCTCACATAAATATCAATATTGAGATAAAATTTAACACAAATAAATTTTGTACAAGTATAAATCACTCCACTAAATAAATAAATAAAAATTTTATAAATAATTTAAACAAGTTTCATACGGATCGTTCCACATTAGACCATGGAACCTATATAAGACCCTTTCCAGATTCTCACTTTAGTGAACATACATAAGCACAATATGGTAGTATATGGTACATCTTGATCAACATTGCTTGTTTTTATGCTTTCCTATTTATTTTTATATCATATTTAAAATAAAAGTATCAGAGCACTTAATTTATTAGTGAAATTGTACTAACTGCTATAGACAAATTGTATTAACTCCTGATACCATTAAGATCCCATTTAGAAATTTTTACCTTAGAATGACAAATCGATTGCAAACATCATGTAAAAAAATATTAAAATTAAAGAACCCTTCTTCAGGATATCCCAGGGTAAAGCATATTTTTCATTTCAGACGTCCTTGCACCAGGAAAGTGTGTAACTTTTATGATAAAGGGGAATATTATTCCTTTCCACTGGCACCAATTTTGTTAAAATCGAATAATGCACATAAAAATTATTTACCCTTAAACTTTATTAATTTTTGACATACATGCCCGTTTCCCTTAAAATATGAACCGTAAACGATTTGGAACTTATTCATACGCCATAGAATGCACGATGACTAATTTAATGCACGTCCCAAATTAAAAAAAAGCGAAGATGCAAAATTTTTTAAACTGTAATTTGGGGTCGAAGTTTTTTGGAATTACCCTATTCATAAACCTGAAAATTGAAAATTGGAGTATAACACAAAATAAATTTTTGGCGTTTTTTTTTTAACCTTGTATCAATCGAATTCGAGGCGTAAAAAGTTTGTTTAGAAATTATAAATTCGGCAAATGATACATCATATAAAGACAATGTAATAATCTATCAATAAAAATACTAAATAATGTGCAGATCGATATTCTGACTAGATTTGGTAACGAAAAGAAAATTGGTAAAACTATTCAGATTAAAAACTATAAAACACACTGACATCTATTGTCAACGGTGTTGATATTTTAGTCTTTCTAAGACTAAATCTAGACTTTTTATTCTGCTTTTAGCCTTAAAACTTTCGTTTTAGCTTATATTTTCTTTCTTTTCTAGTTTTTTATTTTTTTTTTCTTTTTTGATTTTTCAAATTACCTTAAAAAGGATAAAATTTTAATGTTTTATTTTTATAGAAATTATTTTTTAATCGTTTTTGTGTTTTTTTTATTAAAAAAATCGAGATTATTTATATTAAATAAAAAAATTCATTGCGGCGCTTCATTCTCCAAATAGAATTACCTTAACTAATTTTGTGTGGTTACTAAATCGATAGTTAAACAATAAAACTATTCATGAAAATAATTTTAAAAATACCTTATTAATAAGAACAATCACCCAAAAATTTGGAAATGCTTAATTAAGAATGAATTATAGCTCAAAAATTGGGTAATTTCTCATATGAAATACAATCCTAATTTGTATGGGATTTTTTGGACGATTTTTATTCAATCATTTTGTTAGGTTTTATTTATAAATTTATTACAATTTCTTTAAAAAAAATAAGTTTCCAAATTAAAAAAATAACTTTTTTCTGGCCTTATTTTCTTTTTTTTAGCAATTAACCTTTTTTGGCCTTTTTTTAAAGTTCAATTTAGTCTCTTTCTTTCTCATCTCCTGGCAACATTAATTTCAACATAGTGGCAAAAAACGATCAAACTTTAAGAAAATTTTAAATATTTATAAAAGTTCTTAAAAAATGGTATGAAAAAATTTTTCATAATTTGTTTTCTGAACTTTTACAACTCGTTTTATTCTTTCCGTGAATTATAAATTTAAAGGAAAGTAGCAAGCGTATTTTTTTAGAGCCTCTAGTATCATAAAAGTATAACACTTTTTTGATATCTCCTGTAGATACTTAAATATTTACATTGGAAAATGTAAAAAAATTTTCGTTTATGTGCTTTAGTTCTGTAGTTATCAAAAAGATACATATGTAAATTATATGGGCCATTACCAAAAATGGGTTAAAGGTCTGAACTTTTAAGTCTCGAAAGTAATAGAGTAAAAAATTCTAAAAGTTCAAACACTTAGAAAAAGGGCTAGAAGTTACTTAACTCTTCTCAGTCATCTACACTTTTTGTTCGCGCGCTTACACTTTTTGATCTTATGCGACGTTGTTTAAACTAAGTGGACTTTGTGGAAAAATTATATACTTTATTTGTTGCTGCGCAGACTTCCAACAGTTACATACAAGCTAGTCGACTTTTGATGACAAAAATCTTTAATTTTTAAAATATGTTGTTGTAATTATTCATATTCCGCGCTACATCTCATCAATGCAGTAGATAGTCTTAAAATTTGGAAAAGAAGAGCGAAAATATTTAAAAAAGTCAGCTTTTCGCGAGACACATTCACAGTTTCTAATGAAAAATCGTGGATTGCTGATAGAACTTAGTTTTTTTTTTTTTTTTTTTTGTTATTTTACACAATAAAATCGAAGGAGCATTTAAATTAAATTTAATAAAAGAATTTTATGCATTTTTTTTTTTTTTTTTTTTTTTTTTTTTTTTTAAAAATATCACTTTTGATTTTGTATTTTTATATAGAAAATTGCAACTTGTACAATTCTTGCATATACAGATATATGTAAGATTTGTACAATTGATGGGGACCATAAATTTAAGAAAAATGTCGTTGATAGTTGAAAAGGGGATATTGTTGTCAAAACAGATTTTAATAAACATTTTTGAGTCATTATTTCGTTTTAGTCAATTTGATCAACTTTGTTAAACAATGAAAAAGTATTGTTAGTTAAAATTTTACCTTATATGGGACAAAGCCTTACTTTGGGCCATCAAGTTTAAATGTCGTACATGCACCGGTCTTTGTGCCAAATTTTGTCCCCATAATTGATATAATATTTCGATATAAAAATTACAAGTGGAATGACAAACTCAATATACCCCCGTCTTTTTGGATGGAAAAATTACAAATGGAATGACAAAGTCAATATACCCCCCATCTGTTTGGATGATGGGTATAAAAAAGTACAATTAACTATACAGATCAAATTCGAAGAGTAGCAAGTATATAAAATTAAAAAAAAATTCTTCAGATGTAGAAATATTCTTTAAAATATCAAAATATGCTACACATATGCTGCGAAAGTCACTATATGCGAAAATATGCCGTTAAGGGAGAAATATGTAAAAATTCACACCAACAAATCGATGCCACATTGCTTTAATTGTTCTGAAACGGATAAATATTTTATCGGTGGCTTCATTCAACTTACAGGAAAAAACATACAATTACATATTCCCTGTTTATTATACACTTTTTCTTGATTGGCCCCACTGGGGGTAATATGATTACTTTCTCAATAAATATTATAGAGTTTCAAAAACTATAACAAATATTTTTTTTTTTTCAAAAAAGAGAAATTTAATTTAAACAGCTTTTTTAATTCGAATAAACCACAAAAAAAAATTAAAATAAAAATTAAAAAAATAAAAATATAAAATGAATAAACGACGAAAAAAGGAATTGTTTTAGGGAATTTAAACAAATAAAAAAAATGTTCAAGTGGTTTTGTAACACATACAAATACACTTACCATAGTCATCATCGTCCGACATTGCCATTGCTTGTAATCGGTTTATTGTATTTTCATTCACCTCTTTACTACTAAAAAAATGGGAAGAAGTGGAATTTCCTTTTAAAATTCCATTACTCATCAAGGACGTCGTTGTTCCACTTTCGCCTCCCTCACAAATATTGTTTATATTATATTGACATAAATTGCTATCGGTATAATTTCCTTGACAATCGGCTGCTGTGCAGTGGCCACCATCACCGATACATGAATTATTTAAATCACCATTACAACAATTCAAACCACTACAACCACTGTCATCCCCACTTAGGCCAACACCACAACCATCGCCACCGTCTTCTCCTCTACTATCACCATCAATTATTTGTGAATGATTGTGGTGGTGATGATGACAACCGTTGAGCAGTTGTTCCGTTGTGATTTTATTTGTTTTACTTGCTGAAGAATGGTTGCTATTTCCATTGGTAGACGAAATCATTGCAAAATTGTCAATATCATCAAAAGGATCATCGATTTTATGTTTGGCAGAAGATGCATCATCAGAATCGACACTGAGACGTCCGTATGCCTTTCGCGGTGGTCTTTTAACGTATTTATCTGTAATGAAGGTGAAACGCAGGTAATTTTGTTAGCCGACTTTAATGAAAATATAGTTATTTATTTATGTTATTTATATAGTAAGGATGTGTATGCTTTTTATTACTTAAGAGATGAGATATAGCAGCAGGTATGGGGAAAAACATGACACGTGTTTTAGCCAGATACACAATTTGTAATTGTTTGTCTTTTATAAAAAATAACACTAATACCACACTGTAGTACTCATAGATGGATATACATATAAGAAGTAGGGGCTGAACAAAATAATAAGGATTAGGTGTATTTAAATTTTGATTTTAAACGGACAAAACTTATGATAAGATTAATATTTACCGAAAATATTAGTTAGTTTTAGTTACTTATGTGTTTTAAATAGAACGGGTATCGACAAAACTTGTGATAAGGTTCAGGTTGACCGAAAATATTAGTTAGTTTTAGTTACTTTTGTGTTTTAAATAGAACGAGTAGGGCACGGAATTTCTCAGTTAATTTACTTAAATAAACGTAATCATAGAGTTTTAAGCATATAAATCAGTTTTTTTATTGATATCTTGAGATAGTCCGTTATATAGAAAATTTATGATTGCAATATATCCCAAGAATGATTGGTCTGAACTGATGTAATAAAACGAAAAATAATTATAATTAAAATTATCTCCAAGTTACAATTTTTTACTCTGCTCAAAAGTTTTGGAGATACTAAAAACAATAAAAAAATATAATATTTAAAAATTTGTGTTTATCATCATAAAACTTTTCTTTGTGCATTTATTTTTTTAAATATGATTCTAAAAATGCTCTTAAAAAAACAAACTGTACCCTAAAAATTAAAATATATGCATTTATTACTTTAAAAATATGTATCAAATCGTTGCTTACTTGGATGCAATAACAACTGACGGAAGCAATAGACGGTTTACATAAATAACTTCCATATACCTTCCAAGAATGTAATAGTTGTTGATTGAATGTGAAAGACACTATTCCTTATCACAGTGCTTCAGATAAGCACTAAAATCCAATTCTATTGCTTCTAGGCGACTCATCTCGAGCTTTAGTAATGCTTATATTATCCTCGTAAGTTTTAAAATATATATATATTATTGATGCGCATTTACAATTTATGATTTTTGTTCGAAGTGATCCACCTAGAAGCAATAGACATTTAATGCTTCTCCGAAGCACTATGGTAAGAGAGAGTGTTTTCCACTCAATCAATAACTTACGCTATTGCATTCTTGAAAACTATATGTAATTAAGTAAGCAATTTATTGCTTCTCTGGGATGATAAGCACACTAACACAATCGTCATCCAACTCTCTCGTTGCTCTCCATCGCGTTGCCAAAACAAATATAAATAGAAATTACTTTCATCTAACTTTACTAAAACTTTTATTTTTCATATAAAACCATTTAACTAGTAGTGCCGCATAGACATTTTCATTTATATGGAAAAGTCTTTTTCACATTTTTTTACAAAAATTACTTAGTATGAATCATAGGCATAAATATCTATCAAACAAGATTGAAAAGAGTTAAAATTATTATAAAATCTCCCGATAATTAAAATAAATTCGACCACTTGAGTAAGGAATGTACGGACAAAATTTTTTTTATTTTTTTATTTTTTTGGAATTTTAAAATAAAATTATATTTTTAGTAAAATTTCAATCATTATTACTGAAAAAATAAGCTTTGACTCCGGCAGAATAACTTAGACCTCTTCTTAGCTTGATTAAAAATGTTGATTTTTTTATTATAGCTATTTCAAAACTCCAATAGTTAGCGATTTAACGATTTAAGATTTTTTGTTAAAATCAATATTTGGTAGGAAATATGAATTCCAATTTTTTTTTCATAAACGACTAAAATTTATTAGGAAATAAGAGTGATCACAAATCGACAGTCTCTTGTTGATTTGGGTTCTATTTAAAGAGATATAACAGATTTTATTTTTTTTTTCTTCGCACAAAAGTTGATTTTTAATAGGAACTAGACTTTCCCGAAAATTTTCTTTTTTGATATTCTGATTGTATGTCTTCCTACACCAGAATCCCACAAAAGATTTCTATTGATATATATAAAAAAAATAGTTTAGAATTAAGCGTCAAAAAGTCTCTGCAGCTGTTTAATTGATAAAATTGTTATTGCATTATCAAAAATTAATAATATGCACAAGATCTAATCAACCCTTTTCGGTATATTTTTGCAAAAAATCTTCAATGAATTTTTTTGCTGTCTTTACTGAATGAGATATTTTACTTTTTTTTTTTTTTTTTGTTATATCTTCCTAACTGATATAGGAAGAAAAATGTTCTACTACCAAAAAGTAGAAAATATGAGAAATTAAGACGAAAATTGCAAATTTGTGAAAAAAATAGGCCTAGTTCATTTTTTAACATTTTTTTCCTTCACTCTATTTTCTATTAAGTTATCTTTCAGAAAAGAATAAATACTATATATCGAGGGCCTATATTCAAAATCCTCTGTCCCTCATCTATGATATAAATTTTAAATGAAAATTTCTAGTTTTTCCAATTTTATAATAATAATTACAATAAGTATTTATAATAAGTATTTCTTTATATAATAAATATTTTATTTTTGTTTTTTTAGTGTAAAACCATCTATTTCCCTGAGTAATTAGTTTATTTTTTGACAATTTTAATATTATATATACGAACTAGGACTAATTTATATATAAGCTAAATATGAATCTCGTAAAAAAAATTAAAATCAGTTGAATAGTTCTTTAGATACACAATAATAAATATCCACTTTTTATGGTGGCTAATAACCACACCACCCAAAAAAAGTTTAGATTTTTTGGAAAAATATTTTTAATTTTCTCCCCTTTGAGTTTGGTCCTCCAGAGCACTTTTTTAGAGCATTTTGGTGTGTCTTTTCAATATTTTACTCATAAATGCAACAAAAGTACGAAATTTTCATATATTTTGCAAAAAAAATTATTGAAGTTTTTTCCTAAGACATATTAAAATAGCACCTTATGGACCGAATTTTTTTCTTTTTGGAAAAATATACCATGTCATGATTTTCAATATTTCCTGTGTTCAGCTCATCAATACGCATCGTTTGAGTGATTTTTCTTTTCAATTTATTCAACGAAACATAGTGATTACAAATCGAGGAGTTCTTCTCGAACTGATGAATATTTACCGAGATATCATATGTTTGTGTTCGCAGTAACACATTATGATTCGGCACAACCAGATAGAGCATTCTTATTTTTTTAATTTTATGCATTATAGTAACTCATTATATTATAAAGACCCACCCTAAATCAATGTGTATGCGCATCAATGGGCGTTAAAACTATATTGCGGGAGGATATTTTATGGGGTGGTAGATGAAAATTGACTGACCGCTCATAATCAATTTCAATAGGCTTCGTCATTGTACCAAAATAATAATTTGTGCCAAACTCTATTAATATACTTGTATCTTTAAAACTTTGTTCACAATGTTACAAGGACAGCCAGCCGGATGGATGTCGTTATTAGAATTGATTTCTAAGTCGAAGAGTATACTTTAAGGTGGAAGTCCAAACAACCTGTAGTGCTGAAGGGTATAAAAAGAAAACCAAACAGTTTTTTTAGAAATAGAGGAAAACACACTTTAGAAATTACAAAATATAATATATCTTGAAAGGGAAATAGAACGAAGAATGAATCAGCAATTCTATCAACATACATTTAAAGTTTCATGATATTGGTTTAAATCCCTAAGACATAATGGAAGATGAAAAGAACATAAAAAACTTTAAACATATTCCACTTACGACATTATCATAAAACTGTGTATTGATATTCTATACATAGTCACAAGTTTAATACTCGATTTATAAAATTTCTCACAAAAATCTGATATTTAATAACTCATAAAACTTTAGAAAATCTCTGCCTCACAAGCCGAATAGAATATAGACAAGTGTAGACATACCATGCATTCCCTAATGAAAAATAATGAATACCTTATTATTAAATACACACACACAACTTTTTACTTGCTCACGTTTTCAATAAAGTCTGCGGGAGGCTGAATTATACATTTAAATTTAGTAGTTCATGTGTAATTTCTTTGGATAGATATTGCTTTTGTTTTCATTCGTTCTTTATTTCTTTATCTTATTTTATTTTATTATATTTTTTTGAGAACACCAACAAAAAATTATTTACCTTAAGAGTTTAGTTTTGATTTTTAAATTTACTCACGAGTGTAATTATTTGCTTAAAGGTAATGATGTACGTGCTTTATTAACAGCAAAAGTAATGAAAATAGGAAATAGTTGTTGGAATCACATTCATGTAGTTACCACAAAACTGTAGATATGGGCAATTTATTTAATTTCTGTCGTTTAAAATTTAAGTTTAATTTTATTAGTTGATTTGTTTTATGGGTCTATTGCATATTTAAAGCAGAAATATAAAGTGTAAAACATTTTGCATGTAAGATTTTTTTAAGATTGTCTAGTAAAATTTTGTATAAAAGTTCGTTAATGTAATCAGACCATTTGGTTCTAGGGTAGTAGTTTAATTCCAAAAAACTTTGCTTTTGCGCCACTGTAGTATGATATACATATTTAAAAAATCACTTTGTTTGATCAAAAAAAAAAAAAGAAAAAAAGTTTTAGAACCACTGAGCGCCATACTAGGAGTAAATAATTTAATATTGATTTTATAGAAAAGTTTTTCCTACTTTTTACTTTTTTTTTTGAATTTTAATATTCTTTACGAAAATAAATGAACGAATGTGCAGGTGTGTGTATTCCCTAAAGTAAAATAAGGTATTGAAAGTGAGATTCTAACTAAACAATAATACTTTCAGAGTATGTACTTATAAGGCTTAAAAAAAAAAATATATATATATATAAAAGTGCTTTCAATTTTACATTTAATACGAGTATACAAATTTAGTTATTGAAGAATTTGAGTTGGTGATTATTTCTAAATGTAAAAAAAAGGAAATTAAGTTGATCAAAATTAATATATTTAACCTAATAATATGTAGTGTAAAAGGCTAACCAGCGACATCCCTGCAAAAAGTTTTTAAATTTTGGTAATAAGTTGTAGTTATTTCATATTTTACAAACTAATGAGTGGTACATATTTATCCTATTATTTTAAAGTTCAAAATAATTACTTGTGTTTGATATCATGATTTAAAAGAGTGAGAAAAATACATGCTGACCTTGAGTATAAGGAATGGAAGAATAGTAATAACCCAGCAAAAAAAAAATAAATAAATAAATACAATGAGCAAGTGCTTCCAAAAAAGAACTTTTGCACCAATTCGAAAGTAGAACTAAATGTATTCTTAGCAGGAAAAGAGGTAAATAAATTCTAAGAAAATAAAAATTTCAGAAATTTATAAGTTATTTTATTATCTATTATCAAAGGTAAAATCATGTTTTTATAAAAAAAATGTTATAAATATAGTTTCAAAAGAAGTACTTCAAAAGCAATGAACAAGAACTATAAAAGAAGAACATCCTGCCACTGACAACCATGGCAGAACTTACGCAGCTCTTTTTCAGCACTAACTATTTCCTTCCAACGACAACACAATAATAAAATCAAGACTTTTTCAGTTCTTTTTTTTTACTAGGAACTACTTATAGTTTAAGTGTAAGTAAGTATGTAGTTTGGTAACCTTTTTTTGTAGTATTTGATTAACGACTTATTTGACTGTTTATAATAAGTACCTAATTAATGGAAACCCATGAATTTTTGGACATTCCAATAAAAAGGTTATAAGTGTTTCACCCGCGTTGTAAGTACTTACCAAATTTTAGCGATGTAATATGTTGGCTTACCGTGTAAGTAAGTTTTTTCTGGGACTTTCTTGTAAAATGCTTTTTTCTCATCATCCTTTAATCATATTTATAATAATTATTCTGTTGTAAAGTTTACATAAATTGAATATTTTTTTTATAAATACCCGATACTTGTATGTCCCATAAATAAACAATGGTGTAGGGTATCATATGGTTATTATTGTATACGTATTACTTGTATTAAGTATAATGTATATTTCTTTAAAACATATATATACATATTACTATGCTCATATTGTTATATATTTAGGGTAATTCCAAGAAGTAGACCTTATATGGTAGTATTATGGGACGATCCATGAAATTTGGCAAATGGATTTATACTAATATAAAAAACTTATCTTTATAAATTTCATTAAAATACTTTTAAAAAATAATGGACATCGTTAAATCGATTCTGTATTTTCCTATGAGAGTAATACGAAAGTCAGAATATAATATTTATAAAGCAAGAAAACAGCCAAACGAAAGTCCTGGATGCTTTTTTGCGAACAGGTTGATAGTGTTAATAAAGTTTTTAAAATTAAGAATTTCCCCAACCAAAAACATTCATCGATTCGAGTGGTAGAAGTTCGGTAACAACTGAGGAAATGTTAGGAGTGCTAATGAAGGCACAAATATAACCAGCCAAGTAGTAAATAATCGGTTAATGGTTTTTCGACATATAAAGCAGCAGGGCCTGATGGAATCTTTCCGGCCCTCCTTCAGAAAAGCATCGACTTTATAGAAGATATGCTTGTAAAAATCTTTAATACCAGTCTAAAATATGCGCATTTTTCAGTGGCATGCAGATAAGCAACAGTCATTCTGATTGCAAATCCAGGAACCAAAGGAAGTTACGCAAACCCTAAAGCATATAGACCCATAAGCTTAATATCATTCTTATTGAAAACGCTGGAGCGAACCGCCGACACAATTACGAAAAGGCAAATAAATACAAGACGGGGAAATGAAATTTACACAAAAGGGAGATCCATTGAGACTACCCTAGGGGAAGTTGTATACCATATTGAAACATATTTTGATCTCTTTCAGAAGAGCTAAAACTCAGGTAAATTCAGTCGCATTTATAAAAAAATTGAAACACTGTTTTTCAAGCAGAGATTATGGCTTTTACGGAAGGCATTAAGTAGTTAAAGGAAATCGATAACAAAGCTCCAACACGTATTTTTACGGATAGTCAAGTCAGTTATCAAGAGCCTGAATAATGATAATGTTAAATCTCGAATGGTTTTGCAATGTAAAACTGATATAAACTCTTACCTTAATTATGAAAACCTTGAGATAATATGGATTCCGGCACACCATGGTATCATCGATAACGAAAAAGCAGAAAAGCAATCCAAAATATGAACACCTCTGGACACCATTACACTGGAGAATGCTAAATATTTTGAAAAGTTTAAAAATGTACTAAAAGTATGGGCAATGGAAGAGCATATTAGAAGTTGGCAAAATTCCACTGCTAGTAGAAGGACCGACATACTAGTTCTCAAGAGAGAATTTAAGAGATTCTGAATCTAAATAGGCCAACTCTTAGGAGACAGGTAGATGTATTAACAGGCCATACAGAGCTGAAAGCTTACTTAGCTCGCTGGGCATATTTGAAGATATAACATACAGAACATGCGACGAAGAGGATGAAACACTGGAACACTTCCTGTGGCATTGTCCAGCATTTGATCGCATCAGAAGCGAACATTATCAAAGGGATAATATAACCAATATGAAATGCCTTAAGGACATAAAATGGAAATTTTTGAAGGGCTACATAGAAGGAACCAAGTTATTGATCATAATCTTTGAGTGCACACAATATGGTATTGGTCATCTTTCTACTTGACCTAACTTTTTGGTACTTTATAATGTCAAAAATCTCCTTCAATTATTTTTTTCCTAAATATACTTGAGATTTTCTAACAAGTTCTGAAATTATATTTATTTTAAAAACATCACAATGGAGCTTCTTAATCCCATATCTTGTCCTTTCAGTTTCAACAGTTAAAACTATCTAAAATTTTGAAGATATATTGGGAAAATTTTTTTACGTCAAAAGTAAGAGTATTTCTCCTATTATGTCTTACGCTACAACTTATTATTTGAAAATAATATGATTTTGCATATTTTTGTCTACTCTGTATATTACTTATAGAAATATGTACATAAATCACAGTACCGAAACCACTTAACGCACATATACGATAGCGAGAGTGTTATATCGTCGGGCTTGACAGACTACAACTTTTTACTCGCTAATATCTAAAAAAAAATATTATAAACATAATATAAAAATCATGGTCGACTATCCATTCCAAAAAAAAATAAATAAATAAATATATATATATATATATATATATATATTATATATATATATATATATATATATATATATAAAGGAACAAAGCAAAAGATAAAAGAAAACGACGTAAAAATTTGAATGTGTTTTAAATTTCTGAATTGCCATATTTACGGACAATAGTTGTAAAGTAACCCAACAAAAACACAAGAAAGTACTTTTGACATAATTTGAAGAGAAGAATTTTAAAATTACACCTACAGCTCTTTTCCAGCAGTAAAATGAGCAAAATGATATCATTGTCGTCCTAGGCGAAGATCAATTGAGAATTCTGCCATACGAATAAATAAGCTTTAAAGAATTTATTGCTGGAAAACTGAAAAACTGCCCTAAGGCAAGTTTAAATAAAACCTAAGTATCTATGACACATTAAAATTATAATCTTATTTCAGGAAAAAATATATAAAAAATTCCCTTTCTCATTCTAAACTGATAAATATATATGTTGAGGAAATAATTCAGACAAATTTATTGATCCGGTACTTTATCTCTTCTTGCCCAAGGTTTTTTTTAAGGTAAATGAAAACAAATCTCATAAAGGAAAAACTGACAAACAATATACCAATGATTGTGCTTTCGTTATGTTCTTAAGCAGAATATTTCATTTTATACTTTTGTTTTTTTTTTTTTTTTTTTTTTTTGCTACAAAAATTGTCTGTTGTTTTTTAATATTATATGTTTTATCAAACCAAACCAAAATAGAAATCAAGAAACACAAAAAACAATACAGAATCCATTTCGAGAATTTATATCCTGTATGTGGAAGAATTGAAACAAAATTTAAATAAAATTCTAAATAAAAAGAAAACAACTACAAATAAAAAATACAAAAAAAATAGTCATTTGTGTATTGAAAATTCACAAAATAATATAAAAAAAAAAAAATAAAAATGTTTTTTTTTATTCATTCAAGGCCATAAATTGCTGATAGTGTTCGCTCACAGGTGTTCATTGTTCTTTTTGCAAAATAAAACAGTTTGGCAGCACCACACACAAACATATAGTTTATTCAATTCAATTATTCGTTTAAAATTTTATTTAAAACTTTAATTTTATGATTTAATTTTATTTACCATTCAAAGAATTTGTATGCCCTCTTGGTCAAGTACAAGTGCATGCTAGTGAAGTTTTAATTTCCTTTTTTTTAACAAATTAGGGAGACAAAAGTTTGCTGAAAACAGAATTATTTTGAATTTTTCTTTGAAAAGTATATGAATTGAATATGTAAATCATTATTTGTAATCACTAATTCCATTAAGTTTTATAAATATGTATAATAATAAACTATGTGTCAATATACATACAGAAAAAAATGGTTGGAAATTGGTTACTACTACTAAAAAATAATACAGAAATTCGAAATTTAATGATTGCTATTGGAATCTTTTAAACCGTATAAATTCTTCATATGATGAATAATAATAAGATCACAATTGTAACCAAATTGAGATTTTTACAATTACAAAAATAGGTAATTCAACCATTTCGTTCGTTTATTAAAATTTGCCACCTAAAATTTAATTAAAATATTTTTTTGATGCCAAAATAAAAAAAATAAATCACTGTAATCAATAGCAGAATTTAAAAACATAAGCAGTTATATTTGTGTTATAGATTTATTAATTAATTGTTAGTGGGGTATAAAATCTTTATATTCGCTACCGATAAAGAGCAAAATATGTACACAGAAAAAAATCTGCATTACATTTATTTTCCTTGTCTTTCGCAAAAATCGTACTGAAAAGTTTAAGTACTATTCGTACTTAAAACAGGTATAAAACCGGATTAATTTAAAAACTAAGAATAAAATACTTAATTTAAGTATGAAAATTCTAATATTAAGTATACGTTTTACTTAAATCAAGTAATTTTGATTCTTTTAAAATTAGAAACTAGGTCTAATTTTTTTTAAATTAAGAGGGAAAATCTTATATTTACCTGTGAGATAATATGAGTGGTATGAAATGTACTCTCACTGCTCTCTCACTTTCTATTTTTCTTGCTTTCAAGTTTCGTCATACATTTTTCATTAGTCTTTTATTGTGGGTGGTTTAAAAACTTTGGCATTTCTTTTTAAGGGGTCTTTTTTTTAATGAATATGTGACCAACAAAAGATATTAAGTTCTATTGAATGGCGACTTACGCCTGCTCCAACTTCTTAAAGTGTTTAATTTAGAAGCTAATATCGATTATTTAAAAGGTAAGTGCAAATTAAAATTGTTAAAAGTAATTGCGGGATGTGGCATATTTTGAAAAATGAAATTGAATTCTTTATATAATTTATTAATTATTAATTATTAATTAATTGCAATTAAATAAATTAAGAATGAATAATAACAAACTATACTTTGTATGTAAAATTATTATTTAAACAAATTAAAATAATTTGTGAAAATGCTATTATAATAAATTGTATATGTTTCAATTTCTTAATTCCATAATATATTTGAGCACCATTTCGATCGATTCCAAAGTTGAAAATTGGTTGAAGGCTGATTTGAAAGGAAGACATATTTTGAATAAGGTGAATATGAAATATATATTTTTTATATTAAATGAACGAAACAATATATTTATAATTTTTTATTTATTACTTTTTTTAGGATTACTTTTTAATTTCCAGAATAAACAATGGAAGCCGAAGTGGAAAGTTATTCTTCAAGTACAAAAACTATCTAAAGTTGTCGATTTAGTGAGATTTTAATAATGGAAATTTAGTAAAGACATAATAAATAAATTTGAAAAAAATTTATATTTCAATTTAGGTTTGTGTATAAAGTAAGTGCGAAAATTCTAAAAATAAGCGTTTTAAGGATCAATTTAGGTAAGAATTTATCGCAATTAGAATTGATTCAAGACCAATATTTCTTAAATCAATTTGGGAGTAATTTTAATCCGTTTATTCTGAAATCTATCCTATTTATGCTCATTTTAAATATGGACATATGGACTTAGGACATAATCAAGCCAAAATATCTAAAAACGAGAAAAATTTGAGATTAGTTCTGTTCAAAATAGGCTCAAATAGAGCTAGAATTAAGAAATTTTCGTCATATTTGACTCAATTAATTAGCACTTGGTTCAAGAAAATCCACACTTATCGCCCTTTTCACACCGCTACGGATTAATTTAAGTAAAAATTACCTTAAAACAGTTTTATATGATAGCTGTAAACCAATAAAAGAATATTTTATTTACCTTAACATAAACGCTATCCGGGGATGTCAATGGATAAGAATCTCAGTGTATATGTTGGATTATGTAAATATGGTTTAGAAACTAAAATGTCTTGTATTGATTGGCTAATAGTATCCTACTGATGATATGAACAATAAGAAACAAGAAATATTTATGCATTGATGGGCCTCAGCTATTGCAAACACCTTGGATAGACCACCGACATCACACATCAAATTTAAATCCAGATTTAACAGCTACATGCACTTAATTATCCAAAGTTGTGTTTAACGAATTCTTTCGCAATGGAAATTAAAACTGTCAAATTATTTGAAGACAAGTTGATAAGGAATATTTGTGCAGATACCAGTTTGACTTAAAACTAAAAAATAAAAGCAACTGTAATGCATTTTTAGTTTTTTGTTTCCTAAATAATAGTATTTGTTTCTATTTTATTGTTTTTTAAATAAAATACATACATCACAGTAGGAAATAACATATTTTGACGGATTTGTGGTTAAAACCGTGGTTGTAATGCAAAATAAATTCAGTTATCGCAATCGAATTTACAAATAGTTCTTGGGACCAACAAAATTTGATTGGCTGAAAATTCGGTTATCACTACAAATCAGTATTCTTTGTGTAGGTTGTACATATGAAAAAAAAAAGATTTAGAACTAGTGATTTTTAATTATGATTCCCACTGGAAGCATACTCTTTCTTTAAGATTATTATTCTATACCCTTGATGTTCTTCTCATTAAATAATGTTTATGCATATAATTTAATATTATTTATAATTTAATATTATCCTAAACATTTAATGAAACTACTTCAAAGTTGATAAAATTGGGACTTGCTTACAAAAATACATTAGACCGTCAAATATTCACGGTTAAAAGTCCCAAAAATCATTTTTTTGCATATATGAGTATCTCGCTTACTATCTGCTTATTTACTCCAGAAAAATTATGAATATTTCAATGGCTTTAAAACACGTACGATGCTTAGTAAGCGAGATTATGAAAAGTGGATTTTGGAACCTTTACGTACACGTGAATATCGGTGAATTTCAACTGTTTGTATAAGACGTCAAGATGACGATATATGGCAAAATATTAATATTAATATTAATATTAATATTAATATTAATATTAATATTAATATTAATATTAATATAAAAAGGTTTCGTCGTCAAAATATATTTTTTCACGAATTTTAAAGTATCATTTTTTGAGATATTAATATTAATATCTCAAAAATTGACACTGGTACTCAAAGTAGTCTTACAAAGCATGTCTCATGGAATACATGATATTAGAATAATTATGCAAATTATGAAGGATTCTCTTAAACTTCAAGAAATTTTAAAAATGTAATTTTAGACACTTAAAAAATAGAAATTTTAATCAAAATAAATTAAATAAATAAATATGTTTATATTTGTTTGTTTTAAAATTTTTATTGGAAAATTGTTTCACTAAGAAACTATTTCTTTGACACAAAACAATTTTTTCACCACGAAATTAAAAAAAAAAATAAAAGCAAGTTAGGATGTTATATTCGGTTGTATAAAAGTATAAAAAATGAGGAAATATTTGATGCTAAGAACAATCTCTTTTTTCCATGAACAAAAGTTTTATATCTAAAATAAGAATATCACAGAAGAGCAAACAGAATCAGTATTTTGTTGAATGGATTGGCCTATCGCAAGGGTCATCATATACCAAACATGTGCCACCTCCAGAGGTGTACCTTTATCTATGATATCTGCAAATATGAATACCTAGCAACAATTATGTTTTATATTCCACAAAAATGGTTTCATACATTAGTATTATATGAATTGAATTCACAAAATCTACAATAGTAGAAAGTCATTAACTATGAATGTGCTGAATCCCATAAAAAAATTGGAACATAAAATTTAAAGTATATCATCATTAACAAAACAACTTAAAAAAAAATTAAAATAATGACGTATGTATTTTAAAAAATAAAACAAATGTAGAGAAATAAAAAATAAAACGAAATAGAAAAAATAAAATATAAAATTTTTGTTCAATAAATCTTTTGATTCATTCAATTATATACTTCTTTGATTTAATTCAAATACAAAATTTCTTTTCAATTAACTTTTTGTTTCATTCAATTAAAATATTGTTTAAGGTTTGTATATTTTTTGTTATTATCTTAATAAAAATTATTTGAGTAAAAATTCATTACTAAATTGTATTATTATTTTGGTGAAAGGTGCAAATTTAAAAAGCTTTTTTATTGAATAAATAGTTTTGGTAATTAAAATAATTTTTCTGTTTTTCTTCGCAACGAAAATAACTGATAAATCTTGTCTCTCAAGTGGTGAATTACCGAAGATAAACACCTTTGTCGGAACCACAAAACAGTTGGAGGAACCAAGTGATCAAGAAATTTAGGTTCTATGGTAACACAACAGGACCATATTTTGAACCTAAGTGAGTTATGCCTAAGGCGGCTAACCTATCCTGCTACGCCTATGAGAAATTTTATATAAATACAACGAGCCGAATAGAAGTTACAGATTTATTTCAAAAAAATATTGATTCTGTCGTACTGTGCAAGTATTATTCAAACATAAAGTAAATATTAATTATCCCATATCTAAAGAACTATTAAGGTGAAAACTTTAAAAATGTTTGGGAATGAATCTTTTTTTTTAATTTTTCTGTTAGCGTGAAAGCACGGAGGGAAAAAATATGTTTCTGGTGATTATAATCTAAGAGCAACATATTATGATTGGGATATATTGGGACAGTTAAACATTATGATGATTATAAATAATAATTATTATGATTTCACTTTATATATGTGTGTCCGGTTTTATGATTTGACTTTATAATATTAGGAACATATTTTATCAGATTATGTCTGATTTTAAAATATAAAAATTTGTTTTTATCATATTGTGATTCGACTTTATCTTATTATAATCACATTTTATCACAATATGGTGCATTTTTTTCATATTTTGATCTTATTTTAACATATTATTAATACATTTTATCATATTATAATTCCCTTAAATTATATTATGTTTTCATTTTATGTTATTATTTAGTTTTTTCATATTATAATTTGATTGTATAATATTATAATCCCATTTTATCATAATATGACCAAAACATATATGTTTCATATTCTAAATTTGTTGAAATAAAACAAATTAAAATTTAAAATAATTTTTTTATTAGTCTATTACATATTTTGCAAAGTAATAGAAAATTTTGTTCATTAGATATTAAAATTAATTTATGCTTTTATAATTTACACTTTAATTAGAGTTAGTAATAATTAGTAATTATTTACATAAAAAATTCATATATAAACTTAGTTGGGTAATTTTATATATATTTGTGCAATTTAATAAAAATAAACATCCTCCGAATTATATTATATATTATCTTAGTTTTTAATGTAGTATATAATGCACTTTCAGGTTTAGTAATTTTTTTTTTGTTTTTGTTGCATTCTTTAGCTTTTCCAGTTTTTTCACAGATATTCGCTATTTTATCACAATTTTTTAATAAATACATAAACAAAAACTGATTGCTTATTGACAGACTATACAAAAATGTGTATCCAATAGTTATGGAGAAAAAAATATGGTTTAGAATCAAACACACAACAGTTGCGGAAAACAAAAAATGGTCTAAAACAAACATTCTATCTTTGAGGAAAACATAACATTTCAAAAACAAAAATTTAACAGTTGAACAAAACAAAATATAAATAAAAATATTTGCACAATGGTTGTAAAAATAACAAAATTTTTGAATGTTTATGAATTTTTCTTAAACATAATCAGAAACATTTTCATCATGAACACAGCATTATTAAGATAAATAAAAAATAACTAAAAGAACATTATATTATTGTGTTTTTTCTCTCCGTGCGGGTGCAGATGGTGCGTTAATCCCAAACTAAGTAAATATTTATTATCACATATTTTAAGAACTATATCAAAAAAATTTACAACTTTGCAAGTATAATTATCAAATTACGCAGTTGAAATAAGAATCCCAGGGGCCACAGTAGCCCTCATACAAATAAAATAATAGTTATGGCATCACTAGAAGTAGTGAAACACACCGGGATAAGCCAGTATGTCTATAAAATTTGTATTTTTGGGTGAATCGGGTCTGTTCTCCACTCGGCTTTAAAACCGCTTTTTTCGGTTTATGTACTGTCAGCTGTTTTTTTAATGATCATTTTTCCAATATCGAATACACGAGTTTTTTTAAAAAACAAAATACGGTTTTGAAAATAACATTTTATTTCAAGAATGTACTAAATACTAAAAGTCTTATTCATAATAAATTTATATTTTAGGCTTGATGATCAAAATAGATATTAAACAGTTTTATCGTTATTAACCCTTTATAAGAAAAATTATTCATAATATATTAAAAACAGTTCAACAACTATTGGACAGATTTTGTTTTTACTGGCAATGCTTTATTCATTTTCTATAGTTAGTAGTTTTACTCTTATTTTATGCTTTTTTTAGCTATTATTAGTTAATGTTATTAATTCTTTGATAATTAAACAGTATATTAAGGCGAAGGGAAACTTGAGCATTTTTGATAGATTAATTTTGAGAATATATGAAATACTCGAATAATGGAATTGCTTTGATTCTATGCACATCATTAATTTTCTATTTTGTTTTGAATTTATTTATTTATTAATTTATTTTGTTGTATTTTATGAATTATTAAATATTATAATATTATTATTAAATAGCCTTTTCTAGCAGATCAACTGATGAAATAAAGCCAAAAGTTAAAAATTTTCAAAAAACTTGTATTTTATAATAGAATATACTAATTTAAATGCACAAATCGCATTGCCAATGTATCTACATTTCAATAGTTATTTTTCATTAACGTAGAAAATAATTGCAAATACGACAAGTAAAAATACTTTAAAAATTGAATGAGGCATATGGACATAGATTAATAAGTAGATATTTATATGAGAGAAAAAAATCCGGAATCAATTGTCAAAAACCTAATTAATGCAACAACAAAATACATGTAGTCGCATATATTTCGTTTTTAATTAAAAAAATGAGAATTTTTTTTTAAATTTAGTTCGAAGTGCCCCTCACAAAAACTTCTAGTTATATTCTATGCATATGGAGAACTTCACTAATAAATATATGAGTTGATTATGCATCATCACTATAAATATATTTCATAGCATATGCATTTTTATTAGATAAACTCGGATGTCTTCCTTTCTTCAGAAAATGTATATCAAAAACCATTCCTGTTTTATCTGATGTTCCACAAGGTAGTCATCTCGGCTCCTTATTATTCCTAATATTTATAAATGATTTAACAGCTTGCATTAAGAATTCTAGAATATTAACTTTAACTATTCCTATCAATATTCTTTACTCAAATCCTTATGTTCCTTAATCCAATTGGTGTATGATGAATCTAATGGATCTGAATTTAAGATACAATAAATGAATATCAACTTGATCTAGTCGAAGAATTTCTTGATCTGGGTGTGTTGCTTGATTGTAAACTCCTTTAATTCCCACGTTTCGCAAATCGTTAATAAGGCAAAAGGAGTTCTAGGTTTCCTCAAGCGCTGGGGAAGAGAGTTTAATGATCCTTACTTTTCCCAGAAATTATTCATATCTCTCGTAAGAAAAATCCTGGAATATGCTTCCGTGGTGTGGGATCCTCAATACGAAGTTCATATAAAGAAAATTGAATCGGTCCAGAAACAATTCTCTTATTTTATCTTCGTAATCTTCCATGGAATTCTAATATTAATTTACCATCATATGGAATTCGATTACAGCTTATTGATTTCCCTACTCTTGAAAGTAGGAGAAAATATACGAATATTTCGTTTGTAATTAATTTAGTAAATGGTTCAAAAAATCGTCCAACTAGAAATTATACACCTTTAAAAATAAAATATGCCAACTTTGATCCCATGAGACGTATATGCAATCAATCAACAGTTTTTATCCATATATTGATTTCTCATTGAATCCAATCTGTATTAAGAGGATTATTTTTAACTTAGTTTAATAATAAATTTTTTTTATTGAATGATTATGAAAATATTTTATTGTAAATAGCTACGCTAGCCTGTAAGAAATTGTAATTTCATAGGCTATTAAATAAATACATAAATAAAAAAATGCTATATGTATTTATTTATAATTTTCCATACACCATTCTTTATAGTATATGAATTTTATACATAAATCCATCTTACTAAAAATGTAAAAAAAAAATTATCCAAAACTTTGCAAAATTACATTAAAAATGCATAAAACTGCAGAAAAGTCTAATATTTTCCTCAAAATTTATTTTATCAATGTGTTAAAGTAGGTTTTCACCAACATCATTTTTTTAAATTCTATGCAATTTTATTAAATGCTTATAAAACAAAAAAGTCATTATGAATAACAATTTTTCAAAATTTCTTATCAGCTGTTAATATCCATTACCGATATGTATAAGTATAATCGATAGAACTACACTGAAAGATATTACAGAAAGGACTGTAGCATTCAAATTTCTGAATGAGTATATTTCTAGATTTGGAGTTCCTAAACAGATTACAAGTGATTCGCACAGTGGGACAGAATCAAATTTTTTTGGAATTAAATCTGTAACTTCTGATAGGCTGGCTGGATTTTCATGAAATTTGGTACAGGTGTAGCAGAGGAGAGTATAATGTTAAGTTTGGAAAGGCGGGGGGGGGAACAACAAACCCCTCAGGAGCGGAGATAAGGGAGCTCAAATTAGGTATCTCTGACATAAAAATTTTTTAATCGCTTGCCAAATTTTTGTTTCTCGTCCGATTTCAAATAATTTTATATATTGTTGTAGGCGCTGACAAGACCATGTTTACGTATCATATTTATCTCTTATAGTTTTTGAGTTATTTGCGATTGAAGTTTTAAGCACCATAATTTTGCATGTTCTTTGTTCAGTTTTTTTCATATATCTTTACCGACTCCAAAAATAAAAGATTTTGAATTTTAAAATTGCAAAAAGACGACTTTTTGTGTTTTTTTAGCCGAAAAAGTATCTACACTCTTTTTTATCTAAAATAAAATTTTCTTTAGCAACATATAATAATTTTGCACTTTTCTGAAAGGCAACTTCACAGAGATAACTTTAAGATAAAAACAAGCCCACTAACTCAATTGGCCATGGTACACACCCTCTCGAATTCGACCCATTTTATATGAAAGTTTTGATTTTAGACCTTACTTTCTCAAATCCCAAAGCACGAATCGACAAGCCGAATATATTTTAAGAATCCTGAATATGTTGTTAAATTTTTAAATCAAAATCTACGGGACTTCGGAAAAATGTGGATTCTATAGTCAAAAAAGTAAAAAATCCCATTTTCATCAGTTTTTTTTTTGGGAATTCAGGAAAACCCTACCCCTGATTGAAATTTGGTTAACGCGATTTTATTTATATTAATAAGATCCACATTTCCTGAAAATTTCATTAAGATATCTTTATAAAAAAATTTCTATTTTCTCCAAAAACCCCAAATTGGGCTTTTTGTTTGGTTTATTTCTAAATAGCGAAAGAAATTTTAAAAATATGTATTCCAAATTAAGCATATCCTTTAGCATATATAATTTCCGATCTTCTACAAAAAGATTCAAGTCAATATCATGCCTCATTTCAGAAATATGCGCCTTTAAACTTTTATATTTCCAATTTATTGTATATATGACTATATTTTTTCAAACCTGCAACTTTTGCCTTTAGCTTTGCGTGAATAATTACTTAGAAAATTATGAATATTTCTGTATACTTTTAATAATATCTATACACAAAATATTTTTATAAAAATAATTAATAAATATTTTTTATTTTTAATAGGGTTGCCACATTTCCCAAATTTAGGTAAATCTTTATCCTTTTATAAGCATTCATATATTTCTATTAAAGAATTTAAAATAACAAAACAAACAAAAAAATGTCTATTTTAACTAAATCAATAAGTATTTTATTAGTACACATTTATAGTGTTTACCTAAATTTAACAAATGTATTTATCTATTGTTGATGGTTAAAAATTTATATATTTATGATCTAGTGACAATGTACAGGTATACTGTGCATTTCCAAATACGTAAAAGATTGCAAATACGTTTTTGTTAGGAATTATTCAACTAAACTTGGTCTAACTTATCCATATGAAGGACCGTTTGATGTAATAGAAAAAAACTTTACATTTTTTAAAATTAAATTTAACACATTGATAAAGAATGTTATAATAGACAGGTTAAAATCAGCATTTATAGAAGAGAAATCTTTAACTATTGATAAAAAGAAGAAGACTGCGATGTAGTGACGTAAATTATTTTAATTGTTAAAAACACTTTATACTTTTTAAAAAAGCTAACGTTGTTTTAAAACTAGTTTTCAGATATATAAAAAAATTAATGAGTTTGTGTAAAATATAATAAAATTTACTCTTTGTTAAAGGCATTAAAAATTAAACTTTTCTTATTTAAGTCGAAACTACAATATTATAAAAAAAAAACTCATTTTGAATGATTGTATTCATACAAGTTAAAAACTGTTATTTAAAATATTTATATATAATAAATTTTAACTCACAAGTTTTGTTAAGGTTTTTGAAGAAATATATAGTATTGTGATGGAAATATGAACTTATGTAAAAAAAAAAAACCAGATTCACCAGTTTTTTCAGAATTTCAAAATATTCAACCGGTTTTTTTGAAAATTTCAACTACTCGAACTATTCGAAAACCGGATTTTCCAAAAATTCGAATAATTGGTCACCCTAATTAATATGCATATGTATGTCTAATATGGATGACAAGGACAATAATGGACCGATCATTTTCATTTCTGAAATTTTATCAATGTATCGATATCGTTACAGTCGGCTTAACTTCATGATATTAAACTGGAAATTGTGTTATCTTCAAATGTAATGGCATCAAAACACGTTCGATGCATAACAAGTCAGATATATACAAAAAAAAAAAGAAAAAAAATAAAAACAGATTTTTGTGACCTTCAACTGCTAATGTCTCTCATAGCGTATACGTGATTATCGATGACTGTTAAACACAAGATGAAGCTATATTCCAAGATTCGCTTCAAAATCCATGGCTAACTATATTTTTCGTCCCATTTTACTGGGCTAAAAAATGTTTAAAAAATTTATTTAAAATTCCTCGCATATAAATGAGTTTTTTTTACCAAATATGCAGTTATTTAAAAAATGTTAGACTGATATTACACATTTTATTATTCTAAACGTTATATGCGTGACCATTTGAGTAACGTTGATTTTTTTTATTTGACCTTACCAAAAATTCTGCATGAGTTTATGTTTACCAAATAATTCAATTCATTCAATCATTAATCACAAATAGTGAAATCTATTGCGGATTTTACACACCATAAAATACTTTTCAACAGTCATATTCATGCAAACTTAATCTGTTCTTGTAATAATAAATTTGTATATATATTTTTTTATTAAACACAAGCTCTATTTCACAAATAATACATAGAATATATTTTGGATTTTACACACTATAAAATATTTTACAATTCGTGAAAATATGTTTTTGTTTTATTTATTTATTTATTTATTTACTTTTTCTTGTTAAAACACAAATTCTATTTCAGAATTTGCAGTATATTTCATGCTGAATAAACGGAAATATTTTATTGTAATATATTTATACTAGTAAACGGTGTTGGCAGTTTCACATTTAACCTCAAAAAATTCGTTTTAGCTTATAGGTTTTTTCTAACCTTTTTAGATTCTTAAAATTGCCTTAAAAATTTTTAAAATTTCAACCACGAAGAAATTAATTTCTTATTGGATATTACTAATTTTGTTTTTAAATAATCATCCATTTAAGCATTTTAGTGTATCTATTCATACAAAAGTCAAGAATTATATAAAATTTTTGCCTGCGGCACTTCATTCACAAAATCAAAAATAATATTTTTTATGGACTTAATCGATTATTATATTATAGTTCTTTAACCGTAAATCTCTATTTATGAATATATTTAAATTAATTTTATAAAATCGAAAAATCACCCAAAAATTTTAAAATTCTCAACAAAAAAGGAATTATAGTTATAAAATTACAAGAAAAAAAATCATTTCAAAACATTGGTTCGCTTTATATATGAAATATAATCCAAAATTTTATGGGGATTTTGCTGGCAGATTTTCTATGTTTAATTTAAAAACTAATTACAAGATCTTTAAAAATATATTAAAAATTTATAAGAATGATAAAAGGAGGCTTTAAATAAAAAAAATCTGGCCTTATTTTTTTTAACATTTAACCTTTTCTGACCCTTTTTAGCGTTCAATTTAGCCTCTTTTTTACTCAACTCCTGATAACACTGATAGTAAATATTGAATGTTCAAAGAGTGAGCCACAAAACAATTTTTTGAATATTTAATAAAAAAATTAGTTATTATACTAGTTATTATTTCAGAAATAGTTGTCGCGATCTTAGGTCACAGCAAAGGTTTGGAATGCTTATTTTCCTAATTTCCTTTTCAAAATCGAATTAAATTTAATATCCTAGTCATTCCTTTAAAGAATTCATAATAATTTAATTCATAGACAAATTAAATTATTTTAATTTTATTGAGAATTAATTCCTTACATAATTTACAATTAATTAAACAATTCAAGCTTAAAAATTATATTAAATTATTAGCTTTGTTCCCAATATTACCAAAAAGCATTCCCTTACTCGAAGATTGTGCAAATAAGAGCTATTTAGAGAGAATAATGTTATTCTTCTTTCAAGAAACAGCCCAGAATATTTCTTCGGTTAGATTGTTCGGTAGATTGAGCTTTTTCTCATCTTACTGTACTTTACCCGAAAAGTACGGAAAGAAACCTATTAAAATTTTCTTTAATTTGAATCTATTACAAATAAACTTTAGAGAATAATTTTTATTTCATTTTGTAAAATAGATTTTAGTTAACAAAAATTTAATTCTTTGTGAATTAATTCAATTGAGAATTAATTTTATTCGAACGAAAGCCTTAGAATGAAGCTATAAAATTATCTATTTGGGAATTGAATTATGAAATGAAGAACTAGCATTTCTTAATTTAGAATTAAGATTTAAAGGAATTAAGCAAAAATTTAATTAATTCTTTTGAAGCTCTGAGACCTTTTCGTTTAATATTTTAAAATGTAGTAAATACATTTTCTGGAACAACCTACAACCTACTTTATACTAAAACTGTTAACAAATAAAAAGCTGCATAACATAGATTAATAAACTATAAAGAAAACAAATTGCCGTTGTTGTATTGTATCCATATAATTTTTATAATCCAATTTTTTTAAACCGTTTCCTGTGAGTTTTAAAATGCGAATGTAATTTAAAAAGCTCTTTAAATTCTGAAAAGTTTTACTTGTAGACTTAAATTGTTTTGATAATCAAAACTAATTAAAATTATTATTTTATAACTTTTGAGTGTTTTATGTTTTTTGGTTTTATTTTTAAAAAACTTTGCAGTAAGTCGTCGCATATTACACATAATACATGTATGTATTTTGTGGTGTAAAATAAATATATATAAGCCAAAAAGTAAATAAATTCCAGTATATACTTAATTATTGAAGAGAATTTTTTTATTTTGATTTTCGATTCATGCTTCATGCAAAATATTTTTTCTTTTATTAACTTTTCTTTGCATTTTACTTTCTAAGCCATTTTGTTTAAAATAATATTGTATTGTTGGGATTTTAAATTGAATACATATAATAAAATTAATCTCTAACGTTGAAGCTTCATAACTATGGTAATACAAAGCACAAAGATAATATAAAATTTTGGGCCATTTTAGTTTTTCAATCCTATTTATTTGCAATGAAAAAATGTAATTGAAATTAAAATATTTTCTGTATTTAGAGAAGCGGAAAATACCTTTGGTTTTAGAATTCTACCATAAAGAGAATTGTTACAAATTTGCTGTTGATCTTAGTAAATTACAAAAAAAAAAAATCAAAACATATAGATTTATTTCGTTTGAATATAAAGTTTAAATTTTAAAAATTTTATTTTTTATTTTTATATATAGGAAAACCATAGAAAAAGAAGTGTTATATGGATTATAAAGTAAATTTTTGTTTAAATATTCATAAGAATTAAGAAGGGTTACTTAGAAAACAGGGTAATATTTTCTAAAGCAGGAGTTTCCACTTGCTTAATGGATCCTTTCGGATTTTTTCACCTCGGAACACCGAACATATCTTAACTGATAGTCACTTTTAAAAACTTTTAAAGTTATAGAATTGCCCCAGTTTTAAAAAACAAAATGAAAAAAATTTATTATATTTGCTCTTGTACCCTTTGCATACTTATTCAAATCTAAAAAAAGAGTGAAATTTTTTAAATTTAGAATGGAATAATTACTCCATTAAAAAACTATTGCAATAAATTTGCAAATATTATAAATAGAAGTTTACAAAAATTAAGTGGTAGAGTACGAGCACAATTTACGAAATCGATGTCAAAGCAACCACTGAATATTGAAGTATTTCATTATATATTTAAAAAATAATAATAATAATTTATATTAATCAAATATTCATTAAATATGTTACAAATGCTTTATTTCGATGTTTACGTCTCGAAGTCAATATTTTTTAACTCCAAAAAAAAAAAAAAGTTATATTTGACAAAAAATAATCTGAATTCTTTGCAATTTTAATTATATGCGTTTAAATATATTTACAGATCATAAAAACTACGTTTGTAAAAAAGAAAAATCTTACGCTAAATTGATACATTATTTCAAAAATTAATATAAAGTTGAACTTATCGATAGTTTTTATGGAAAAAAGTTGCACTTATAAAACCTATAATGTAAACAAAAAGTTCTGGTTGTGCAAATCGGGGTATTGCAATAATAGGTAGTTGTGCAAAACAAGTTCATAATGTATATTATGATTGCAGACATTTAATAAATTGTCATTTATTCTTAACGAATTGTTAAGTTTTAAATTGTTATTATTCCTTTATATAAAAATTTTTAAGAAATCTACAAAATCCTAAATATTTTACTTTATTTTATTTTTTATTAACTTCACAATGCGACAAATTTTGGGTCATTAAATACTGCCTCAACGATTCCAACGCACAATGAAAAACTATCTTTGGATTAATAAAATATCCAAAGGATTTTGCAAAGTTAATTTGAATTACAATTTTATGGACTCTTACTTAGAATATATTTGAGCACTTTTTTCATTATGAGTGAAAATAAAAAGTATTTAAATTAGTAGGGTAATCAATTATTTAACTATTTCGAAAAATCGGTTTTCGAATTGTTGGAACTTAGAAAAAGCGTTTGAAGTTTTTAAATAACCGTTTATTGCAGAATTAAATATTTTCATCAAAATACTGAATCTCTTTAAAAAATTCAACAAATCGTATAACGTTCAAGTTAAAGCTGATTAAAAACATATAATTATTTTAAGTAAAAAAATTTAATTAAAGTAAGAAAATAACCATTAAAAATGAGATAAAATTTTATATAGTATATATAAAAAGTATGGCTTAATATGGAAAAAGTATGCCTCAAACTTTCGAAATCGATTTTGAAGTTAGACCTTTTTTAAATACAACTCCTTTAAAGGATTAAGTAAGATATTATTACAAATATTGAATTAAAAAACTCTCAAATATTTATATTAAATATATACATATATATTTAAATATATATATATATATATATATATATATATATATATATATATATATATATATATATATTTATATATTAAAGAATCGAAAACTATACTAATTATCAGAATTTTAAATGCCGTTTATACCAAAACAAAAAGTAATGGGATTTTGAAAAACCCAAAAACTACATCGTTTACATACCTTATTTCTTCTCAATGTAGTTTTTGATGACATTCACATTTATTTGATATTTTTTATTTTTTCTCTTTTTGCTATTTCTTCAATCAGAGAAAAACATACTTTAACAATATTTAATAAACTATTTATTGCGATAATTTCATAAACAAAATAAATAATTTGAAATTTTAATTTTCTCTTTATATATAAAGCTACGGTTCTAAAATTTGATAAACAGAATTTATCATAAATAGTTAATTTAGTGGTTTTTATTTAGTTTTCAATAAAATATGTTAACTTTTTAAAAATAATACAATAAAAGTTTTAATTTTATATGAAAAATTATGAATACATTTTTGTAATCAAATTATGCGTAGTGGATTTTAGAATTTTTATTCTAATATAAAGGTTCCATACTTCCCAAATATGTTAAGAAATCAAAAATTTTAAATGGCATATTTAACGAAGAATTTAAAAGATACATTTAAAAAATACAATTTCATTAAAATGCATTTTTAAAAAACCTTTATTATGTTTGAAGTATTCATATTAAAGCCGATATAAGCAGTAATGTATGCGGAATGAAATTGCAACACCACTTTCTGCGTTTTTTTAAAAACAAAGTACTTATGATAAGGACCCTTTACTTTAAATTTTCCCTCTTAAAATTTTGCGTGAATTTTTATGAAAATCGGACTTATAGCCTCTTCAAAATAATGAGAAAAGGAGAACTGCCTTGAAAACAAATTTTTCATTTATTTGTATATTTTTATATAAACCAAAAACAAATATGAATTATATTTTGACTCAGATGGCTATTATAGTCAATAAATAAATTTTTTCTCGATAGCTATAAATCCGTTGATAGAAAAAATATAAAACCAATTACCAAAAGATTTGTGGAGAAAAAAGTTTATACGGGTAAAATTAAATTTTTGGTCAAAAAAAATTTCTTTGAACATTTCTAAAACCTGACTTGCTTTTATTTTTTAATTACGGTTAAAAACTTTTTGTCAATTATTTTGGATGTTTTCTTATTATATATTACAAATTTGCATGAAAATCTCAGTTCTAGTTTCTTCATAAATTTTAATTTTTCGATAATTTTTATATTCACTTCTCATAAAATTAGTTACATTTTATCTCTGATGGTAATGAGAATCAAAGAAATTTATTTCTTCTATAGATTTAAATTCGTTGATACAAAGCGTACACAAATTAAAGCTAAAAGTCAATTTGTGGCAAAATTTATTTATTTATTTTCTGAAATTTTATTTGACTCTATTTTTCAACCGATAATTTAAGCTGTGTAATGAAAAGTCTATTGATTTCATAAAAGGAAACATCGAGATATAATATCCAATAAAAATATTTTTCGAAAACTAATATAATATCAGAGTACAATCAGGATCAAATTGAAAATCTCTAAATATATCTAAATTAAACTTTATTAATAAATATTGGACCAATTTAAATAGAGATGAGTTTGTAGAATCCTGTCGCCGATGTTTGAGGGAAATTTATGACACAATAACCAAAAAACAAATCCCAAAAGTTTCACCATGAAGTTTTTAAACTCAGATCTATTTCAATTTCAAAAGTGCAGTTATGCAAATTTTGATATCAAATCACTACTTCCTTCAGAGTTATACATATGTGTCAAGTTTAATTTTAATCCCATCATTAGTGTAAATGTAAGTTTATATTAAATAAAGTTATTAAAATTATGACAAAAATGTTTTAAAAAGGGTGTGGTATCCGGTAAAAACAAGGATAATAATGCTGGTGGTCTCTAAGATAACAATAATAACATATAATAACACATTGATTAAATTATTAAAATGTTTTTTTTATTCACAATCTTATCTGAAAAAAGGTTTCCAAAAAAGAAAAACAAACCGAAATTCGAACTAACTTTGAAAAACTTTTGAGGGGTTTTGCTAGACTGGTACGTTTTTGTTGCTTTTTTTTGTACGTTTGTGCTTTTATAATTCAAAATATGCGATCTAATAATTCGAACGAACTGAAATGTCTATTCGAATTATTTATTCTAATATGTACAAAAGTGAGATTCAGTTTTTTTTTTTTTTTTTTTGGATGTAATCAGGAAAAGTAACGCTATATGAAAAGTTATTCATGCATCATAGTAAAATGAAAAATATCTTTTATTTAGGTGTATGAACATTTTTTTTCACACCTTACTATGATATGAATATATTTTCATCCACTTTTGTACGTATGTATTTAAGTGTTTAAGTATATGTGTAAATATTTTTGTGTTTTAATTTCATTATTAGATTAGCTTTATTTAGATAGTGAGAAAATATGAATGGTTATATAAATGATAAAATTGTATTTGGCTATACAATTTTTATAAGGGTAAAATATTTTAACAAATTTTTGGGTATTAAGATTTACGAATAATTTTTAAAGCTTCATTCTTGTGAAATATTAACAACTATCTTTTATTAATATTTTATTAAAAATCAATTCTTTTTAAAATTATACGTTATTAATTAAAATTTATCTATAACAAACATGTAAAAAAAATTAATTTATGTAAAATACATAAATATTATATTTATGTAAACTAACAAATACGACGCACATGTACACACACGGCTATTATTAGATCTTCTTGGTAAAACAAGTATTTAATTTAATTTTTGTTGTGTATTTATATGATTAAATTATATTTGATTTATAATTTCATAAAAGTTTCATTTATTTACCACAATATTTTCGCATTCCCATTCATAAGACGTATTAACGAATAAGTGATATTTAATTATTAACAATTCGTTACACATACGTTTGCTGTTCACATTGAATGTAAACTGGCAGCTGAAAGAATTGAATGAAATAATTTAATATTTCAATGTGGATTGTTTATTAAATTAAATTATTAATTATAAAATTATTAAAAAATTAAATTTAATTGTTATTAAGATTTTTATGTACTTAAAGTGTCATTATGCTGGTAGAAATATGTGTGCACAGCTTTGGATTTATTTTGTTTAAATTTATTGAAACATTGTGTGTCCACTAGAAAGCCATTTTTGAAAAATCTCAACTTAGGAGTATCTTATTGGTATATTTCTAATATTTTGCCACGTACCGATGGCTTTATATAGCAAGTAATTTTACAGGAGAAGGAAAAAAACTGAATAAAACTTCAAAATAAGGAGCGAAATTAATGCTCTTTTATTTTTGTTTTTGTTTTTTTTTTTGTACTTCTTATTAAGTTATCTTTGATTGGGATTGTTGTTACTGCAATTTTTGAAAATAAATATGAATTTAAAACTTTTTTCAATTATTTAAAATTGAAATAAACTAATGTTAATAAGTGAATTTTTAACTAACAATTACTTAGCAATTAGGTAATAATAATTTTAGTGTTTCACAGATTATTGCAAAAAACTGCAAAAATTATATTTTATTATGTAATTTTTTATAAGGATGATGGAAGTCTGGTAGAAGAATTGTATCTCTGTTATGCAAATTAGCCCATTTTTTAGATAAAACCATTTTTTCTTTAAAAATGCAATCAGGGGAGTCATAATCAAAAGTAGATTTCAATCTTTAGTGGAGTAATCAGTGAGGTAACTATCTATGTGAATCGTCAGGTAGCACAAACGGCAATGACAAGTTATTGTATCAGGTCCAGATTAGTGCTTGAGTGTAGGAGGGAATTTAGAAGGATAATGGATGCCTACAGAATAAGAATCTGTTGGGTTCTTGGTCACTACGATATTCTCAGCTACGAAATAGCCGAAACTTTTGTGGAGGTAACGCCGTCTTGTATTCCTAAAAGAACAGGGATTATTTCTACTAATGATTCTATCCCGTTACCTAGCGCAAATCCAAATAGTAGTCGTGCTCCTGTTATAACTCCCAATTCAAATAATTTTATTTCACCTCATTATGCTTCAAATGCTTCCAATTATAAAATAATTCCGTCAGAGTAGACCTTAGTTTCTCCTACGGTATCTAATTCGACAGGCAAGATTTGGAATCATGGGCAAGATTCCAAATCCAGCTACCAGTAGCCTCCATAACTTATTTTATTAACTCCCTCATCGTCAAACATCCCAAATAATTTAGATTTCGTCAACAACCCACTAATAAATCCGTTTACAACAGTAACTTCAAAACCTTTAAAAATTATAGCTCCAAGGAAAACCATATTTGCTAGCAGTTTTTCAGTAGATACGACAATAAATGATGTTGAATTCTATATTAAGATGAACCATCGAAGATTATGATGAGATCCAAATTTACAAGATAAGATAATTGTCCCAGAAGGCATTTGTAATCCACAATTTTACAATTGTTCGACAATTTGTTTATCGTGATAATCATAACGTAATTTTTCCAAGGGCTTCTGATCCAAATCCAAAAAACTAATTTAATTATATTGAGTTATGAACAAAATATTAATATTTATCCAAAAAATGATTACAACTCCTCAGCTATCTGCATCGCATACCAAAATGTTAGAGGTATGAACGCAAAGTGAAAATCCTTTTTTGTTTTGTTGTTCCCTTTTTGATATTGAGCATAATATCATTGTAGTCACTGAAACGTGGCTCCGAAATAACTCTGATAAAGAAATCCATAATTCTGAAATAAATTTCAAATTTATAGACGTGATAGTGTGGGTAAAGATGAAGGGAGAGTCTTGATTTCTGCCTCAACTCTTTTTCTTTCGGAAGAAATTTTTGCGATTTTTGAAAAAAAATTATGTTAAAATACATTAACTTTTGCTTACATAAATTTTATATATTATAAACTTTCATTTCATACTTGTAGCTTTAAATTGTTTACGCGAAGTAAATTCATTGTGGGTGTCTTTTCATTTATCATCTAGCATACTAGAAAATAGTTTACAATGAGAGTAATGCAAGTCATGTTACTTATATACATACTAACACAGAACGCATTTCTTATTGATCAATGAGTTACGCTCAAAAATGATGGAAATGATATCTGTTGTCTTATTTTGACACTATATGAGAATGGATATTTCCATTGTTATCTAAATCTCCTTGAATCATAAAAAAAAATAATGCGTAATTTCATTTTTCTAATCACACCACTTCTTAGTATAAATTCTGTTCATCTATATTCATTTTTTGATTGAGCGCAGTAACGTCAAGAAGTGCTTGTTTGAAAAAAAAATATTTATTCAAAAAGTAAAAGCAAAAAGAATTGGTCTAATTGAAATTGTTATATACTTAAAAAAGTGAATTTAGTAAATTTTTATTAAATCCTGTATTGCCATTGTGAATTCTATAATTATTTATTCACTAAATATATTTAAATTGGAAGTAACAATAATATACCCCCATAGTTTTCAAACTAGTTCTTACTATAATTCCATAACACTAAGGTTTTTGCAAACACGCGGAAGTTTTCTGAGGATTTCAGACGTTCAAAAACATATTAGCAAAAAGCATCCCAGCTGTAGTTATTGGCGTTGAAACGTCGATATGAGCCTCATAACCAAATTGGGAAAATCACGTGGACTAAAAGTTTCTTTTATCCACGTGGTCCTTAGTTATGGGACCACCACTTATAACCCTGTATTTTCTACAAATATGGTGAAATCATTTATATAATTTACTTAAAACTTATATATATATATATATATATATATATATATATATATATATATATATATATATATATATTTTGTCTAAAATCAAATAATTATTCCTAAAATCCTATATATTAATATTTAGTAGTTAGTTAAATAAACATAAAATGAATGTAATTTGAAGTATACATATAAACAAAAATACCATTTATATATATAAACTAGCTGACCCGAGCCGCGTTGCTGGCCCTAAGCAAACATTAGTGTTGTATTACTGAACGATTTAAATTGATATTTTAACGAAATTTACGACCTTTAAATAAAAATCTAAGGAATACCTATTATAAAGTGTTTTTTACAGAAGAATTTAAATATGATGTAGATGTGGGCTCAATCAAAAAATATACGCATGTATTTAAGGCAAATTTGAATTTATATTTATTTATTACTTCATCTTAAGGTTAGCGGATAGACAATGTCTTTTTTTTGAACGGAATGATGAGAGCTGTAGTCGAAATTGCAGTTGTAATGGAACGCTGCTTGATTCAAATCAGAACTTGAAGCAATTCTTCTTATGCGTTGATTAAAAATTTTAAAATTGTTGAATTGCTACATTTGCTCGACGATTTCTCATTGCTAACCGAGCCGGTTCATTTCTCGCCTGCCTTTCTTCCTGCGTTTGTGATGTACGAAGTCGGGCCAAACTAATACGGGGTTGTTCTCGTGCGATTTCTCGTTCATATATATTCAATTGATTGACGATATTACGATAAGTACTTGCATTACGTGTTCGACGCGAAATATTAGATCTCCGGGGTCGCGGCATTGTGAATAACACTTAATAACGAATGCCAAAAATACAACAAATGGTTTTAAATATCACAACCTCACTAAATGATGAGCTTTACTTGGAACTTACCGTTTGGAAATAGAATTCTACACCACCACCAGAAAACAAATTGCACAAAAAAGTAAGCGTTTCGATAGAAACAGAAACAGTAATTGTTATAATTTGTATTAAAAAAAATATTTTTAATGATTATTAAGGCAAAGAAATTATGACAAAAAAGAGTTTTTTTTTTATCGCGGATTTTTCGCGAATTTTTTTTCGTATTATCCTTTTCTGGCCGGTGACCGGTCCGAATTGGTGAGAATCATCAAAATCGGTCTAGTCGTTCTTGAGTTATAACAATAGTAACTAACATCACTTTCTTTTATATATATAGATTTAGCTTTTTTGTTTTCGTTCATCATTTTCATAGAGTAATATAAAATAATCAACGAATTACAGCAACATGCATTGACTGCTGGGCCGAACAAATCAATCGCCATGGAGTAAATTTTCATCAGTTGTTTTGCTTTTCTACTGTAAGTGATGATTTAAATTTTTTCCTTTATTTGATTTTTATTATAGTCTCATTTATAAGTCAGATTCAGTTCTGTCCCCCATGTCCGATTATATTTATCAATCACAAAGGTTTTACAAGCACTGTAATTATTGATATTTTTAATATAATCTCCTTATTCAAAGAGCGTAAAAAAGTTCATATTTTACCTATGATATCGTTATTTATTTATTTTTTTGTTGTATCTATTTTTTCATGTTTCTTTTTATCAATAAATTTTATTTAAATTTGTAAATATATTAAAATGAAATATTAAGTCTTTTTATAAGGGAAAGATAGTCGTGACGAAGATGTTTGTAAGTGTATAAAATAAATATATCGTTATAGGGAGAGATTTTTTAATATAAGGTATCAGGTCTGTCAAAGTGTCTAATGACTTAGATGGACAGGAAAATTGTACCTGACGTGGTATGACATCTGACCACGATATCATTGAAAATTCTATTTCTTCATCTTCTTTTGTTTTTTATTTTTTTATTTTTGCATACTCTAAGGGAATGAAGAGTATACTATATAATTACGCGTCATAACACGGGTTAAGAACCACATTTCTAAGAGTAGAGCTAGCGCGAAGACCATATTTTTTATGCCACTTAATTATTGTTTTTTGATCAGCTATTTAGAAAAAAATGTTTTTCTTGTTTAATCGTTTATTTGGCCAGCGCGTAACAAAATAATTCTTCACAATGATCAGAATACTGAATTTATCGCCATATGTGGTAAAGCGAAATTTAGAATAATTTTTACAACTTGCTCTTATATTCCTCCTGCGTCTAACATCCAAATTTATGAACAACATGCAAACGCGATAAAATTTGTAGCTAATCAATCTAAACCTCGTGACTCCGTAATTATTTTTGGTGACTTTAATATTCCAAACATTAAATGGTACGAAACTTCTGATTCACGCTTTTTAAGCCCATCAATAAGAACGGGAACATCTGTTGAATTACTGGATGCTATTGCTGATTTAAGACTATTCCAAATAAATAAAATAGTAAACAAGCTTGCAAATTAATTGATTTTGCATTTGTTAATCAACCTGAAGAATTTAATATTCTTCGCATTAATCCATTATTAACACCTGAAAATGCTTATCACCCCACTCTTGAAATAATAATGTCAAAACTAAGCTATCATTGCAATCCAATGTAAATGATGAGATGGTTTTTAATTTTAGCAATGCTGGCTATTCCAAATCACCTACTTTGTTCTGAAGATTAGTTGAATATATTCCTTACAATAAAATATGCACTCGTATTATTGATATCATTTTGAATAAATTCTATGATGGCTTATCTAAATGTTTTAACAAATCTATACCAGTGACGAGAAAAAAATGCACATCAGCCTTGGAATACAAAGCAGCTTAATGGCTTGAAAAATTTGAAAAACAAACATCATAGAAAATATAAAAAGTCCGGTTTATCTATTGATTATATGAGATACTCCATATCAAGATCAGTTTACAGTTCAGAAAATATTGAATGTTATAAAAATTATCATTTTAAGGCGAAAAGAAACTTTAAAACTAATTCAATATTTTTTTACCAGTTTGTAAATTCTAAGCGTCGAGTCTCTGGATATCCGTCCAAGATTAAATTTGTAGATAATTAATCCTCAAACGATGCAGATATTTGCGAAATGTTTGCTGCTTTCTTCTCATCCATTCTGATGGAGAATTACATCAACTTTCTAATTATCCATATCCAATTCTTGCTGCAACCCTAATAAATTGTCCAACATTAGTTAAATCGATGGTACTGACAGCTGTACAGAATCCAAAATATTCTGATAAATGTAGACCTGATGGTGCCCCAAACTGTGTTCTTATAAAATGTTTACATTCTCTTATCTCTTCAAATACCTACTTTTTTTAAAATATTATTATTTAGTGGTTATTTTCCTGAAGTTTGGAGGAAACCTTATATTATACCTTTGTTTAAATCCGGAAGCTTAACCATCAATATCATTCTTATTTGTTTACTTTCATTTTGCTTCCATTCGGCTTTTTTTGGAGAGAAACATGGATCTTTCGAACATTATTTAATACAAGAACTCTTCAACACAAGAACAAACAATTTTAATATGCGAATATTAGCAAAACTTATTTTCAATATTTTCTAGGAAGTCAAACTTCAAATGAGTTAAGACTTTTTCTTTCAAAGTATATATGAAAGTTAGGACTTTTTTCTAAATTCCTGTAAATCCATTATTTGTAGTCGTAGCGCACTAAGTTTTTTAAGAAACGTAGACTGTGGTCTACCTGAATCCTTTAAAAATGCATCTAAAAAAAATTATATGTATTTCGGCTTTATAATTTTTAAATAAATTGTTTTCTCAATTTCTGTTTATTCGCTTTAAAACTTAACAACAAGTTTTTTACAAAATTTGGAAACGAAAGACACAAACACCCTACACTTTTTTTTAACATATTACAACCCCCTGACTTCCAAAGTGATTTTCAAATCGTAGATATTTAAATATCTAAATTTTGAAAATAAATTTTCTTAAGCCACAGGTCATCGTATACAAATGTTTTTTAATTTGTATTAAATCCAATATAATTTTTAATTTTCTTAACCATCTAAAGCATTTAGAAAGAAAATCAAATTAATTATTTAAAATTAAATAAAATGTTGTTATTGCTCTTCTTATCACACTTCTATATATATATATATATATATATATATATATATATATATATATATATATATATATATATGCATTAATTTTCATTTAATACTTTTTTTAGAGAATCCACCTCTCATCACGTCTTTGTATTTTTATTGTTACATGTACATTTCACTTCTTGTCTTTATTTCATTTATTCGACAATATATTTTTATTAATACATGACGTTTAATGAATTTTCGCCTACGAATATTGTAAATGTACGCAAAATAAATAAATGTAATTAAATAGAAAAAAAATGTACAATGTATTTAGATTATAGTAGGAATAGAATGACTGAATGTCTGAATGATTGCCTTACTTAATGTCTTTCAAGGAGAATGATTTTTATGTATGAATCGCTACAAAATGATTTTGGTAGCATTTATAGAATTCCTTATTGTGTTTTATATTTATATATATATATATATATATATATATATATATATATTTATATATATTTTCTATTCGCGTTGTTTCTTTATAATATTGGGTTATTCAATGAAGACTTTTAATGGAATTAATTGAAATATCTTTACAAATTTCTATTGAGTGAATCAAAATATGTAATACTTTCTTCATCTTGGCTTTCTTAATCTTGAGCCAATGTCAGGAAAAATTGCAATACAACAATAATAAAAAAAACACAAAAAATCAAAAATTTTAAGATTTTAATTCGTTTGAAATTGATGGTGAAAAATACGTAAACTAGTAAAATGTAAAAATTGTAAGACAAAAAAAAAAAAAAAAAAGAAAAGATTTCTAAATTATTTGACGGAATAAATGCGCTCCCTGATCGGAATACAAAATCAGTTTCCGATAAGATTTACAGAGCAAACAAGAAATTTTAACCGATTTTTAAAAATATTACAGGAATTAAAAATAAATAGGATTTGTAGAACAAATAGTTTTATAAGTAAACCGAATTGTAATTGTCCACGTCGACTGGGAGCTTTAACTCTGGAAAGAAATATATATATATATATATATATATATATATATAATTTTCTACGTCGTCTAGATGTATACATAAATCCGGGTGTCTCCGCTCCCTTGTGAAGATTTCAAAATCTGACTCAGTCAGAATATTTAGGAATTTTAACTTCCTAGGTCATCTAGGCTATCTGAGAGCTTCAGAAATCTCTGGAAAGAGAAAACAGGCTTAGGAAATAAGTTTTGCAATAAATACCAAAGATACTTTAGGTAATAAAAAAAAAATAAGATGAAATTTGTTATTTAGCATTTTCACTGTATTGTACCCACTATCATAACTATCTTTGGTATTTATTACAAAACTTATTTCCAAGTTTACTCTTTGTAAAGCATTTCTGTGTCCTTGTTAGGTAATGTAAGTTTTGCAATAAGGTTACAGTTTAAAGTTAAATCTGCAAATTGAAAAGAAACAAAAATGTCGAGAACATAATTTAGGTAGTATGGGGAGTGCCCTGATTCCATATTGAAGTTAGAAAAAATAGAAGGAAACTAAGTACAACGATAAAAGTTTGTACATATATAGACATTGAACGTCTATTTATAAACAAAATTTTAAAAGGCAGGCTGTATTGAATCAGTAAATTACCCAAAAAGTACCCTCTTTTAGATACTTATACTAGTGTCTTTATAAGCTTAGCTGATTATTTTTTGCTTAATTTTTTAGTGAAGACTGAAATGTGGAATTTTTTACTTTTGCACGTATTAGTTTTCGGTACTGAAATTTGTATTTTTAATGAAGAAAAGGTGTTATATAGAAATATTTAATTTACTTCAATATTTGAAAACATTACAAATAAACTTCTTACATTTTATTCTCATAATTTTTCAATTTCAACGATAACTGTTTACAATTTGCAATTTTCTTCTTTTTTCCTTTGTTTGATGTTTCAGTTCTATTTAAGACGATAAAATGACTGCTATTACTGCATTGTTGTATTTGTTGCTTTTATGTATATACCTTGTTAAATTGTTGTACCATTTACAAGGTATATGCATAGCCTATCCTCAAATTTCGAACTACATGTTAACATAGACATATAAAGCCATTGACGTGATAGGATTATTTAAATCCAGTTTATTAAGGCAGTTATAAGCTGCTATGCAACAATGGCCGTTACTCACGAATTTTTGGTTCTTGTAATTTCTATGTAAATTTCATGGATTATATAAGCAACATTTAAAAGAAAATGAGATATTAAAAAAAGAGGCTAATTAAATTGATTATTAAAGTATAATTCTCATAAAATTTGTACTAATTCATCTTTAAAAAAATTTGTCTAAATTTATGTATGGGACTTAGTGGCTACAATTGGGTTCCTTGATTTAGGATCGCATCTTCCTCATCATCTATGTTTTCATTCTGATAAGTTGCATAAACTGTGCGTTCGAATAAAACATAATCACAAATCTTAATATGCAAGTTGACTGGAATAAGCTACAATTATGAATGAAACAATATATTTTGGGAGTTTTTCTACGGATTTATTACATGTAACAATAAAAGATAAATTGATGATTAGATACATTTTATTTTCTTTGAAACACTCTCCATTATTAATTCGATTGTACTTTGCGTAAATTTTTTGGAAGCAGCTGTCACTTTTGTTTAAAGTTTGTTAATATTTTGAGCGCAGTATTACTCTTCCTTAATTCCATTTTGCTAACGGCCCAGTATCTTTCAATTAGCCGAAGCTCTGGATAGTTTGTAGGGTTAGTATTTTTTCCTGTTCCAAGTTTCCGATCAAATTTAACTTTTTACCGCTCTAGAAACTGATTACTTTCTGACACATAGCTCTTTTACAATTTGCTTGTAATTCAAATTTTACTGAGTTTTAATAGTTTCAGAAATGTGTTATATATTTTTCTTTGACTCTCCATTGTGGAGCAAGCACACAAAACATTTTGAAAGTTCGTACGTTGTAAAATCTGGAGTTACATTTGATTTGAAAGCATGCTTTAAGGATAAGAATGTACAAAAAAAAAAAAAAAATCTATTCAGTATGCGTAAATAGTACATGAGGCAAGTTTTCATGCCTATAATCTTCATTAAACTGCAAATAATTAACAAAAACGTCTCTAAAACCACTTGTTCAAATAAATTATCATATCTATATTTAACCAAAAAAAAAAAAAAAAATATCATTTAGTATTGAAGATTGCATTTTTGCATTTACATGTAATAATAAAATGTTGAAAGTCTTAGCTACCATTTGATGTAAATTTGGTGGTTAAATTTTAAAATATTTTTTTTTTTTCTATTTTTATACCCTTCACCACAGATATAAAGGGTATATACAAGTTTGTCGTTCCGTTAGTAATTTCCACAATTTTCGTTCAAGAGCAAAGGTAAGATGATGTTCATCTGTCCGTCCCTCCGTCCGTTCGTTGGTTGAAATGGCGATTATAAAGCCTACCCATAACTATCATATATAATATAAATATCAAACGATCGGAAATCCTTTCGGAAGTTTTGCATTTGAAATTCAACAACATCGGTTCATAAATGGAAGAAACATGTGTAAAAAACCGGTTTTATTGAGGTTTTAAAAATGGTTTAATTGGCGTTTGTGAAGAAAAGATCAGAAATTTTGTTCAGAACTTTCCTATTTAAACTCGGATAAAAACGGGTTAAAAATAGCGGAGATATTCGTTTTTGCAAAACAAAATTGCAAATTTTTTCTGAATTTTTTCGCTGAAGAAATGAACTCAGCCGGTCCATTAGTTACAGAGATATCGGCAAAAATGCACTTTTGACCGATATAAATAAGCTACGGTCTAGGTTCTTACATTGATAGATCAAAAATATTTCTATTGTATTTCGGTATTTTGAATCAAGCAAATCGGTTCAAAAACAACCGACTTATTGATAAATCTGTTTTTTAATTACTTAATGTCTGCTTCCCTTGTAATTGTTGCTTTCATGGGTACTGAAAAACAATAACAACAAATTAAGGCATATTTCGTTTCTTTAGCTTTTGAAGCAACTATGCAAACTAGAAACTTACCTAGAAATGAATTCCATCGGTCTATTAGTTACAGAGATATCGGCCTTAAACATGTGCGAACTTTTGTAAAATTCAAAAGTATTAAATTTGTTATTTACTAGATTTTACTGGTGCGCTTCGCTATTCTATTTTATGTAATAATTAATATTTACTTTATATGGGAGCTGCTAATCTATATATATATTTGTATATTTTATTTAAATAGGGGTATCTTTCCCGCAGGCCCTATCTATCTTGTTTTCATTTCATCAATGTGATATGATAGCATAAACGCTCGCACAGAATTTGAGGGTTCCTTAGATATGCCATAATGAATATTTGCTTTATATGGGGGATACTACACCCTCTGCTTCTATCTATTTTAAACTATTGGCTTCATTATTTTGATAGTTTAAAAAAATTGGGCGTAAATATTCGCGTGGAGTCCAATCAAGATCGATTATAACCTAGAGCATTATACAGTGCAAGCACTAACTGTGCGTCAAATTTCATATAAACATGTAAAATTGAAAGAATAGATTTCCCATGCATACGTAAAATGTGGGTGTGATGTCCAACCAAGCCTATAAGCACCTCTGGTACAACAAAAAAAAAAAAATAAATAAAAACGAGAAAGAAAGACATAGTCGGTCCAGCCCAACCATATGATACCACACACCATTGTGCACGTCCGTAAAAATTCGTGGATTGGTCTTATCTTAGACATCTAGTCAATTGTAGACCGATACGATAAAATATAAGAATACGGAATATTACGATAATACTAACATTTAGATAAATTTATGCGATCCTCATAAAATTTGTCACTATGATTTCTACTTATATAAAACTTATTTGTGTCGAATATAAACCTGATACTATCATGTGTATGTGATTTGTGCAAGTTAAAGTGATTTTCGGAAGAGGGTTTTATATGGGAGCTATGATCAATTATGAAACGGTGTTCATGAAATTCGACACAAAGATTGATACTTATACAAAATTTCCTTGCACCGAATTTCATTACAATTTGACTATATTTAATGCATTTAAGATCATTAAACACCTATATCTTCAAAATTGCGACTTGTACTTTGTGCGCAAAATTTCTCCTACCAACATGAAAATATTCAGTACAAAAATTTAAAAGCCTTGTCCTGAATCTGCGCCTGATCGAAGAAAACATGGTGTTTGGAGTTTGTTTCTTCAAGAAGAACTGATTTTTTCGAAATACGCTGAATGACAAAACACATTTAATATTGAAGAAACAATAAATAATTTTTTAAATTTTGTGACCCACGACCCAACGACAAACTCTTTTACATAAAAAATTAGTTGAATTAAAAAACGAAATGAATTGCAATTCACTTTGACAAATTCATTTGAATTAGAAACGAATTGCAATTCATTCTACAAATTCATTTGAATTGGAAATAAATTGCAATTAATTTTTTCCAAATTCATTTGAGTTGACTCAAATTTCATTCAATTAACTTTTTTGTGTGAAAAGAATTAATTCAAAATTTGCTAATTCAGTGCATGAATGATTCGCGAATGATAAAGATAAAACTGTTTAATACGAATTGTATTGTTTATACAACCTATGAATAAGACCAGTGATGTGATTTATGGCACAATTCTGCCATGTTTAGCACTGTTTCATTTCAAGTGGCACCATGGAGTTTTGAAAACTATTTTGAACTTTTTTGTATTAATTAAAAGATATAGTTTATTCACGACATACCTCTTAACTCTAAGCTGAACTGAAGTGATATAAGTTTAATCTGTGTAAATGAAGTTACAATGAAATAAATCAGTAATATTCTATGCAGTAACTATTCTAGCAAGAGCAAAAGATTAAAGTGTAAAAGATTTCATTAAATAATAAGCGATATATTAATATAAAATTTCAATCTCTATAGCAAAAGATTTTCGCTTGCTTTTGAAATTTTATATAAAATACTAAGGGGAAATTATATTATGTATGTAAATGCTAATGTCATTTTTACTCATTTAGAGAAATAATGTTTTTTTGCCTAATTTTGATGGAATAAAATACTTTGTCTCCGTTGGAGTCTTTGCTACATTTACTCCTATCGGACGCGTCCCCAGGTGGCGGATCGGGGGGATTGGTTGTAAGGCACATGATATACACACTCTACTGAATGGTGCATTCTGGCTCATCGCATGGGGGTATATATCATGTGTATTATCTCCGATCTTAGGGCTTTTACAGCTTCTCGCGGACCAAATAAATGTAGTGCACTTTAAGGTCAAGGAGGACCTGAATGGTTAGTTGGTGCCTAAACAAACTAACAACTAACAGCTCCCCTCCAACGCCCATGGCACGGGTTGGTTGTAATTCTAGCCTAGTCCGCGCACGCCGTCACTGCGCGAGATGGTCCTTTTCCTTTACTGGCATACTCGTGGGACAAAATAGAAAATTCAAAGTATCCTAAAAATCGGACACAAGATGACGGACAGTCGCAGGGCGACAAGACTGAAATGGACGGGAGTACGGACGACGATAATGAGATGATAGGGGTCCAACGTGACATTCTTCTTCAGGAAAGTCAACTGTTGGGCCAGCTATCAGAGATGGATGAGATTCTGGGTATCTCGAGGGATTCCTTCACTGGGACCAGCGCCACTGAGAAACTTGAGAATCTTACTCTCGGCTCTGAAGATGAACATGAGATCACTGTAATCTCAGTTCGCGCTCAGAGTCTGGAGAAGAACTCGAGTGTTGAGGCGGGGTCTGAGCGGGGGGATGGCTCGACGAACTCAGAGGGTCATTCGTCTGGCAGTGGTTTAGTTCGGCAAGACGCGGTTATGCTTGATGCGACAACCGGCGATATAAACCGAACTAAAGAGGAGCATGCTCGTAGTGGCGCAAGAGCCTCTCTTGGTTATCTGCACAAGATAGCCAAGAGAGGCCCTTTGCCACTTACAGGTAAGGATAAGTACCTTATCAGGAAGCACAGGAGGAACGTCAAAAGATTCGAACGAATCTACGGTCCTGTCTGTGCCTCTTTGGGAATGTCTTATCCTGAAGGATTGTATGTGGATGCTGGCAACACTCCAGAAGTGTCTCGTGAGAGCACAGGAGAAAAGCCAACCTCTTCATCAATCCCTACCGGAGTGAACTATTCTGGTAGTGGCAACCCGGGCAAACCTGCACTCCTAGTGAAACAGCAGGCAACGTCTGGTAAGCCAACAACTACCATTGAAATGGTTGGTCATACACCATCTAGCAAACCTGGCAACCAACAAAAAGTTGTCAGAGATGCTAGGTCTGGAGATGATCAGCCATCAACTAGTAAGAGGACTTTACTTTCGAAGCCTGCCAGCTCCAGTAGTGGGGCTGTACGAGCTTCGATTGGGAAGCCCTCTACATCGAAGAACGCTGGTCAAAACCCATCCGGCTCTCTTAAAGGCCCTCATAGGGGGGTTGTTAAGAGGGCCAGGTCTGGGGATGACCAGCAACCTTCGATGGCCAAGAAGGTTGTTCACACGCCAAACAGCTCTAGTAAGGGCCTCCATAAGGAGGTCATTAAGAGAGCTGTCTCAGGAGGTGAACAACCCTCAACATCGAAAAGAGCGAAGGAATCAGTGTTGCAGAATTGTATTCAAGCTGCTGTCATTGACAGGGTTGATCCAGATGGGAGGATCAGCGTTGAGCAATGGCGACAAATTGAACACAAGCTCATTGAGGAAATCGCTCTTGTTAAAGGAAGGCCGGATGAGGTATCCTTCAAAGGCGCAGACTGGAGGAAGGGTGTCAAAACTATTAACTGCGGGAACGAGAAATCTTTTGAATTTCTCAGGAACGCAGTTGCTAGGTGCGACACTCTCTATCCAGGAGCGAAGCTTGAGGTGATACTCGCATCTGAGCTGCCCCTGCGTCCAATAGTGACAGCCTGGTTCCCTCCACCCATTTTAGAGGTTGGAACCATTCTGACAGTATTGGAAAATCAGAATAAGGGTCTTCTTACAGGTCAATGGAAGTTGGTTAACACCATGACTTGTAAGGAGAACCAAGGCAGAGACTTCAGATTCGCAGTGGATCAGGAGTCTCTGAAGAAGCTGGAGTCACTGGGGGGAGTTGTCAATTTCGGATTTGGGGTGATCAGGTTTAGGTTCAACAAATCTGATAAACCCAAAGAGGCTGTCAGTGGTGCAAATTAACTTGCATCACTGTGAGGCAGCCTCAACCGAACTGACAAGACTCCTCATTGACTCCAACGTGGACGTGGCCCTCATACAGGAACCCTGGATTAAGAACACCAGGGTATGTGGTCTGAGGGTCACGGGGTACAACCTGTTCATACCATCCACAACGGGAAAGGTACGGACATGTATAATGGCTAGGAATAATCTGAATATTAATTTTCTTCATTCCTTTAGCAGTGGGGACCTTACAGTCGTCCAACAGGAAGCCGCAGGATGCAGCGGGCTTATAATGGCGGCTGTGTACATGCCGTATGAGGCAGCCGATCCACCAGGTATCGCTCTGCAGCAGTTGGCGGAGCACGCTAGGAGGAAAGGCGCGTACATGGTCTTGGGATGTGATGCGAATGCTCACCACTATCAATGGGGAAGCAGGGACATCAACAAAAGAGGTGAGTTGGTATACGATTTTATAACTTGTTATGATCTGCATATCTGTAATAGGGGTACTACTCCTACGTTCAGAGCGAAAGATAGGGAAACAGTTATAGATGTAACGCTGGCTAACCGTGGGGGAAATTATGTTAGGGATTGGAGAGTAGTTTTGGATTACTCTTTTTCTGACCATAGCATGATATCTTTTGGTCTCGACTTTGAGAAGGCGAGGGAGCAGCCCTATAGGAACTCGAGAAGGACGGATTGGAAGTCCTTTAAGAGGTCAGTCTGTAGGGACCTTAGGGATACTGAGGACTGGAGAGATTCAGTTGAGGGTATCGAGTTGGCGGTGAATAATTTCACGAATGTTATTAGGAATAGTTTTGCGCTCAATTGTCCAGTGATTTATCCTGGGAAAAGGAAACAGCCGAAATGGTGGACTAGGGAACTTAGGGACCAGCGGTCTACAGTTAGGAAGCTGTTTAATAGAGCCAAACTAACGAGGAGTGATGAGGATTGGAATAGCTATAGTGATAGTTTCTCTAAGTATAAGAAGGACATTAAACGAGCGAAACGGACTTCATGGGTAAATTTCTGTGAATCGGTGGACTCTGTTAACGAGTTGTCTAGGTTTAGGCGAGTATTATCCAAGGACCCAGTGGCACCTGGATACATACAACGTGAGGATAACTCGTGGACAGAGTCTAGCTCAGAGTCCCTCAGTTTACTTATGGAGACTCATTTTCCAGGCTGTAGGGATATAGAATCTGTTGGAGGGACAGGTAGCGTCAGTGATAACCTACAACCCGAATCAGATGCTGGGGATACCGATGTGATAAGGGAGATGATCACTAGAGACAAAGTATTATGGGCGGTAAATTCATTCGAGCCATACAAATCTCCTGGCCCGGATGGAATATTTACGGCCATGCTACAGAATGTCGATGAAAGAGCCATCTCTCTATTGACGGAGGTTTTTAGGGAATGTCTTAGAATGAAGTACATTCCCAGGGGGTGGAGAGAGGTAAGGGTCATTTTCATACCCAAAGCGGGTAAGACGACTCACTCGAAGCCCAGGGATTACAGACCGATCAGCCTATCGTCTTTTCTATTGAAGACAATAGAAAGACTGATCGATCTTTATCTTAGGACTAGTATAGGAACTCAGGCCATTAGCGAGTCTCAACATGCTTATCTCAAGGGTAAGTCCGTTGAGAGTGCTCTGCATGACGTTGTGAGTTACATTGAGCGAGGTCTGCTGCAGAGGGAATATACCATGGCGGCTTTTCTCGATATAGAGGGGGCCTTTAATAATATCACGATAGAGGCTATCGAGGAATCACTTGTTTCGCTGAATGTAAGTAAGCTCCTTGTTGAGTGGATAATTCTGATGCTTAGCAGCAGAGTTATCAACTCAAACATGGGAGGCACTTATATGAGGAAACTCGTGACTAGGGGCACACCGCAAGGGGGGGTCCTTTCTCCATTACTGTGGCTCTTGGCCGTGAACGTCATTTTAAGACAGTTTGATGCTATGGGACGGAAGATTGTGGCCTACGCCGATGACGTTGTTTTACTGGTCTCTGGTAAGTTTTTATCTACGATCAGTGAGGTCATGCAGACAGGTTTACGTGATCTGTCCCTTTGGGCCAACAGTAAGGGATTAGGGGTAAACCCCGGAAAAACGGAGCTAGTTTTGTTTACTAGGAAATACAAGGTTGAGCATTTTAGCTTGCCAGTATTGAACGGGATTGAGCTTGTATTGTCAAGTGAGGCCAAATACCTGGGTGTGTACTTGGACAGTAAATTGTCTTGGAGGAGAAACACTCAGGAGAGGGTCAAGAAGGGACTCAATGCCTATTACACCTGCAGGAACTCTATAGGCAAGAATTGGGGTCTTAAGCCGCAAATTGTATACTGGATTTACACTTCGGTTGTTAGACCTATTCTTACTTATGGCTGTACAGTCTGGTGGAAGGTATTGAGTAGGGAAACGTACAGGAAACTTCTCTCTAAAGTTCAGAGGTGTGCTTCAATTGGCATCTCAGGTGCCAGGAAAAGTACACCTCAGGCGGCGCTGGACATAATCCTCCACCTTCTTCCAATTGAGGAATTCGTGAGGGGTATGGCTGTCCGTGGCCTATTTAGATTGAAGGAACTGGGTTTATTAGGTTCCTCTAGAGCGGGGCATGTCAGCATACTAGATGAAGTCAGATTCAACGGTCGGACACTATCCTTGGCTGAGCCTACGGATTATGTCGGGACCACGATTGACTTCGGGGCTACTCCCGCTTTGGTGTTACCTAGCAGGGATCTTTGGGATGGAGTAGAAAAGCTCTATAGGGGGTGCGCGGTCTTCACGGACGGTTCGAAAATGGAAAGTGGCACTGGTGCAGGTGTATACTTTATGGGAACTGATATCAGACGATCCTACAAATTGTCTGACAGTTGTAGTGTCTTTCAAGCAGAGATTCTTGGCATCTATAAGGCTCTCGGCTTGATTGAAGGGAATGTTGAACGGGGATCTGAGATTACTATCTATGTTGATAGTCAGGCGGCGTTATTGGCTCTGACTAGTCATTTTGTTAGGTCCAGATTGGTACTTGAGTGCAGAAGGGAATTGAGAAGGTTAATGGATTCCTATATGATGAGACTATGTTGGGTTCCTGGTCATTGTGACATTCTTGGCAACGAAATAGCCGATGAGCTAGCTCGCAGTGGCTCGGAGCTAAATAGGTCTTTCATAGAGTCATCTGTTAAGATTCCAATTGGGTCCTTCTTTAGGGCCATAGGGGAGTGGACTCTGGACAACACGAATCGAGCCTGGAATGACAGATCGGACTGCAGAGTTTCTAGGGCATTATGGCCTAGCTTGAAACTGGCGGATTCCAAGCATCTTCTAGGTATGAGTCGTGGTAGTCTTAGAGTCATAGTAGGTATGGTAACGGGTCATTTCTCAATAGGGAATATGATGAGTAAGTGGGACATTGGCGCATCAGACTTTTGTAGAACGTGCGACGATGTTGAGGAGCTAGAGACAGTGGAGCACATACTCTGTCACTGCGTAGGGCTTCAGCGTAATAGGCTGAAGTGGTTTGGAAGCCATACACTACATGAACTAGGTGAGGTTAATGGCAAAGGACTTGTCAACCTCATAGGGTTTGTAATGGGGATAAAATGGCTTAGGAACAATCATAACTGATTGATTGGGTATAGGTTCCACTTTTCTATTTTTTTTCTTCTTCTTCATAAAGGGATCACAATGGGCCGTTTGGCCTCTGGGTGTAGGCGTGAATGCGCCGCCCTTTTCAACCTAACCTAACCTAACCTAAATACTTTGTCTTTTATTTCTGACCGACTACTAACGAATTTTATACATTTCTTGGCTCCTAATTTGGTTAAATTCTCTAAGAAACTAAACTTGATACCTTTAAGCACTTTTTGGCACGTTTTCGTTCCCAATTTAGCACTAAATGAAAATTTTTAAATTTCGTCACTGAATAAGAAATGATTTTTTTTTATTTATGAATAAGACCGTTAGTATTTAAGAAATTATTATTAAGTATTATGAACTGAAATCAATTAAAGTAAGTTTTTTATTTCGTACTAGTGTATTTATTTTACTCAACTTTTGAATTATTCGAATAATTCGAAAATGCTGTTTTTGAGTTATTCGAATAATAGACTAAAACTTTTAAATTTCTCGAGTTATTCGAATTATATTTGTATTAATGTTTTACTCGTTTCTTAGATTTTAATAAATTTTTATTGCATTTACTTTTAGTTAATATAATATTTAGTTAATATAATAATAAACTAATATAAAGAAAACTATTGAAAAATATTGATAAATATTATTAATATTTATCAATATAATTATTGTCCATTTTAGATTTATTTCAAATGTATTTATTTACATATAATAGAAGCTCGAGCGATAAATAAAGTGCATAAGAAATCTTATCATAAGTAAAATTGCGAACTACGTTATATTTGTTGGAGTTATATTTTTTTTCATTCTGCTACTAAATTTTTCATATGTATGGAAAGAAAGAAATGGTGAAAAATGGAATATTATTATTAATTACTGAAAAATAATGAATTAAACATAGTGTAGTAAGAAGACTAATATTTTTTTTACGATTCATATTCTTTGTTTTTTAAGTTTACTTTAAATAAATTTTTGAAGTATATTTATTTAATTTTTGTATTTTAAATATTAATTTTTAATGATAAAAACATGATTCTTTGACATATACATTCCCATTTATGTCACTAAAAAGTGAATTTTCACGTTTTTATACGTTTTTAAAAGAAATTTCAAAATTTCATATAAAAAATTTACTTATTGTTTCCAATTGGGATTATTAGATTAATCGACATAATTTGTTCAAATAAAGTTTTCATCGAAATCTTTAATTTTAATTTACTCGAACAGTTATTCGATTTTATTTTATCAATTAATCGAGCAAACATTATTCGAGTGTATACCCCATTATGTACACATTTTTTCTCTGAATTAAATGCATGTATTTCTATGGGCAAAATTACTTCAATATCTTAAGCATTTCAGCAATATTGGATTACATGTCGCACTTGTAGCCTGAAATAACAAGAAAATTAAAAAATAAATCATAGACTTTCGCTGTTCTAACATCAATAAACATAAAAACATGTACAATTTTTTAAATGCATGAATGACTGTAACAGGGAATAGAAAATATAAATCCATCATCAGGTGTTCATCATGCGAGTAATAAAATATATGGGCCATTATCAAAAATTTTTAACCTGGCTGAAGCTGATTTTAATCCTTAATAGGTTTGGTGATAATACTATTTTAAATTACTATTTTTTTGAAACTAATAGAATGCAAAATTTTAGCGCCACACGTTTCATTTTATAATCATGATTGCTGTTCCAAGTTCAAAAACTTAGAAAAAGAGTTAAAAATTACATAACCTTTTCCTATTCTTCTACACTTTTTGCTCGCGCGTTTATACTTTTTGATCACATTCGATCTAATCGGACTTTGTGAATAAATTCTACGTCTTCTTTGTTGTTCTACAGATTTTCAACAGTCACATACAACATAGTCGAATTTTGATTACAAAATTTTTAATTTTTAAATTTTTTGGTTTTTTGAGCTGGGTGTGTGCGCCACTCAACGGAATACAAATTTTAAAATAGGGATTATTATTGTAATTAGGCTATTTTGCGCTATATTCCATTGATGTATCAAAAATAGTCACCGTAGTAGATAATCTCAAAGTTTGGAAAACAAAAGCGAACTTTTTAAAAAACAGTCATCTTTTCGCGAGGCATATTCACAGTTTAATATAGAATAGCATGGATTACTGCATGGACTTATTTTTTTTTTTTTTTTTTTTTTTTTTGTTATTTTATGAACTTTTTGAAACTTACGGAAAAATTTCACTTTTTGTTTTTTGTATTTTTATATAGTAAATTAGAATTTGTACAAATCTTGGAGACATAGATACAAGAACAGCCATAAATATAATTGATCGGAACCACAAATTTCAGTTAAATGTCGTTGATAGTTTAAAACGGAACACTTTTGTCAAAACAGACTTTGCTAAGGCACATCGCATGGATAGTAAAATATTGACTGTAATTGGCATAAATAGATGGTGTTTATAATGCTTAAAAGAAATGTAGAGGGGAATCAACGAATTTCAAAAGATCACAATATTAAAAAGCAATTCTTTGAAATAAATGTATTTTCATATAATATACGGAGAAATAACTTAGATGTGCTGTCCACTTTACTCAAAATTTTTAAAAACTACGATTTTGAGTATAAAGACATTTTTTTTTTTTTTGTAATTTTTTAAATTTAGTTTGTATAAATTTTAATATATTCTACTTAAAACCGCTATAAATTTACCGCCCTCTGTACGAAATGATTAACGCGAAATGAGTCTATATGCATTTGAGTCACTTTATATTTATACAAAGAAATTTTTATGTGCCATTAAAAATAAATATTTTTTTAAGGCCAAAAATAAAAAAATTTTTGATAATGGCACATATACGAATATATATATATATATATATATATATATATATATATATATATATATATATATATATATATATATTTCAAACTTTTATTCCTTTGTAAAACACTCGATTAGGTAAATAAATTAAATTTTCATTTATTCAGTTGTTAGCTTTTCTACGACTGTGTCAATTCACTTTTCTAACGCCACTTCAACAAATTAATTTAGTCTATGTTAAAAGTCTATGCCATTCATTTGTTTTATGTGAGTGTATGTGTATTTGACGACATAGTGCTTTTTTTTATCTGTAAATAATGTTTATTTTTCCATTTGTTTTCTTATAATTTGAGCACTGTTTTGTCATGAGTAGAGAATTTAATTATCGTAAACAATTTACACCTGATTAAGTAGATAATTCTGTTTTCTGTTTACTTGTGTTTAGTTTGAATGTTTTGCAAATATGTTAAATTTTTATTACTTTCCATTTTATCGTTTTAGATAGAGGATTTTTTTACTTCCCAGGAAAAGAATAATGTGCACAAGAAATAAATACAATAACGATTTGCTTGATGTTATATGTAATAGACTTAAAGCGTAGATATATAATATGTACATAGTCAGCGTTATATGACAAAATCGCTTCCAATTTAATCAACTTAATTTTAATAAAATACTTTGTAGCAGTTTTTAGATTAGTAACCCAGTCTCTGCAATTTAATACCATAATCATTTCCAATATGAGTCTCTAAGGTATTCTACGTCTCCTTACAAAAATATCTATGCCGAAAATTACTAAATTGTGTTTCGTACTCCTCGTTCAATGTCCTGCAAACTATGTTCTCTGATGGTTCCATGCGAGCTATGTAAGTTCCATTTTACCATCAGAGAGCTGGTCTTCTGAATTTTCTTTAATTTCTTCTTTTACTACGTTTGTGCGAAAAAAATATTTTATTAAATAATTATTTAAAATTTAATTAGAAAAAATTGCTTTAATATATAATTTCATCCATATTATCTAATAAATCTGTAAGCCGAACGTATTTGCCTATATTATGGCTTTATCGTTCCATAGACATTTATTTTTCAGATTCTCAGTATAATGGGTCGGGCCATTTCTATTTATTTATTTTTATTTATATATTTATTAAGAATCTTTTGTTATGTGAAGATATTTAGTATCTTTTGGTGCCTTTCCAGGACGGTCTCATATCGTGAAATACTAGAAGATATTTCAACAAAAAAAAAGGCCATTTTCTTCGGCCTTGTAGTAAGATTCTTGGCTCTTTAACATAAAATGATTGCTAATGTAGTTAGGGGCGATTTACAAATTTCCTATCTCACGGGGTTAGACTACAAAATGCTGCTTACGCAACTTAGTGTCACAGGTACACTCAGAGCTACCAGATAAAATTCATTAAAATCATAAATTAGATGAAAAAAAATCGACAATTAAGTTTTAAAAATCGCCAAAAAAAAATCTAACTAATAGTATTACGAGTATTTATACAATTAGAAATTGAAATTTAGGATTACAATAATTTTCAAAAATTTAATTCGTAAATAAATAAGAAGTTCATTTTTTGTTTTCATTTTTGGTTTTTAATCTTTTGCAAAATAAATTAAGTAATAATTTGTACTCAAATTAAAATTAAATGAATAAATATATTTTTTTAAGCTTGAATTGTTTAATTGAATGTATTTTTTTAAGGAATTAATACTTTATATAATTAATGATCAAATTCATCAAATTTCATTAGATTTTGAACAACTAAATAATTAAATGTCTTCACTAAAATCTTTCCAGTAGTTTAGGTAAGATTGCATCAGAAACTGCTAATGAATTACAGTTTTTAGTCAAAGTGTTGCTGTACTTGAAATTTTTTATTTTTTTTAATGTTTTCTTGTTTGTCTGACGAATTTTGATTGAAATCTGTAAATCTGGCTGGTACTTGAATAGAGCTAATATTCATAAAGTGGATTATTTTAAAAATTACCACCAATTTATTGAATTAATTTTGTTTTAATTGATTTATAAAATAAATAATTCAAAAATTAACATATTTAAAAATGGAAAAATATCGTCAACATAATAGGGCATTCAGACCGACGCGAAATTACGTACTTTCCAAAATCAGGTTGAAATTACGTAATTTCCCATACATTTTGACACTTGCGAAATTACATAATTTTGTGTAATTTCGGCGAAATGGTTGGAAAAAATACTTTTTTTCAACTATGTACTGCATATTTCAACGTTGAGAAGAAAAAAAAAAACAATTCACAGCTGATCTTAAATTTAAACACAAATCTTAAAATTAATTATTAAAGTGATTTTGCAAAATGAAACCTATCTTTTTACATTTTTAATTGTTGCAAATTAATAATTTCCGATTTAGTAAGTAATTGTTTCTTATTTATTTCCATTTCAAAATACTTTATTTACCCCTTTCGGTATGAAATTTCGTAATTTCGCGCCGATCTGAACAAGGCTTTAGAAGAAAAGTCATCAAGTTGTCATTTTGCAATTTTTGAGAGAAAAATCGTCAAATGACGATGAATCATTAAATCTGGCAGATTTGCGTACACTATAAACTACTTCAAGTCAGTTGTAGTTTAACATTTGCTTAAGCAAGGCATCGCTACGCAAATTAAAGAAAATACACTAAGCAAAATGTTTGATGAAAAATAGTAAGTTCATTTTTTTAGAGAATATGGATAGTGAACAATGTTGATATTTTTTTTTTTTTTTTTTTGCTTTTAAGAATTATTTAGGAAAAACATTTTATATTAAATTTGATTTTTTTTTAATACAAACATGAAATTTAATTTGAGCTAAGTCTGAGCATACATATTTTGAGAAACACATTTTAATTTGTGTTTATTTATTACTAAAGTTTTGATGCGTCGTTCTCAAGTTTTAACGTCTCAAGTGGGTCGTTTAGATTCAACAAAATTCGAGGTCAGAATATTTTCAAAATACTTTTGAAAATATCACTCAATAGAGCTTTGAACAAAAACGAAATTTTATTATAAATCTGATTTTTTATGAAAGCATACCTTTTATGGTTGTAGTTTGTAGTGCCGCTTCTTTGACTAGGTTCCTTTTAACTTTTCAATACACGGAAGAGAAGAATAGTAGAATAGTTAAATTTATAACAATGCTGTATCAAATTTTCGTTGTTTTTTTGCCCACGCTGAATACATACGGGATTAATACAACAATAACACTGAATGTTATCATATATTTGCAATTTTATATTATAATTAGTTCTCGAGAGAATAGACAAACTAAATTGCGATTGTAAGATTTGATACTGCAAGACGGATACTAGACCCCAGATCTTTAAACTCAACATAGATAGCCCTTATCATGTTTCCAATTTAGCCTGATTATTGCGCCAGAGTTAACGAAAGTTATGCCTCTTGGATGCCTAGATACATAAATCTCCCTGTCTGTTTTTATTATAAAGACAACGCTTGTTTCTCTCCTTATAGTATATTTATAATTTAGGCAAGTAGCATAAATTTTTCCAAATCTGCTTCACCCTAGCATAATACTATTCTGAATAATAACACGAAATATTTCTTCCGATCCGTAAAAAGATTTATTGAAAGTTTTTAACATATGTATGATTATATTTATTGAGAGAGTACTTTTAGAAGGGTGTGTGAAAGTTTATAGTGGAAGGCCAATTTATGCGCATGCGGCAACGGGCAGCAGCGTTATTACCTGCTCAAAATTCAATAATTTGTTTACAAAAATTGACGAAGGAAAATCTAAAAGCATTGCCATAAATTTAATCTGTCAATTCTGTGAGACGCGACCGCGCATCAAAGTTGATTTTGTTTTAAAGCCCGTCGCCGCCTCCCGCGTACATTGTCCTTGCACCATTACTCTCATTTTTGTTCTTATGAATCATAAGTATTTTTTATTTTTTGAAAAATCATTAACGCTATAAAGTTGTTTACAGTAGCACATATTTATTTTTAGAATTTTCCATTCATACTTACCAACGTAACCACTTTAACTGTAATAAATTATATTCGATCACATAATACTATAGAAGCTATTAATAATCCAATTGTTCCCCTACAAACATCTATATATAATACCTTCTTTTTATTATTTGAACGAAAATCATCAAGTCATTATTTTTCTGATATTGTATTTTTATCAGATTAACGAAAATTATTCAATAAACAACAACAAATATATACAATTTAAATTTTTTATTATTTTTATCCTCAAAATATAGCCTTTTTCAGTAAAGTGATTATCGCCTCCGCAATAAATTGATGATATCCCATTGAGATTATCTGGAAGAAATGAATGCTATACTTTTATTTTTCAGTCACACTTTTTCAGCTGTCGAAAATTTTTTAAAAAATTTTAAAATATTAAAATAATTTCTTTATCTTTTAGCAAAAAAAAATGTATATTTTATGTTAGCGTTTTAGTTTTTGTGCTTTATGATGTTAAGAACTATGCACATGCTTTACAAGATGTAAAAGTTTTCTTTATTATATTATCTTAAGATTTATTTAGTGACAATTTTTCTATATAATTATTAAATCTTCCAGAAGATTATCTAGCAGTATCTTATTTTTTCCCCTAGATGATTATCTATCAATATGGCTTATTTTTTCTTCCAGATGTATCGATTTCTTATTGCTTAGACCTATTGCCTGTGACGCACAATCTTTTGCGATGATGGAAACTTCCGCAACACGAATATGATTACTGCGGCAATAATATTTTTCTTCTAAGCAATAGGAATTTGAATCACTTTTGTATTATTTTCCTTGTAGGGTGAGAATTGAATTAAATAAAAAATCACTAGAATAATTCTCACATCCAAAACGCGCTACCGATTAAAATCAAATTATTGAATATTTGTATGCTGCCAACAACACATGTATAGAATACTATTTGTTAGGGTAATATGAAATTTGCTATAGTTACTTTTTTTATTGTATTTTTTTGTTTCTTTTCTATGCTACACGTACAGCAATAAATAAGGGAAAGAAAATAAAAACTTATACATCTACACATTTTAGCTTATCTTTTACTACAACTAAGTCATCTTTTAGGTCATAACATTGGTAGATTGAAAATTTATGTAAATATGTTTAACAACGAAAAACGCCATTTAATACATAAGCTTGCTATATAAATTGATACGAGTACATATTCAAGAAATGTACATAAAATTGTGTAAAAATTATACATGATATAAAATATATGGGCAATTATCAAATATTTTTAACCAGGCTATAATGTTTATAATACTGAATAAGTTTCGTGGTAATACATACATATATATACGTGATAAACTTTCGCACTCTACTAGCTAGCTTCTAGTATTTTGAGTTCATATATATATATATATATATATATATATATATATAAAATTGTGTTAAAAGTATACATACATATTTTATTATAAAATATAAGGACAATTATCAAAAATTATATATATATATATATATATATAAATATATATATATATATATATGAACTCAAAATATTAGAAGCTAGCTATTAGAGTGCAAAATTTTATCATATTTCATGTTATATTCATGATTGTTGTTCAAAATTAAAAAAAAAAACAGGAAAAGGGCTTCAAATTGCTTAACTTTTTCCCATTCTTCAGTACTTCTGGATTTCATTCGATATAATATTTAAGCATAATTTCTTAAACTTTTTTATATTTTTTTCAAATGAATCAAAAGTCAAGAAGACTTAAAATAAATTGTTTAAATTTTCATTTATATTTTAAATTTGTAAAAAACTTTTTGAAATTTTCTTCGGCAAATTTTAGGTTTTTAATGATTTTTAACTTCATTATGGGAATAGAAGAGAAGCGCTTTTTATCAAAATGATGTGCTGAAGAATGCGAGCTAAATTATGCAAATTTCTAAACATTATTTTTTTTACAGATTTTCCTTGGAATTTTGCCATTTTATGGCGTTTTTTGTTATTATTTTCATGTATAACCGTTTTCATCTACCATTTGCAATCATATGTCATAAAATTAAATCAAAAATTTTACAAAATTTTAGCAAAATTCCTAAAATTTTCATTATGAAAAAATTAATAATATCTATGAACAAAATTCTATTATTTATGAAAAAAGTTTGAGAAAAAAAGTCATGTTCGATTCAAAATATTTAAATATTGTTAAAATGTATGTACTTTTTTCTCTGTATACTTAAAATTGAAAAGAGAAATAAAAAACGATTATCCTTTTCCAATTAAAAATAATTGAAAAATATATAAACTTTAAACAAGGTATTTAATTAAAAGAAATGATGAAAATCAATATGTTGTGATGATGATGTAGTAAAGCAAAAAACAATATTTTTTTTAATTAGAATAATTAGTAAGTACTTGTAGTGCTTAACGAAAAGGCACAGGCCCCTCAACAAATTTCGAAATATAAGAAATTTATGAACCAAAAAAATAAAAAAATATTTACTTAGGTTAAAAAAGCATCACAATTTCTTGGAACAAATTTTAATAAAATATGTTTTCGTATAATATATAGTGAAATAACTTAGATTTAAATGCAATTTTTAAAAAAAAATTTTTAAATCGCGATTTTTAAAATAAAGAAAATTTTTTTAAATTTTCCTCAGAAGCCCTAAAATATGCTGAATGAATACCATCAAACATTGAAAATATAATAAGTTTTATTTGAATAACTCAGAATTATGCATAAACTGCAAGTTTGCAAAATCTTTTTTATGCTAAACTTAAAACCGCTATAACATTCACGCCCCTTGCTTGAAATGATTAACGAAAACAGATTATATATGCATTTCAATTGCTTTATATTTATGCAAATTGATTTTAATGTGCCACCAAAAAACAAAAAAATTTTTGATAATGGCTTATATATGAATATAAAATATGATTACATAATAAAATGTATATAATAATATTAATTTAAATTCTAATAAAAAAAATACAACTCTTTGAACAATTTCAAAGTAAATATTTAAACCTTAAGTGTATTTAGCTTAATTTATTACGCTTAATTGTGCCAACAAAACAGTTTTTGTAACAAATTAATTACAAGTAATTTAAATAAGTATATTTAGAGATTTTTAAACACTTAAAAGCTTGTTGTAAAATTGTTTCGTGCTTAATTATTTGAATTGCTTTTGCAGATGATATTTGTTTTATATTCTCTGGTTTATTAAAAGTTTCTCAAAAATACTAATTACAAACTTAACAGGTGGTTGGTAAGGTATTCATTAAATATAAAAAATAAATGGTATAATATACATACATACATATATATAAATATACACAAATTAAGACATTTAAAGTGTAATTAAATTTGTTTATTTCTAGGAGCTAAAGCCATTTATAATCTCCTCCACATAAAATTTAAAATTGTTGTTGCACTTGAATTATTTGTGGGAATCGTTTAATTTATAAGCAGGGTAACCAAAAATATTCAAAATCGAATTTTTCCCTAAGGTTATATGAAACAAATTGTTAGTTTTTTACCGTTTCAGAAAATGTTAAGAATTTTGGCATCGATTTGGTGCAGCACATTTTGATCAGAACTGCGTATTTTAGACTAGCAGCATATTTGGTAATTTTTTATAGAAAACCCTTATTTCATAGAATATTTCAGCAATTTAAATGGCATATTCTTGCAGTTAGAAAGTAATTTTGCATATTTCACACTTAGAAGAAAAATTGTGCATAATTTGCTACCAATAAAACTTTTTTACATATTTTGCTATTAGTGAAATTTCCTTTGTGTGACAGAACATACGTTTTTAAAATTCGATTATTTAATATTTTTCATCTTATAAATTGATGGAAATTTTGTTATTAATAAAATGCATTAGATTTGAGTGTTTTAAACACAAAAAGGAAATATTTCTTTATAATTGCTAATAAAAATCAAATAACTTTTAGCATCAATAGCAGATAATTTAAAATGTAGGCAGAAAACATAATATTTCCAAAGCATACTTTTTAATTTTGTGAGCATATTTTCCGATTTCAAGAGCATTTTTATGCACATAGAATACATTTTTTTAAGCATATTTTTGGTTGCCCTTGTTATGAGCTATATAGCAATATCTGGAGAAAACATTTTAATTGGTTTATCTCAAGAACAGGAGTACATTCGAAAATAGTATTTATATGTAGATTTATAACTCCACGATCATGTGTATCTTAATTGCTTGACATAGACTGCGTTACATTATCAGGGTTGCCTGTGTGTAGTTTTTATGCGTTTTTTGGGAGAAGGCCTACCTTACCTACAGTAAACTATGAATTACGAAAATTTTTAATTGTTCAAAAGAACTACAGCCTATTAAACTTATTTTCATATTCATATATATTTCATATATTTCATTTTTATTAATTTGGCATCCTTAAAAAAATAGACGCACAGTGGTTTTAAAACGCTTTTTTTGGAATTAATTCTGTAACTTCTGAACCGTTGCATATATCTCAATGAAATTCTACACGGTTAGAGGTGAAGTGTTTTTGAGTTGATTTGGAGGATTACAGATTCCCAATGGGTCAGAGAGATAGTGAATGGACCTCCAATATTAGCCATTTAGGATAGGTAAAATTCATTTATGATATGGTAGAAAATAAATTTTCTATACAGTTAGTCCTTGTAAATCTCCACAAAAAAAAAAACGCTTACATGTGTAGATTATCTTTCTTCAGTTTAAGAGATATTCAGGTCGAAATAAATTTTTCTCTAATTTTTACCCTCGTTTTTGTTTTATCTAAAACAGAAAATGGAAAAAGTGATGTCTTCATGTGTCATATTAGAATTCCTGTAGGTACTCAGTTTTTCTCCAGGATGCCAAATTTCCTATCAAAAGAGAACGTAAGCTTCGAAAGTGTGAAACGAAAGCTAAGAATCCCTGCGATATAATAATATTATTTATATTATTTATTTAAACCTTGCAGTAAAGAAAGTTAAGAAAATATACTTCTGAATATGTTTCTATTTAACGCACACATACACACATATATATATATATATATATATATATATATATATATCACAACAATAATTTTCGCACGTGAAAAATTCGATATATCTTTAGTCGAGCGAGGGATTCTTACAAAGTTAAAAAACGATTTACTTCCAATTGTACCTTCATATAATTTCTATTTTACATATAATTTATTCATTATAAACTAAGTAGACTTATAATAAATCTGTACATGTATTTTAATTAAATTGTAGGTTGTTCGCTAAACGAAACTTTTTATTTGGTTACTATAAATAAATATATATATATATATATATATATATATATATATATAGTTACCAAATTCACAAATCATTTACTTTTAAGGTTTAATAACATTTTTTATACATACTTAATTTTTAAGCTGCTAAGGTATAACCAGTAACGAAATCTATAACTACTTAAATTTGTACTGAAAATTTATATAAATTTCGAAAAAGTACAGCCGTTATCTGACATTCTGAAAAAAAGGGAGTATACAATTATTTTTCGAAATTTTAGAAAAAAATTTACACGCCTTCCCTAAGTAATAGAGTAATAATAGAGTCTTTTATATTTTCCATATATATATATAAAATAGTAAAAATATTTTTCATGTCTTTATCTGTACGGTAAATTTGTACTTTTTATTAATGTTAATAAAGTCTTGATTTCTTTCGTTTAGGTCACTGACAGAATGAGCAAGAGGGATGAAAATGTCCTTAATGTTTTATTTTTCTATTTGTATATATAAACATATCTTTATTTTGCACCAACATAATACTCGTAACACACAGATAGTATTATTTTACATAAACCTGCCCTTTCCATAAATTATGGAACCATTTATTGCTTTTATATCATCAGCTCATTATTTTTTTGTGCTATTTATAGTTGTGGAAGTTAATTTCTAATATATATCTAACATAATTTTTATTAAATAGTTTATTGAACCAAAAATAAACACTGTTTTATTTTTTTTGTTAAAAAAATATTGAAATTTGTAAGAATTTTTAAATATTCTGCTTTGTAAATAGTAAAAATATTTTTTTTTTTTTTCAATAATACATTTAAGATTTTGAATATTTGGTTTTATTAATTTTGTGTTAGGTCTGATTTTAATAAGGAAAATACTTGATTTTATGAATTTAGTAATAGAATACAAAAATTTATTTTTTCTGTGTAGAAAAAAAATTGAGTGCGCAGTTTTATTATGTATGATCTCTAGTTTCACTGGATTTATCGTTTTTTTTTTTTTTTTTTTTTTTTTTGAAAATTATTGCACGGTGTAATATGAACTATTAGTGAAATATATTTTCTTAAATTTTGCCTTAATCTGAAGAAATTCTAATACAAACAACTAAATATATAATTTCTAAAATCCTAAAAATAACGAAACTTAATACTAAAAATTAATAACTAATATTCCAATTACTTTTGTTTTATATTGTATTTAATTTAAACATTGCACAATAATACCCATAAATATAATTTTTACTTGATGGCTAATTTTAACCATAAGTAATTTATAAGTACAAATTCATAGTTTCAAAGCAGTGAAACAGATACAATTATTTATTATTTAGTTGGTTGAGTCGTTTAACAATTTCTTATACATGTTTTCCAATTATGACTAACTAACTTATCTCGGTGTGCTTCACTACACCTTTTGATGCGATAACCAATATTTACTTAATATGGGGGCTAATACTCCACCTGAACCTATCTACCTATTCGAAAATATTTCCACTTTTAAAGACTTTTACTGTAATACTCCCTTAGGTATATATCGAAAATTAATATTTGTATGGTACAACTCCCCCCGTTACGATCGAAAAATATAACATGACGCTGTGAAATTTTTAAGTAAATCGGCTCAGCCTTTTGTGCGTTTTAGAAATCTCTGCGTAGCGTCCAATCAAGATCTATCAAAGCCTATAATATAAAGTATAAAGTAGGCGTAAAATATGGACGTGACATCTAATCGAGATAGCCTATAACCTCATCCAACACTGTTGTTATCACTGGTGTGTCAAATTTCGTGAAAATCTGTTCAGCCGTTTAAGCGTAATTGATACATAAAAAAAAACAAATTAATACGTTACGTGTTATGTTCTTGCCTTTCAAAAACGTGAATTCATTTCCTTCAAAATAAACCCAAAATTCTAATTTTGATATTAATTATATTTTTGACATATGAGATATGAATCCTAAATATATCTTATACACAGTACTCAATATACTGATTAGAAATAAGATCGTGTCACACTTTAGCCTACAGCCTTTTTAAATCAGATCCCTCAAAATTGCTTTAAAGCTCCTAAATCCTTGAAATTATTTGGTATCGAAGTGAAACTCTACGAAAATAAACTGTAGCTATCAAAAAACTATTTCATAAATTATTATCATTTCCTGTACATATTTAACGCCAAATCTCAAATTATAAGACGAAGGTTAAAAATCTGTGTTCATTATATTTCTGTAAAAAAAACGTAATGAAGTAGGAATAAGCACCTGTTTCTTTTTTTAATTATAACTATAATTTACAACTGAGGAGACTAAAGTACAAGTTTTGTTATTTGTGCTTATAATAAAAAAAAAATTGTACTTTAAAGAAAACAATTGATTCGCAGTAAGCCTTTGGTGAATAGGTTTAAATTTAATAAAGTTTCATAAAAAACCTTAATGTTTGTGTTATATGTTTAAGTGAGATAAAGTATCCAAAAAAAAAAAGAAACTATGGAAAAATTTGGTTTCAATGAAATGTTATGGCGTCTCAAAAATAAATAATTTTCAACAATCTTACTGACTTTATAAACTTCTAAAGAATACCTCACTATAAGTATTGTTATACTGTTATTATATTCGTTTTTGTAGTCTACATACAATTCTTCAAAATATACGATCCGTTTTTTCATCAAATTCAATGATAAAAATATTAACTTTTGGCAGGCTAAATCATCAAAATCTCACACTGTGCGGGGGTTCTTCTAACTTGCGATAAGAAAACGTCAGTACAATTTCAGTTCAAATACATTTCTTTATTTACACTTCAAAACACACAAGGTATATTATACAACTAAACTATTTTAAAATCTTCCCACAAAGGCGACTTTACGACTTAAAGATAAATTTACTACTGACTTTGAATGACTAATTAAACCTGCTTATATACTAGTGACTTAACCAGTAATTATCCTCTACAACCCTCTAGTAATTTTAGTAGATGTAATTGGAAAAGTGCTAAATCGTCAAAAAAATAAAAAAAACGCAAAATTAAATAATAATGCTAAACTGTTTTGTAAAGAAAATTCACATTTTCGTTCAATTTGTTTTTTGTGAAATTATGTTCAGTCGACAACTTATAAACAGTCTTCCTTTAGAATTATTTGAAATATTGTGAAATAAAATAAAATGAAAAATCTTTTAAAACTGACAACTAATTTCGTCGAATTTACTAAAATGTTTTGAATTACAATACTATTTTCAATGCATTTTATCCTTTTTAATGCTAAATCTAGAACTGAAAGTTCTATACTGGTAACATTGATAACATTTTATTTATAACTGTTTACAACCTGCAAATTTAGTTGCTCACTAATACAGAAGCAATAGTTTATAACAACTTATGCAATACGAGTCTCTTATTAACAATAACTTATACAGTAGCTTCGTCGTTTTGGTCCGATTGCTCGATTTATTTATAATTTGAAGGTTTGGTAGTTTGATCTGTTCAAGATATTTTGAATTTTTGGAAGAACGCTTTATAATTTTAATAATTTTTACATATTTTTTTCTTCTTGTCAGAAAAAATAAATAAAAATGTCCAAAGAAAATAAGTACACTGAGGCCTCGGTCTGCCTTGTTAATGGGATCGGGAGAATTGCAACGCAAACTGAAACGAAGCAAATCGAATCACTATTTTCTATATATTTACACTGTTTTCTTAATAATTGCTTCCAGGATAAAATTATTTGCATAAAGAGGTGAAATTAAAATATTTGTATAAATTCTATTTTGATTTTCTAACTAAAAACAGAGAATTTGATAACAAAATCATGAATCAATAAAGTTTTCACATACAGTCACTTAAGTTACTTTAACTTTCAGAGAAAAATATGCTGTATATAGCGAAGCAAATCGAAATCATAACGACGCAAATCGAAATATTGTAATTTAAACAGCGACGCTAAGCGAAACGACGCAATTGGAAACGACCCAAATCGAAGCCTGAGTGTATGTACAAGTAGTACACTTTTTGGCAGGGGTATCTAAATTTAGTATGCCGTTTATACCAAACAAGAGCTAACAGTTTTTGGTCTCATTTGATTTTTGATTGAAAAACTAAATAAATTTCTTTAGTTTTTCCATACAAATCAAAAATCGTTTTCAACTTGTTTTTTTGAAAAACCAAATAAAAACTACTGAAATAATTATTTATTGTTTATGATTTAAATCAAAAATATAAAAATGTTCTTAGTTTTTGAGATATTTAATTTGTTTTATAAATTTTTTGTATAAGTTGCTTATGAATGTTGTTAAAAACACTTTAAAAACCAAATAAAGCCAAGTAAAAATTGAACAGAAAATTTTGCAAGAATTATGTACAACAAAAAACTACATAGGGAAGAAAAGGAATTAGTTTTTAAAATTTGGTTTTCGCTTTAAATTTTAATATGTTTGTCAAATATATATATTCTCTCACAATTCACACCGCACCCGTATACTTGAGAGAGAAATTTTACGTAAAAATAGTCGCACTATTTATATACTTTGGTTAATAATTTCTAAAAAAATTGCAATTTCACCAATTTAAATGTATTTTCAATAACTTTTAACGTAAAATATATGGTTATTTCTTGAAACTCGTTTACTTTTAAGGTTCGACAAAAACTGAGATTTTTTTATGAACCCTCAACACTATTTAGTAACAATACTAGTTGGTTTTAACGAAACGCAAATATGTTCACGTGAATGACTTTTAACGAAAAACGTCAGTGTTATGGAGGTTTAAGATAAAAAGTTGTAAAAAATTGCCAAAATTATATTTTCAATTATATTTAAAAATTACCATACGTGTGTAATCCACATTAATATGACTAAAACACAAATTAAAGGTGATCGATACGTGATCATAATTATTTTTCAACATTTTTTTTTTTTTTTTAATTTTATTTTTTTATCATAGATTTTCTCGTCTTTTGATTTTATAAAATTTTTTGATATATTTTAAATATTTGATAATCATCAGAAATTTTAAAAAATTGTAAATATTTCATTTTAAGCCCGATATATAAGTTACTCAAAAGTATACGAAAATACAAACTAATGAAGGCTCGATAAGTTTTATATATGCCATTATAACAACTACAGATTGTTACACATTTTCACCTATTTCAATTAGTGTCTAAAACGACGCAATTGTACCTCGACGATTTATGAAATATTACAGACACCGCGATCTCAGGTCATGAATAGTTTGTATGCAATTTTTTGACGATGCCCATAGTTTGCTTAACCAAAAGAGAAAGGGTGTAATTATTATAAATATAATTTCACATAAAAAGTAAAAAATATTAATATAAAGTACGCAAACTTTTAGGTCGATTTTGTGAGTTATAACATTTTTAAAAATTAAAATTTAATTAATATAATATTGAAATTTGGCTGCGAGTGTGCTTCGCGAAAGAGGCACGTCTTAGAGCCATTCAAATTTTTTCTCCCCAAGTTTGGATACCTCCATAGCGCTGCTATTGCAGGCACATTAACAAGATATATCTCAAATACTGCATAATTATAAGAGCTTCTATTTGTTATTTTTCAATACTCGAAAGGGCACAAATTTTCTAATCGAAAAACTCCAAAAAATTAAAATTTTGGTTTCACCACTGGTCTACACTATAATTCAACACTGGACAACGCCCGACTGATTGAGCACAAGTTGGCGTATTTCTACAAGTGTTTGTAGTTGACATTAGAGAAATTGGATACACATGATAAATTCAGCGATTAAATAAATCAAAAGAAAGAAAAAAATTGTTATTTTCAAACACTTTTTTTTGGATTTTTTTTTTTTTTTAATTTGAGTGCTTGCTACATGGAACCATTTCTTGAGTTTTGTTCTTTTACCCCACAAATTATTGTTAACATAGTTACATTAAAAGTTAATTAAAAAATCAGAATTAAAACATGTTAAATTGCTGTATACGGTCGAATATTATATATCTTTCAAATATAAGTAAAATACCTTATATTTTATGTAATTGGAGATATATTAACCTATACTATATCTATTCAAACACAAAAAATTTTAAATAATTTGCATTTTTATGCAAAGTTAAAATAGAATATAGATTTCATAAATCCTTATATCATTACATTTACTATAAAAATGATATGTAAGTTTGTTTGTTTTTTTTTTTTTTTTTTTTTTTTTTTTTGTGTATCAATCACGTATAAACGGATGAAGAGATTTTTAAGAAATTTGATACGCAGATAGTTCTTAGATTGTACAACTTTATAGGTTATGTTGGTTCTTGATCGTATGAGGCGAAAAATGTAGGCGCCTCGCTCGCTTTTTTAAAACTCTCAAACGGATCAACCAATTAGCTTCAAATCGGAGCAGAAGCAGCCCCATATGAATCAAATAACCATTAATTCTGATAACACATTATCATTATCATCACCTAATGATCTTTTCAATTTTTTTTTTTTTTTTTTGGTTGCACCTTATTCATTATTATTATTCAGAATAAAAACATACTATTGGGAATTTTTCAAAACAGAGCTAGAACTTTATGTAAATATTTTTTAAACTGGAATTATATCACATCTTATGCCTGATTTTACATCATCTTTTATCCAAGCTATCATCATTATATCAACTGAACCATGGTGAGTCTATATTGGTGCATCAACTCTAGGCTTACAACAATCGACTGCACTGTCGCTCGCAAAACAACAATATGTTTTTTTTCCAAATCAATTTCAAAATCTTCCAATTTGTTTCTTACGAAAAATTTAACAAATTTAATATAAAGAACGTAAATTTTTATATATTTGATTTAATTTTATTATTGAAAAACAACCTTATACAATAATTACGCGTTGTATTTCAGACACATATTCGGTACTTTTCATTGAATGAAACTTGTTTAATACACTTTAATTAAAAAAAAATTAAATTTTTTTTCTTCAGATATTGATGAAATTTTCAAATATAGATCTATGGAGCCTAAGAAAATTTACCCATTATATAAAATTTTGTTTCGGACTCTATGTCGGGCAGAATGGGCTGTTGCCATATGGTTAGGCCAGGCACTAATTTTTTGTAAGAAGAAAATGAGTAAATCTTTCAACAAAATGCTTTTTATTGGCAAATTTTCTTAAGCAGATGCAATTTGATAATAGTCTTTGTACTCTAATTAATTATTTAATTAACGAAGGCTTCTATTTTCCCTAAAGCTGACCAAAAATTTCAATACAAATGTCGTTTAGATACGTAAAAATTCTGCTTTACAAAGAAATATCCCAGCAAAAACTTTTTGATTATCGGTAATGGCAACTACTTATTAAAGTAGTTTCTCGGTAATGAGGCATCATTATTATTTGCCTACTCTGTATTACATAAATAAGTACTCAATAGTATAATAATAGCACAGTAATTTTGCAATCACGTGGATGAGTTGTTTTTTTTTATAACCAAATGTCTAAAGAGATATTTTATACTAAAAAAATTTTTGTCACTTAGAAAATTAAGTGCAAGATGGTGTACTGAGTAAGACGGTAGTCATTAAAAATGAATAGTTAATTTGTATCCGAGTTCAAATATCTCTAACGGCAAAATTTTTTTGTTTTTTATATTGTTTTTATTAGAATACATTTCTACTCGAAATTATTGATATTAATTGAATCGACAAACTATTTGATTTTAATTTGTCGACTAATCGAACAAACATTATTCGAGTGAATACCCTAGTTCATACCAATCGTATTTCAATTTGAACGCAATATCAAATTTTAGTTTTTCGTTCTTTAAATTGACTTTGCACAAAAATATATAAGAAGGTGATGGAATATACATAAATATAAAGAAGTTCATAGTTTTTGTTACACAAGTGTCCATAAATACGCATTTTCTAACATTAAATTTTACTAGCTTTTGACTTTTTATAAAAAAACTAAAAAGACAGATTCTTTACAAGGTATTCAAAATACTAACAAAATAATTTATACAAATCAGTTAATCGAACTACAAAAAATCAGTAAAAAATGACGTTTTTGGTAAGAAAACTATTTTTGAATTCATTTTCGATAAACTAGTTGTGAAATAAGCAAGACCTTAAACATTTTGCCCTGGTGATCACAGATTTTCGTTCCTTTCTAGCACTATAGATGTATTATAAAATTAAAATTGAGTTTTTACTAAAAAATCGATTTTGTGTAGAGATATAATGATCACAGATTTTCGTTAATTTGTCTCTGGCGCTACTATTTAATTTTTTTTTTTTTTTTTTTTTTTGTAAAACTGAAAATATATTTTTTCATTTTTCTATATTTAGTTTGTTTATACGTAGAAAAAAGTCAGAATTTCACCAAAATAATTCATTCAATTGAAAATTGTTTAAATTTGCAAACCTCGCCAAAATTATTATATCGATTATTAGTAACTGTAAAAAATTAAAAACAGAAAAAATGTTATAATTAAAAAATTTATTAAATCAATCAAGTAGATAATTGAATGAACTTACTTGAATTTTATTTTTACTATTTCTTTTATTTTATTTTTATTTGAATATGTTTATTAAATTTTGATGTAAAATGAAACAACTATGTTAATTGAAAAATATAAGGTAATATTTGTATACATAAAATGAAATACTTTTTTTACCAAAATAATCGACTTTTTGTGGAAAAAATAAGACATCACAGATTTTCGTCTTTTTATTTATTTATTTATTATTATTATTATTATTATTATAATGAATGTGTAAAAATATTCATTATTCACCGAATAATTTGTTATAACATCCAGGCATATACACAATATAAAATCTGCATTAAAACCAAATTTATACCACTACACTGGTGCATATTCTTATAAACGCATTTAAAATTTTTCTTTTTCTTTTAGATATATTTGTTTCTCTTAACCAAAATCAATGTTGTGTTGTTACAATTAACTGCGAATTAACGGTATTTTTTATGTAAGAAATATTTGTTTCATGCTTTTTTTGTTTTATTTAATTTAGCAGTCAGAACAAATTGGTCATCATTTCAGTTGAATATTCCTATAAACGCAGATGATAACATAAAATGGAAGAAATCAAAATGTAAGCCAATGTTAAAACAGCATCATAAGAAAAATCGTTTAAAATTTGCGCGCAAATATATGAAATGGACAGATGAGTGGAATAAAGTAATCTTTTCTGATGAAAAGAAATTTAATTTGGACGGTCGAACGAAATTCGTATATCGAAACGTAATTTCGGTGGAGGCAGTGTTATGGTTTATACAGCCTTTTCTGCTGCAGGAAAATCAAAAATTTGTTTTGTTCCAACTAAAGTGAATAGTGCAATTTATAATGAACTGTTGGAAGATGTTCTTCTGTCGTTTATGGATGCAAAAATGGATGAAGATTGCATATTCCAACAAGATTACGCTGCAATGCATGTTTCGAGTCCGGATTTAAATTCAAGGGAGAATTTGGGGGGTACATGACCCGTAAAGTTTATACAAGAAATGCACAGTATGAAACCATAGTGACAATAACGAAGTTAAAACTAAAAATTAAGAAATTAAGAGTGATTTTGTTCAAAAATTAGTCGAATCAATGCCAGACCGATTATTTTTAAGTTATCCAAAATAAAAGTTCATCAATACGTTATTAATATGCTAAATTGTTTTATTAAAGTTCGTATATAAGAAAGTTAGTTAAAGTTCGTGTATAGGAAAGTGCCCTAAAAATTGCATTAAACTACTAAAATTAGAATGAAAAAAATTTAATGTACATTTTAAGTTTTTGGTTATTAACTTTTTAAGTGAAGTCAATAAAAAATTTAAAAAATTAATTTGTAGCACCTTAATTATTTTTGATAAGTTGATTAAAAAAAATTGATGTGCGTTTATTCGGGTCGCAATTTTAGAAAGAAAACGAGAATTCCACCATATAGATTTTTTAATTTAATTTCTCCTGACCCCATGTGCCTAATTAAATTAATTAAATGTAGATTATAAGATGGCATAGCATGTTTAGGTTTTACTAATTTACTTACTAATTTACATCTGTGTTGAATAGCTAAACAAAGAAAAGATATGCAAAATTGTAAATTCCTTTTCGAAAAAGATACCTTAGAATTTGATATTTTAAAATTGAATTAGCTATTTTCAAATTTTCAGAATTTTTAATAATTCCACCAAATATGCACATGGGGTCAGGAGAACTTAAATTAAAAAATCTATATGGTGGAATGTTCGTTTTTTTTTTCTAAAATTGCGACCCGAATTTTGTGCACAAAGTTTACATGGACAGCCAGCCGGATGGACATCGTTAGATCGATTTATAAAGTGATTCTGAGTCGATTGATATACTTTAAGGTGAGTGTTGGATAACTTTTTCTGTGCGTTACAAACATCAGCACAACCGCATAATATCCCAACCACTTATGGTGGTTAATGGTATAATAAAATTTAAGTAAAATTTTATTTCTGACTTAAATTTTTAATTCATTCAATCATCTACTTGGTTGCTTTGATCAATTTTTTTAATTGGAAAATGTTTTCTGTTTTAAATTTTTTATAGTTTCTAGTAATTGGTAGATTCATCTTGGTGAAAGGTGCAAATTTAAAAAAAAAAAATAATAATTGAATTAATTATTTACTAATACACTTAATGATCGGTGACTTCTTTATGCGCAAAAGGCTATGCAACGATGTAATATTTTTTAAGGGCTCTCTTTGTAAGCATAAAAAGAATTATTTTCTTTTAAATTCAACAAAAATTCTAATACATAATTGCGTAACTTTTTGGATCATTTTTATTAGTTTCTATAATTTTATCCATTTTTTTTATTCAGTTTTAAGAATGGATCGTGAAAAATAAATACTACAGTGGATAGAGGAAGTATGCAATGATGAACAGGACATTGCTGGTTCTGATTCAGAACGCGGCGTTGCTAGTGACATAGAGGAATTTATGCAACAAGATTCGGAGAGTAAAATCGAAGAACTGGAAGAAGAAGTTGATGTTGTTCCTGAATTATCGGATGACAACTATATTTTTTCCAAACACACGAAAAAAAATAGCCAAAAATTTAAATGTTTTAAAGTACCACCATCAAAATCTGTAAAGACACATTCGCATAATATTGTGAATTATTTACCAGGAGCCAAACGGTTTCCAAAAATGCCAAATCTTGCATAGAATTTTTTCAAATATATTTTGATAAAGATGTGGCCGAACTTTTGGTGATGAACACTAACCTATATATTGAAAAAAAAAAAAAAGAGAATTTTCAGTGAAATCGAGATGCTCTTTCAATTGATGTTATAGAGATGAGTGCATTTTTGTTCTTATTGATAATGGTTGGCGTATTAAGAGCATCTGACTTTAATTTTTTGATTTGTGTATTTGCGAGATACAAGAAATACAAAAATAAGTATGTCAATCAACATCTAAACGTGGACGCTGTTCTTTATGTCGCAGAAAAATCGACAAAAAAAGTTGGAAGTAAATTCACTAAATGTGCTAAATTTATTTATCAGCAACATCTCATGTTCTGCGCTGGTTGCAGAACAACACAACCTGCTGATGTGTCCGGCTGATTTTTTTTTATAAAAAAAAAATCATTGTAATACAACTTTGTTTATTTTTTTTTTTTTTGTTTTTAAATTAATAATTTTTTAATACATATAGTTAAAAATAAATTACTCTAAAAATTTAATAAAATACTCTTTAATTTATATTTTTTAATCCAACACTTGCAATAAACTTTGAGGTTACATGAGATTAATTGTGTGATTTTCTTAATGCGCCTAATTAAAGGAACCTGAAACACAATTACAACTAAGTTATAATATTTTACTTGCCAAACTTATTTTTTCACAAAAAATATGCCCATATTAAAACAAAATTCAATGGATTCTACAAAGATATTAATTATGTCTTGAAGATTTTTAATCTACATTAGACCATCTATACCCATAGAAATTTTATTGAAAAACAATTATATGTACTCTTCATATATGTGAACTGTATAAAAATCAATTTGCAATACTATATGTTGAATTTATTTAAAATTCAGCAACGCTGAAAAATTGTTTTTTTTTATACAAAATAAAGTAAAACAATCTATTGAATTCAGAATTTCAAAATACCATGTAGCCCAGGTTGTAAGAATTCGAAGCTAGGAGTTTTAAACTGTTCGTATGGGTTCGAATCCTGGCGAATAGAAATATAATATTTATTTAATAAATTTCAAAGAAACATTTTTAATTATTTAAAAATATATTTAACAGTCCCTTAATCTGATATTTTAAAATTTTAAAGTGTTGTTTGAAGATAAATTATAAATCAATTTTTCGAAGTCTTAGATCAGGACGTAAATTCTTTCAGCATCAAACCCAAGCGGTATACCACATAGATATGTTGAAATTTATTACCTTTATTGCTTATATAAAAAGCTTAAAACGCAACACAAATCTAAATAATACATTTTTATATAAAAAAAACGTGCTTAAAAATTCTTGTCAAATTAATTTTTTTTTTTTTTTTGATAATGAAAATTATAACATTTTTTAGGAAAAACATAAATTTATAAGGAGTCCCGGGTATATGAACTCAGGCTTAACAATTTGTAGTCTATAATACTTCTTCTAGGCTATTCAATCTCACAACTTTCCAATAAGAAAAAAATCATTTATATATTATGGTACGTGAAATATTGAGAAAATTTTTGAGGCTGTTCTAGAAAATCATTTATAACTATATTCTATATGCGTATTGAAAGAGAAATGTATTTATTGAACTATATGCTTCAAAAAAATGGACTGACAGACAGGCATATATTATCAAAAGTTATTTTTAATCATAACAAACCTAGATATATATTTAAAGACTTTCGTATAAAATGACAAACTTGTATATACCCTTCATTTAATGTGAAGGGTATAAAAAATCACTCATACAGATAAGAGTTTGAGGTTAAAAGTACTCAGTTGACATGTGCAATTTATATGTATGTACATGCAAACACCTTCTAGGTACAAGCTCAAACTACTTTTGTTGAATCCTGATGCAAGTACCTGGTAAAATGTATAAAAGCAATATTTATTTAAATATTACATTCCTAATACATAGCCTTGATATTTTACGAATGCCGAATTTAAAAGAAAAAAAATCTTAAAAAAACATAGTTCTAAATGAAAAAATAAACAATTGTTAAGCGGGCATATCAAAGGTCGAAAAGAAAATAGAAGAAGTTTAAAAATATATAAAAATGTAACATTGCTGAAGAATGAATAATATGATAAATGAAACAAACAAAACATGTGGTTTACAAGAAGATACTTGAGAATTTTTCTATATCTATAGTAATTTTAAGGAAAACCTTTTGTTTGTATATATTTCAAGGCAAAAGGTTTTAACTAAAAAGAAAAAGTAAATAAAAATTTCCGGGATTATTTAAAATAAAGAACATCCGCCCTATATATTATCAAGGTCCGTTATTATAACTTTCCAATAACTAAAGTTAGGATGTTACTGGATATATTAACTGCTTCTTTAATGCTTACTACAGTTTATCTTAACTATCTGATATCTTATAGGCCTAAGAATCATTGTTCTTAAAACTAAAATTTCAAGGTCGGCGTTAAAAATTTGTGCACCCATAAATTGAAAAATAAATTATAGGTTTGTTAAAAATTAAACTTGCCATATTTTATATTTTATTCTTTGTGTTTTTTGGATTTCAGAGCCACTTTTGAGTTGCATTTTAATTTTGCTGCCAAAGTATATTCAAGGATATATATCTTGTGGTGTAATGACCTTGTAGCGTACACTTTCTTTTTTTTATTATATAAATTAAAATATAACGCTGCCACCTATACATATATGTATATACCTACTAAACAAGTGCTTTTTGATTTCTTCTTTTTTTTTACTCCCAAGAGAACAAAAATAAAACAAAAAAAAAAAAACAAAATAAAAATGTAATATTTTTGCCAACATTTCTAAAGGTACAAAATACAAAAAATGTAATGACCTGGTGGAATCTGGTCATTACAATGGCTCTTTGCCAAGATATCAAAGTAGGCATACTTTATTGTCTTTTACTTTTAAAATATTAGCGCTAAAATTTGCAACTATTAACATTGGTATAAATCAGTATGCTTAAAGTTTATAAATTCTATTGAAATTGGAAAATATTAATAAAGACATGTAAATATTATTGCCCTTTTAACAAATTTGTGAAAAATTTTGCCCCTTTTATCCCCTTTTTCGTGTGGATTTTTGAAAAGTGTAAATGTTTTATAAAGTATTTAGCACTTAGGTTATTCAGAGGTTCTCACATAATGTTACGCCATACAAAAAAGTCAAAAATATTTCTGACACATGATAAATTAAATATACACGTGAAAATATAGACTTAATATAAACTTTCATTTTGCGTTCGTTTTTCCTTTTTAAATGACTTTAAAGTTATGAAGGATGCACAAGGTTAATTTTTTATTATGTTACTTTCTAATTGCTGTTATAGGGCGAAATGTGTATCCATTGAAAGAGGAGAATTTTGGTATTATATTGAACTACTTTTTGTTAAAGTAATCTAAATAACAGTTGCAAAAAATGTTCTTCAAATAATTAATCTTTTAATACCCTTGAACGTCTCCAACAAATAATGTTCAAAAGCAATAAATGTTAAAGATACTAATATTCAGTTTCACGTATCAAAGTTTTATGATTTTAACTTTAGTACTTTAATACATACAACGATTTGAAAATTATTTTTAAGAACAAAAGTACAAATTTAATTTCAGTTTATTGAGATTTCGAGCATGCAAAACCAATACAGCCATTTTTGAAGATATTGCACTGTGGCTTCATCGACCACTTTTCTTGGCCAAAAGTAATTTTTTTCACATTTTCTTTTTATATTTTTGTTACCGTAATTTAATAGTAAATACTAGAAAATAAATTTTTGTTTTATTTTTGTTCGTTTGTTGTCATAATACCACAGATGAAAGCTGAGTTTGTTAACCCGATAAACGTTGTTTTGCCATATAACTTATTTCTAGTGAATATTTTGCTTTTTAGTTAAAAAATAACATACATTCGTTATAATGTAAGTGTGTGGGGATGGGTGTTCCTGCTTTTACCCTTTTTGCTTTATTTTATGCTATAAATGTCAAAATTTATAGCCTTTAGTTTCTTCAAGACTTGAAACTATCGGGTAATTAATTAAGAAGACATGGGTAGGGGGAGCTTTTACTCATTTTGTCCTATTTTACGCCCTAAATGTTGGAATTTCCAAAAAATTTATATGTTAAAGTTCCTTTCACGTGTTACAGTGTCTGCATGCCAAAGAAAACCGGTTGATTAGTTAAGAAGATACAGGGAGAGGGAGCTTTTACCCTTCTTGACATATTTCCCGTCCTAAATAACAAAATTATAAGTTATAGTTCTTACCGGACATTACACTATTTGCCTTTCAAATTTCAAGAAAATAGGTATATTAGTTAAGAAGATATATGGAGGGGGAACTTTTGCCCTATCTCACGCCGTAAATTATAAAAATTATAGGCTAGAGTTCCTTCCAGATGTTACACAACTTGCTTGCCAAATTTCAAGAAAATTGGTTTAAGAATATTTAGGGAAGGGATGCATTTACCACTTGTAGCCTATTTTACGCCCCCTAGCGATATGAAATATACTTTACGACCTATTCTCATACCTAATAAATACTATTCAGAAAAAATTGGGTTTATAAAAAATTTTAAATTTTAATAGGTCTACAAGATTTGGTGGAAATTGGTAAACAAAAACTAAATGGAAACAAATAGGCTGATATCTGGGCTACATTTGTAATTTTATGCATTTTTCGAAAAAATAAGTTAGCATTGGTAATTCTTTTCATTTGCAAAGTTCTAACCAAGGAATAAAAATATAAGGATAGAAATTTAACTAACGAGTGTTGATGTATTGCCTTTCTATATCAAAATTATTACTGCCAAAGGTAAATGCAGGCTTTGGGTGCAGTTATAAGAGAAATATGAGCAAATCTCTTTTGAAATGAGTTGTTTTCCAAAAAAAAGAAAAACTTTAATTCTAACGCATAAAAAGTGAAAAAATCAATTTCCCGGGAATTTTCGGTATTCCAGGGAATTTTCTTATACTTTAGTTATAAGAAAAAAAGGCCATGATTTTTTGTAAATATATATTATATATATATATATATATATATATATATATATATATATATATATATATATATATATATATATACATAGAGCGAAGCGATGGGAAGGTCGAGCGGCTTCAGTTGTTGCACAAGCTGTATTTTGTATGCTTTCAATTTAAGATCTCGACGTAAAATGCGACAAGTCGTTCCATACGTCAGTCCGAGCTGCGAACGGCGTCGAATCGACTCTCCACGGTCTTTGTCAGCTACGGCCGCTATATTTTCTTCACAGCGTGCTGGACGTGGTCTATTCGGTCGAATATTATCCAATAATGAATGCTGGGTCTCAAAATGGGTGATGGTATTGCGAATAGTACGCTCAATAGGCCGATTATGTTGACCATATGTTGAGCGAAGTGCACTAAATACTTTCCCTATTATACATATGTAAATAAAACAAAGCAAGACATTATAAATCATACTGAATTAACGAAAAATGAAATAATATAAAAGTATAACGTCATTCTTATGTTTAGTATGTTTCGTAATTTATACTAGAAACTATGTCTCAGATTTTTGCGTTATTGTGTTTTTAAAAGAATACAGTAATACAGTAATCTATTGCATTATAAATAACTTGCTGTTTATTTCCACTTTTTTATTTAACTTACATTATTTTTTTTTTACTAGTAATTACAAAATTAAAAATAAATCTGGAAAGTACAAAAAGTTGGTTCGCAACAATGGTATTCATGGTATATCATGGTATTCAGAAGTCTGATGAAAATAATTTTATATACGTATGAATACATCATGAGATTAGTTTTTTATAAGTATTTTGAAGTTATAACATTTACATATACATTGCATGTTTCAAAAGAAAATGTTTTGTTAGAATCAAGAATCTCCCAAACAAGTAATTTTTTATAATATACTAACTACATGTTATACAAAATTAGTTCAACTTATTTAATATTTATTTCAACAAATCTGTAATAAAACTAAAGTATCTAAGATTTGAACATGACAAAAATAGAACTGATTTAAAATTTAATGCGAAACAACTTATTATAAAATTCGTTAATCCATAGATAATCAGATACATAGATATCCGATAGAAAAAAAAACTAATTCAATAGTCAAAAGCCTAATGCAACATTAACGTTCAAGTCAGAATATATTATTGTGATTGGTATCTCGTCCTAGGTCGCAAGGGTACAGGTAGGATAATATGATCTTTATTGGAACGTCCCCCACAGATGAGCGCTTTTATGATAAGTTTTCGGGAATTAAATATAAGTGTACACATTTTATAATCATTATAGTAAATTCTGTTAAATATGTGTTTAAGACCCGAAACTCTTTGAGCAATGTCTAACTGAACCTCTTTACCATAAAATTTCATCAATACTTACTCCCTACCAACATGGGTTTCGAAAAGGACACTCAGTAGCAACCAATTTATTACAACTTACCACATTGATAAACTATGGTTTCACAAAGAAATAATATACTGATGTTATATACACTGACTTTAGTAAAGCGTTCGATAGGGTTAATCACGACCTGCTATTAAGAAAATTGTCCTTAATGGGATTTACAAACAGAACTTTAAATTTGATAAAATCATATTTGACTAGTCGACAACAACGCATTCGTTTTAATAATGCCCTATCTAAAATTATATATGTTAAATCTGGTATATCGCAAGGCAGTTATCTTGGGCCGATGTTCTTTTTACTGTTTATAAACGACTTCCCATCAATTTTGAAATTTTCCAACATACTAATGTATGCAGACGACGGTAAAATGTTTATAAGCTCAAGTAGTCCACTTAATCAATCATTTTTACAAACGGATATATATAGCTTTTTTACATGGTGTAAAGAAAACTTAATGGACCTTAATATTAAAAAATGTAAACATATGTACTACTAGGGAAAACTTGATTCTTATTGATGTTTCCATCTTGGGGAATGCGAATTGGAGTCCGTAAATGATCCAAAGCTTATATTTGATAAACACATTAATATGTATAAAAATAAGGCTTGTGGCGTCATTGCGTTTATTAAACGTTGGGCTAAAGAATTTAATGATGTTAGACAGCTATATACTTCTTTAGTTAGACCAATTGTGGAATACTGTTCTGTTGTCTGGGATCCCTTTTATAACATTTACATTGACCGTAATGAATCTATACAAAAACAGTTATATATTAAGAAATTCTTATCCGGATTCGATATACAATTTGACATTATACACGACCAGATTACTGCAAATGAAATTACCAAGTCTCAAAAGTCAAAGAACTAGGTTAAATATAATTTTCGTTATCAGGCTTATATCTGGCAGTATTGAAGCAGAATTTCTTATGAATAGAATAAATTTTAATACACCTTAACGTCCCTTGTGTAGCTTTCAGCTATTATTTGTAAAATATTTTATACAAAACTATGCTAACGCTGATCCCTTCCGTAGATTATGTTTAGACTTTAATGAACTTTATAATGATATGTCTCTCAATGTAAATTTAATTAAACATAATTTAATTTTACTTTTAAATATTTAATGTAATATATAATTCGTAACAATTTTGTATTTTCTGGATATTGTCCATAGACTTAATAAAAAAAAATTAGTGGAGAGAAATGAAACTTGACATATAGTTACTTCTTGGCATTTTATTATAAATCCTTTTAAAATTCACCAATAATCACATGTGAGTTTCACGATATACTGCTAAGATCACAAAAATCTGATTTATACATGATTATCAGTGATTTCAATAGTGTATATGACGTCAAGATGAAACTATATATGTACCAAGTTTCCTTTTTCTCACTCAAATTTGGGATTTTATTACTAATTTCATTTAATTTTACTGGTATTGCATTATTTAAATATTTCTAAATCGGTGCTTTTTTATTGAAAGAAAAATCAAATAAAAATTTTATTAATACAAGCAATTTCAAAATTAAAGTCCACTGTTATTTTTTTCTGTGATAACAAAGAAGAGTTAATGCTATTGGTAATAGCTAAAAGAAAATTTATTTATCTAGAATAAAATTTATTCTGATTTCCATATGGTCTTTCACTAACAAGTTATTTTTAGTACAAAATGTAAATCAATATTTCTAAAATTATACATTGAAATAAAGCATAATGGTTCAATTTATTATATTTCCAAGGCTTACACATTGTTTATTTACTCCAGAAGATCTAAGCAAGAAAGTATCCCTATTTTTATTCTCAGGCATTCGTTTTTATTTTTACGAATAAAAATTGTTTAAGATTTTAACTTTTATTGTTTCGATGTGGTAAAGTTACAGTCAAACTAATTGCTAATGATGAACATATTAAAAAAAATTGGTATTAAAATATATCTTTTCTATATAGGGCTTAAAGACTTTCTCCTCTAGGAGAACACCGGCTTCGCTGATTAAAATTTTATTAAAATAATTTATGCCGGTAATATTGATTTGTACCAATTTTACTTACATAAACTGATATCATGTGTTGTTGTTACTTTATCCCATAATACTATATGTACCGAATTTCATTTTCTTTGTATTATCACTAAACTGGCGATCTACACTTTAAACATGAACATGTTAAATTTTCTTTAAGAATAGTGTTGGGAGATTTTTTACCCGATTACCTCTTTGCTATACAGTATAATAAAAGAATTTTCTAACACAACTATACATATATATATATATACTATACATATATATATATATATATATATATATATATACTGTAAGGCTGATTTCATGCATTCTTCATCTCTGTTATTCCATAAATTCAAATTTTTTAAATGCATAGTTAATTAATTACAAAGTTGAAAAATATAAATTTCAGTAAGAATTAACAAATTATTTTTTCTTAAAAGAAAAACTGAAAAGTAACAGGAAAAGAACACTTGTAACTTTTTTCATTATACATTATTTCTTTGCTTGCATGTACATAGTATTCTGTTTTAATTTCAAGCAAACTTCAAATAAACATTTCTTTGTATATTTTTTAATGAAACGCAGTTTTAGTAAATATAAATTTAAAACAAAATTCGTTTTTACTTGGTAGTTTTTTACAACTATTTTAATAAGCTGTTTTTGACATGCAGTGTAAATTAAGGCGTGTGTTGTTGTATTTGTTGCCGTGATAATTATACCTGTTCAGTGTTGTCTGAATTCGTTATAATATCTTAACATATATACAATATATACAATCACTGTACTATTGCAAACATTAAAAGATAATAATTAAATTAGTGATGCGTTATTTTGCAATTAATTAATTCTAAATAAAAAAAATTTTAAATCACTTGTTTTTATTTTATATTTATCAATAAAAGTAGAAGGAATTTTTTTATATCACAACATTTTTTGTTTATAACTCATAAACAAGTATATTAATCACGATGAAATTTTACTTAAATATTATAGTAATAATCATTTGGTGATAAAAAATCGCTAAATGGCTAAAAAGTGCTAAAAACGGCTAACAATTTTTAGCAACAAAATGTAGAAAATCAAATAAAAAACAAAAATAACTTGTCATTTAAATAGTACTTTTTATAATCATATAAAAGTTACACTATTTATAAATCGGCTTCGTTTTATCAATTTATATTTTAAATTAAATTTTTAATATTTTTATTCACGACGATTTCTTTACAAAAGTATATTGGCGAAAGATAAATCTTCTTTTTTTATGATATCATTTTATTGTGTCTATAAGAATAAATAAGTTTCAATAAGAAATGAGTTTTATTTGAAAAATTTACGATATGCTGTATAGAAAATAGTTTATGTAGTGGAAAATAATTTGTATGTTAGAACAAAAAACAGAAATGACTAAAATGAAAATTAATGGCTAAACAGGATAAAAAGTTATTAAATTTAGCCAGTAAATAGTCAAATCGGCAACAATGGTAATAATATAAAACTATATATGATTATTTAGTTAAGTCCGTTCACTTCTCCAGCAGAAAAACAAACTTGTAATTGAGTGTAATCTGAACAAGTATTCAAACCTCAGTTTTTTTACTTTTGAAACTTGTGAATTAAAACAATATTCTTCATCTAAAAAACTGCATCTAGAAAATATTTTAGTACGCAGAAAAAAACAAGATTAGTTGGACAACTGTTGTAATTGTAAAGAATTAATGAACTGAAGAGAGATTACTTTTATTTGTAGCTAAAAAGATTTTAAAAGATTTATGGCAACTACAACTAAAAACTTTGTCAATCCAATCAATTTGAAAAAAACTCAATACATTTGGAAATCACAATCAGATCAAATTCACGTTTAATGCTGAAAATTGGTTGCTGCAACCGAGGAACTAAATTTTCTGTCACAGTAATAATATAATATAATTCGGTCAATTAGGTTTCATTGTAAAAAAGGAATAAATAAATAACTTTTAACTTTTATGAAAAATTATTAAAATATAAAAATTTAAAAGGACCTTGAAGCTTAAAGATGCCTTATCTAAAGAAATCTTAATTCCTTGTTGAAGAGAATTATTTGCCATTTACCAAGTTAACATGGGTAGGTACATAAATGTGGCCGCTGTTGAGCAGAAATTAAAAAGTTATATTTCAATATATTTACACTAGATGTTGCAGAATGTAGCAGAAAGGATTCTAGAAACAGAAAGAAGATACCAGAAATGTTATAATTTCTCAGAATTCCGGGTTCATCAATATTATTTACCAATACTCTAACGTATTCGAAAAATATCAAGCATTTTTTATTGGCAAAAAATTTGCATCATAGTTTATTAATAAATGAAAAATAAATTTAAAATCCAAAAAATACACAAATGAAAACGTAAAAAAAATCATTCGCTTACTCCAACCGAAATTTTTGTGTTTATTTCGATGGGTATTAAGGAAAAAAATATATAGTAATTGAAACTAACTTATGTGATTACGTGGAATCGTCCAAATTCGATTGGCAATAAATTCCGTTACAACAACGAATCTGTTTCCTCTATGTATAGTTGCTATTTCAAATTACTTATAGAGTAAGTAAATTCAAATAAAATTTATTAAATAACCTCAAATGTGTTCTTTTTTTAGAAAAAAATGCCAAAATAAATTGATTTACTTTTATTTAAAAATGTTGATATATGTCAAACTCTGTTGTATCTTTGTGTTATTGTATCGATGTATATCATTAAAATTTTTACAACAGTACGATACGAGCTTTTAAATTGAGCAATTATATTTTTTAAACTCAGAAATTATTTTACCGAAGAAATTTAACATAGACAAAAAATAAATAAATATATATATAAAAAATAAAAAAATTTTAAAATCATTAAAAATACCTTATATTACATTTACCGAATTTAACTACATAACTAATGCTTTAAACAATAAATTTCTAAAAAATACCATATATAATAGTAAATTCACAATATAAAGAATTTCTCATTTAAATTAACGTATGAGTGATATTGACATTAAGTATACAACATATGGCAGTTACAAACTTTTGAAACTTTGTTTTTTATAAATTATATGCATATATACACACTCACAGCAGTTTTATTCTCAGACTTTTTTAAATTTTTTTCATTTATGTGCTCTTTTCCCTTTTTATATTCACAACCCATAAGTACTTGAATGTGAGCAGCTCTCAAACACCCCCAAATTATATGTTAAATCTATTTAGTCCATATGTTTTATTATGACACGAATAGACAAAAAGTTAAAAAGAAAAGTATAAAAAAATATGCTCATCAGGCAAACAACGTATGTTTTAATGATCACATTTAAAGCTCATTTCCATCAATGCACACTGATCAAAAATCCACTCTTTCCGACATAAAAGGCATAGTTAGTATCTTTTTGAGGTTGTGACGAAGTCATTTTATCTAAAATTAATAATTATATTTATTAAAACTGATTTTAGGTATTTTTGCTTAAACCTCTATAATACATAATATTACTACAGTAGATATATTTTTTAAATAGAATGTTTGCTTGTTGGCTTTTGGTTTTATTTTAATTATTTTGTAAGTTTTTAGATTTTGTGAAACTACGAAATATATTGGAATATAATAAATATTTACTCCTACTTCTTTGTGAAAAATTTCTGCTCAGGTTTAATAAAATTTAACTGAAAAATTTAACGATTGAAAAAGTTTGCCGAAAAATGCTGGCGCTATCTAAATTGTTACGCAAAATAGATACTTTTGTGAATATTTTCACATTTTTTTAATTCGTGCAAGTTTATGCCCAAACACAATTTTTCGTCCTGCAAAGTTATAGGTTATCACATATATTTTTCTGGTAATGCGATACAGTTTTTATAATTCCAGATCCATTGTAGTAAAATTTTTTTAAATAATTTTAAACCGCCAACTATAATGCTTTGTCAGGCTGTCAACGTTGTCGCATTATATTTTTAATATATGTTCTCGATTACTTGATCTATTATAAAACATATTCACTTTTTACACTTTTTAAATTATTGTTTTGGAATTTCTACAAAAAAAAAGAACTTTTGACCAGTGTGCAATGGTATATTAATGTATAATTCGTGGACAGCATTTTTAATTTGACTCAATAATTTATTTATCATCTTTTGTTTTGTTTCGTTTTTGTAAAGGCTCTTTCGGCTTGTGTATGTGTGGGGTAAGTTGTGTTTCTACTCTTTTTTTTTTAATACAATTTTATTTGATTACTATGAGATAATACCAACTGAAAAAAACTGTACTGAATATTAAATGAAATTATGAAAATGTCTATAATTTTTCTTGTCATTTTTGTGTTAATACTTGAATGAATACATATGAAGTAATTACGTTTAGTCAAAAAAAATTATCATGAAATTAATCATTCTAAACACTTTCGTCGAAATTAACGATCTAAATTTTAACCCTTAATAAATAATTAATGCTGCACAGCGAATCATTCTGAGTAAAAAATATTGTCATTTTTTCCTTGAGATATTTCATATATATACTCGTATATATATACATTCAAAGTGCACAAACTCTTGGCTTTCCATTATTATATATAATCAATATCTTTACCATTGCAGTAATTACAACCTTGCGAAATTGATATTTGTAAAATTATATAAGACTCAAGAAAAAATTTCTCCAAATTACGTATTTTCTCGTATATCCAGTTTATTGATGAGATATAATATAGCATAGTGTGGTGTATGTCCTAAAGTAAAATGTTTTGAAATATTGAGATAAATAAATAGCAGCTCAAAATTTGGGTATAAAAATAGATTCTTCTCAAAAATTTTGTAGAGTTTTGCAGTCTTGCAAAAAAAATTGGATTTTAATTCTTTTTGAATATATTATCCTTGGATCTCATCATTATTGTACATGTCAACTTGATATGAAGGACTTAATTTTTCATGACAAATTTTAGGTTATTAAAAATAACCATTTTAGTATTTTCTTAAAATTTGTATGAAAAAACTACAATTTTTTTTTAACTTTACTCAAATTTATTAGGCTTTAAAAAACAATTGCATAATAAGATTTCCGTAATTTTTTATAGTATATATACTGACAAATTCATAGTTTACGAAGCATATATTAAAGAGTTTTGTATAAAAAAAACAATGCAATTTTATTTGAAAAGCAGAAAGAAGTAAAAACAGTCATAGTACAGATGTAGGCGAGTTTAAGTTTAGGGTTTGGCCGATACTCTGGGACCCTAGAGTCCCAAATTTGGACATCACGGGTATTAAAAATATTAAAAACGATTGTGATTCATTATAAGTAATCTCTTTTAGTTTGGAGATATTGAGTTTCAGAGATAAAAATGTTTACTTTTGACCTGCCTTGGTGAAGTTTTTTTCCTATACCGGGTCCGAATTTCACCCGATTTTTTTTAAATATTTTTTTATTTGATTAACAACATTTAAAAAAATTGTGCAAAAAATTTAAAAAATCTTTATGGAATCAGAAGTTATATGAATTTGAAATTTGAGAAAAAAAAGTTATTTTTTCAGTTATATTTTTTCAGTTATAATATATATATACTGCGGGAATCACAATTTCCAAAATTCGACCTATTTTTTTAAATTTTCTCCTCAATTACTCAAATCGGAAAGCTAGAATTATTAAATGAAAATGTATATATACTTTACATAGTCTAAAGTATTCTTAAGCTTTTGGTGATAGAAATTTTTGCTCCCCGGTATGGGTTGGGAAAATATAGCAAAAAAAAAAGAAAAAACTAAAGAAATTTTTGAAAGTGTTTTTGGGATTTGCGGGATTTTTATTAATAAATATCAAAAGTGACTACAGCTCCACATTAAGCATTAGAAAATATATCTATGTGTAAAATTTCATTTAAAAATATTTACTAACAAAAATTTTATTCCAAAATTAAAATTGATATGCACAAAAACCAATTCAATACTTTTTCAGCCTTTCTTCGCAAAAACTATGCAACGAATTTTTTTTTATTATAAATAATATTACACATTTTTGAAAATAATACATAATTTCCTATACAGTGATGTATAATATACCTAATTTTACCTTTCCACATGTTAAAATTAATTATCGAAACATTGCACATCTTAGTAAATATTACTCATCTAATTAACTTCTTCATAATGAGTAGGCAATATAATGACTTAGGTAATGTTAGTCGTCAATTAATAATTTATTTTGAGACCTGGTACTTTTGTTAACAAATATTTTGCAACAAGTAGATGACGGACACAGGTAAAGCTTTGTAATTTACCGACCTTTTTCAACGCCCTGGATTCGAAATTTAATTTAATTTAAAAATACAATATTATTTAAAAAGCATGAAAACCAAACAAAAACTTTTTCTTCATATAATTTACGCGCAAATATATCTATCAACCTTTAAATATTTTTCAATATGACTATTTTGTTATAATTTTATACTTATAGAAATTAAAATATGTATTGAAAATAGTTTTAAGTAAATATATCTGTTGAGTAACAAACGACATATTCATTTGCACCCATATTCATAAACTAGTTTTAAATTTAAAATACATTTTAGAGAAATTTTAAAAGTTGTTTGCGGATATGTGTGTTAACATTTTCAAAATGTTTGTTTGAAAATTCGTTGTTATATTTAAAAATATATTATTACATATATCTATTTTTTAAACTAAATATGTTTTGTAATTTATGTATCGTGTAATTGAGCATCGACAATAAAATCTTCAAGAAATAATCCTAGAAAACATTCACAGAACACTTTTTAAGAAACCATACATAATCAATATGTTTTTAGGAATATATGTTTTTTAGTCTTGTATAAAACTAATATGTGAAAATTGTTGGAGGTGAAAGGTTAAAATAAAAAATCGTTATCTTAGAAAATTGTGTCGCGATGCATCCATCTAATATTGTTGAGATTTTCTAAGTTTCGTGTTCTAATAGCAGTGGTTTCAAACATAGAGAATTTCAAATTCGGATTTTCCAAATATTTAAGTAGTTTTATTATTTCAGTATTTTAATACTTATATAGTATATTTAATATATAGTATATTTTAATATATAGTATATTTAATATATAGTATATTTTAATATATAGTATATTTAATATATAGTATATTTTAATAAATTCGTTAGACTTAATTATATCATAATGTATGCAATGTAATCATCTAACCATATATATAACCATTTATTTGATTATGATCAATCATCGTTTTTAATAGAATTTTTGATTTTAAAAATGCACATTTTAAAAATGTGCAAAATTTCCGGGAAATTCGACGTAGGAATTCTCGGAATAAAAACCCTAAAAAAGTCATGTTCGATTCATAATATTCAATGCATTTTTTTCACTGTTTACAAGGCCCATTTCCCTAAATCATTTAACATACATAAATCACATCAACATTTTTATCATGATAATATTTGAAACAAGTATGTTTTATTTATACAAAAAGCACGATGCCAGATTTCATGAGGATCGGTCCATAATTGACCGTAGCTACCATAGCTCACATATAAGATATTCCTAGATTGTGTAGGGTTTAGTCGGGTTAGACCAATTACAACCTTCTTAATAGTTTTTAACTTACATTTATTTATTATTGAAACAATTATGTTTCATTTACACAAAAAGCACGATGCCAGATTTCATGAGGATCGCTCCATAATTGACATTCCTAGATTGTGTAGGGTATGGTCCGGCTAGACCAACTACAACTTTCTTACTAGTTTTTAATTTACATTTATTGGGGTCCTAATCTAAGTATTCAGAACAAATTTTTTTTCAGTTTTAGATTAAAATTTTATTTAACGTATCGCTCACCTATTTTTGTTATAATAGGTTTTAAAGTCCTAAATTAATCAGATCAAGTTATCTATGCCAACTACTAGATTAATTTTATATTATAAATTTAGTCAAATCATATTCTCTTGTCAAAATATATATACCGACCAATGCATTTGGAAATATATATATATATATATATATAGGTACTTAAAGTGAAATAATTTTAAACATATAGTAAAAACAGGCTATCTTCTTAAATATTCCTGTTCGAATATATTACAACAAGAATAACAAAAATGTATTAAATTAACAATTCATGTAAATTTCTTAAGTCTATTGGTTACTAATTGCATTACATTTCAATAGTGCATTCTCTATTATGTTATAAATATAACAAAAACGAAGGTAATGAGAATAAACGCAACATCCAACCGGTCATTGTTTATCAGGAACATCCAACTACAGGATTTCCGCGACTTTTGCTACTTCGGTAGTATCATAAATTGACTGAAGGCTCTTCCGATGATGTCTTGAATCGCACCATGAGAGCTCGGCAAGTTTTCGGCTATCTAAACACAGTGTGGAAATCACCATCAATCTCCACCCGCAATAAGATATCAATTTTTATTGCATGTGTGAAATCTGTACTCCTCTATGGCTGTGAAACTTGGAATATGATTGCTAGAGACGTAAATACTTTGCAAGTTTTTACCAACAAATGCTTAAGAAGAATATTAAAAATATACTGGCCAAACAGAATAACGAACACACACCTATGAGCACTCACATATCAAACCCAAATACATTCCGAAGTTTTGAGAAGAAAATGGCGATGGATTGGCCACACATTACGTAGACTACCCAAAGACGTATCCCGCAATGCCATTGACTGGAATCCGCAAGGTGGTAGAAGAAAATGGCGGCCTGCCCACACTTGGCGAAAACCACATTTCAATAGTGAAATAACTAAAATAAATGGTTATAACAAATTCATATATATTACGAGAGCAAATTTCTAAATTGATACTTTTAAAATTCTCAACGGAAATTCTATGCATACATGTAAACATATTAATGACAGTTTGCTTTATGATATTATATTTTCTAGCTAAAACATTAAACATTATCTATTACTTATATAGCTAACGAAATGTAGTGCAGAAGGTGAACGTTTATAAGAAACTTATAAAAGTTCAAAAAATATACGATGTTTCTTTTCTGAATTTTTATAATTTTTATAATCTGTCCATGACTGATAACTTTAAACAAAAACAACAAGCATATTTGTATTTTATAGGTACTTAAATATTTTCGTTTACATGCTTTACTTGTATATACTTTGGTTCCAACTATAGATTTCTTAGTGAAATTATTATCAAATTATATAATTTCCATTCTTTGAGCACTATTGGGGGAATCGAGGTTGCAGTAGGCCCTATTGCTGGCAGACTTAAAAAATCGAGGATTTTAAAAAATTAATATATATATATATATATATATTAAACACATTTAATTTACATTCAAATTATATTTAGTATTTAGTATCTCGAACTACAATCATTCAAATAAGCTTCTATTACATATATTCAAAAAATAAATGCATGAATATCCGCTACCAGTAATCAGTGTGATATATGATACTTTTGTGAATTATCTCAGTCACTGATAAAAATAGAATAAGAAGAAAGTTAATGCCATTTTCATCATAATCATTTGTTCAAAATTGCAAACAGGCATTAAATTCATCCACTTCTATATCTTCATAACAACCACAATTCTAAAAATATTTAGTCATCAAAATTTTCACTACACGTGTGATTAACGTGAAAATGTAACAAATTTTCATGAAGTGGAAGTAAGTGATGACAAATAAAAATAAATTTCTATAGTTAAATACGTGCTTAAATATTATCTATTTAATCCCAAAATATAAAAAAATATAGAAAATGATAATAGAAGCAGAATTTTATTTTACACTTTTTATTTTCGTATTGGTTTAATGTACTCACATACGCCTGCCTTTAAGGCATGAATGAAGGAGTGACGAAATAGAATATATACTTTCTATATGTGAACGTATTTATAAATATGCAGGCGTAACAAAAAATAAATGTTCTACTTATACAAAATTAGAAAATAATAGGAAAATTTTTTTCTGTGTATGAAGATAAATTAAAGAATATAATAAACATGCTGAAATGTTAATATACTGTTTTAAGGGATTAGTTCGTAATTGCAAAAATTATGTTATGCTTGTGTGTGTGTGTATGTGTGGGTGCAAGGACGTTTTTCATATGATGAAACACGCAAATTGATTTCATCCTAAAAAAAAATTTTATGTTGTTTAATGAAAATAAAAGGAAATTATAATGTTCTTTTGTTAAGTTAAAGTCTTATAAACAAAAAATATTAGTGTATAGTGAATTAGTGAATAGCAAGAATACATAAAAAATTATTAAGGAGGATTATGTGTGGTCATATTCATACGCCAATCGTTTAAAGCCTTAATAGGTGGTACAAGTAAAGATTGTTGCGATCATAAACTAGATAAAAGTAGGTATAACATTTTAGGCTGACAGTTATGTTTTATTATTGTTTGGATATTAGTTTGTATTATTTTCAAATATGAATATGTATATTAGGGTGATAACTTTTTTTGGCCTCAAAATACCATAGCACCAACTTATGACAATAATATCTTAATAATAAAAATCAAACTTTGTAGTACACATTTAGTAGTAAAATCCCTTTGTACATTTTTTTAATATTTTTATTTTGAAAGCTTTTATAGAAAGTTCAAAGTACAATAGGAATTAGATAATATGTGTGGATTATAATCACTTTCTTTGTAATTTTTCTTCCACTTAAATAAGAAAATATTGTGATATGATCAAGTATTCAAAAGAAAACTACTTAGGCTATGGATAAAATATAACAATCTCACTATAGAAACTAAACACTTTTTCACATATTTTTCTACCAAAAATTATCTTGTATTTCAATACACATTAAAAAGCGTTAACAAATTTAACAATTCAAAAAAAATATATAAAATTAAAAACAATAAAATAAATAAATAAAAAAACACATCAAGTAATTCTTTTATTTTATATTAACATCGTAATTCCACATAAATTGCTTGGGTAAATTTTGTAAAATTGTTTTGCATCCAAAAAAAGCTAATACACACAGAGGAAAAATATAGTTGTAGTGACCATAATCCAATAGCAGCACATTATGAATGGAACATATGATCAGAGCAAAAAATAGGAATGATTATAAGTAATAATTATTATGATTCTACTTTGTCATATTATGATTCCATTTTATCACATTATTATCTCATGTTATCACACAGTTATCCAATCTTAACATATTATTATTTCATTTTATCATATTATTCCATCTTATTATATGTTAATAAAAATTATTATTTTAATAAAATTTTTATTGAAGTTTTCCACTAAATTTGTGAAAAGGATAAGTATTATATTTATTTGTAATATTTTATTGTTTAAAACATAATATAGTTTAAGAACAAGCAAAAAGACTGCAAATATTTAATGGTTGTAGAAGTAATGATATGTTTTATATTGACAAAATTTTGTTTCTTTTAAAAATATTTAAAAACATATAATTTATTCAGTCAATCATATTAAAATTCTTATTGAGTGTAAACATTAAATGACAAAATTGAATGAAAATCATTGTTATCATGAACACAGTGTTATTAATCTTCAATAAAATTAACAATGAGAACATAATATTGTTGTAGTGATAATGCTGTAACCATGTTTTTTTCTCTGCATGTAAATATAAATTTTACTTGTTATTATTTATAAATCGATTTCCTCTTTTAATTTTTGGTGAAAGATCCGATTTTTTAGTGAAAAATCAGATTTCAAGTGAAGAATCAAATTTATAGTGAAGAATCAAATTTATAGTGAAAAATCGATTTTTTATCGAAGAATTAAGCATAGCTTTCATATAATATCCGAAATCACTTAAGCTCACATAATTACCACACAAATAATAGTATTAAGGTAATATTTGACACAAGATTTCATAAGGATCAATTCATAATTGCCTTCAGATCTCACATAATGCTAATTCTGAAAATCTCGAAATTCGTTTTGAGGCTTAAACGCAATGGTGAAGGATATCATATTGTTGGGAGTGACCGACTATAAATTTTTTACTGCTATTATTGATAAATCGATTTTATTTTTTAATTTTTGGAAAAAATATCGATTTTTAAAAGAAGAATCAAACTCCTAATGAAGAATCAAATTTTTAGTGAAATATCTGAGTTTTAGTAAAAATTTGGATTTTTGGTGAAAATTTGTATTTTTCGTGAATAACAAGTTTTTAATGAATTTGAATTTTTGGTGAATAATCCGATTTTTAGTGAAAAATTTAACATCGGAATTTTTGTGAAAAATAGAATTTGTAGTAAATAATTGTTTTTTGTGAAAATTTGAATTATGGGTGAAAATTTAAATTTTTGGAAAAAATTTTAATTTTTGTGAAAATTTGAATTTTGATGGAAAATTTTGTAAAAAAAAATGTTGAATAAAAAATAAATTTATTTGTAAGAAAGCAACAAATTTTTAAACAAAATAATTTTCAACAGAATTAATAAACGTACGTTTGTTTCACAATGTTATAATGTTATTTTAAATTTCATATAAATTTAAAAAGAAAAATATTAAATAATGTAATATTTAAAGTAATATATAAAACAATAATTCAAGTAATATATTTTGTTAATCGGGTATTTTTTTTTTCGTTGTTCATAATTTTTATTTTTGAAATAATATTCCTACATTGCCCTCTAATAGTTATTTTGCAAAATAACACTGTGCTCGAAAATGAGACCTGCTTTTTTTTAAATTTACACCCATCAGGTAAAACTAAATCAATGACGCTGAATTTAATGGTGTTAACCGTTTTTAAGAATTAGCGCTCTTGCTTGAGATATTAATTCTTGAAAGGCTAAAAAAGGTGTTAGAAAAACTAAGTTTTTTTTCTTTTTTGGTTACATTTATTAATTTAGTTTTTAAACTTAAACAAAATAAACAATTAAGATTCAATTGAAGTATGGAATCAATACTGCTTATTACAAAATATAATTTTAATGCTAAATAAAAATACTTTAAACTAAACAAAAATATTACTACAATTCCATAAGTAAGCTAACTAGTATTACCAATGAGCAAGCTTTCAAACAAAGATATAAACATATTAAAAATCATTTCATATACATAAATTATGTCCACCTATTTATAATTTTCTATAATTTGTAGGACCTGCATAATTAAGTTTAAACCCAAATATCGAGAATACGAGCGCTAACCACGAAAAACGACAACCACCATTGAATTCAGGGTACTCGAATTCGCTGTAACAATGGGGTTTTCAGCTTGTTAAAAATTGCGACTAGCACAGTGTAACTTATAGTTATTAGCATAATTATTATTTTTGTCAAATTCGTTTACGTTTTGTGGTTCGAAAAATAATTTGACATTTTTTAATAGCATATCAACGCTTTTTTTTACCAATATTAACTGACTTTAATGAAACACAAATCTATTAACGTCAATGACTTTTCGCGAACGGCGTTAGTTATAATAATTTTAATTTTAATTTTATAAAATTCGTTGATACATTTTTAATACCCAACAACTAAATTTTTTTTAAATGATGTTATAGGATAAGAAATGACCTCTTATATTATGGTAGTTAAAAATCAAAAATTTTAAAAATATAATTTTAAAACCGATAATAAAAATAAATGCACATATGTAACCTACACAAAGGTATACAAAATACTCTCGATACTTTTTATAATAGCGAATATAATCGGGACCATAATTTTGATTTAACCTATCTATAGAAGTGTACAAAGTGTATATGTATATCAGTTGTAACTTCTCTAAGAAGATGAGAATTTTTTTAAAATAACTGATACTGATGAAAATAACGTCTTAATTTTTTTCTTTTTTTTCATTTTATAACAGTTAGAACTCAACGTTTTTAAATATATCTTATAGCAGTTATGTCTCTATTACATTTTCGCAAACTTTAAAAAATCCCCGTACCATCCGCATTGATATTTTCAAATTACAAATTTTTTAAAAACAGAAGTATGGCTTAGTGTATGAAAGTGCATCTTTATTTATGTTCGACAGAAAACACAAAAGAAAACTTTAAATGTATAACTTTTCTTGTATGAAAGTTACAGATCTTATAGCAGAAAAACTAATTTCTTTGAAAAATCGTGTTACGACATTTTTATACTAACCCATCGATATGCACAAAAAATAGACGAAGTAATATTTTCTAAGTCGGTTTGGTAAATTCTTTTTGTATGAAAATAATAAATAAGTTTTGTTACCTAATACCCAATTTACACTTACACTTTAGTAAGTTCGTTCGAGTTCGTTACAAATAACTTATTTTAAAAAGAGGCAAACACGGGAAAGTAATTTCTTTTCAATAAACGTTATAATCATTATTTACTGTTGGCTACTTATACTCGCTTACACCACAACGAAATGTTTTACTAATTTAAATTACCGGCACTCTTAATACCGACCGAGTTTCACATTCTCACTTTTCCGGGTCTCTGCGTTGGCGACGAAATTCTCTTGGAGATCATGCCAACCAATGACTCTCCTTATTTTCTTAGCACGAATAAAATCCAATGCTGAGAACACAAATTCGTCACGTTTAACGTGGGTAACTGCCATGACGGCTCAACCCCACGGCGGTCTTAGCTTAAGGTGAGTACAATGCTACCTTTCCTTTCTTTAGGTTTAAAAAACAGCCACCACATGGCTCAGCGAAGAGCCTCAACCAACAGCCAGTCGAGTACAACAAGAACAACAAGCATGTGTTGCTGTACTAGGAGCTACTTGCTCCCGTGTTACCAGATTGTGTTAAATATCTAGTCAGGCCCCTTTTCTCTCATTATAGGCTCCAAACAAGTCCAGCCAATGGTAAACCTATATATACCTGCCAAGCTGATACAACTCTTAGACCGCAAGACTATTAGAGTGTAGCATGACAGGCTTTTTACTCTAACATGTATGAGCTATCCATCAAGGAAGAGATTCTTTCCAACAAGACAAGCCGCCGTGGCGAATGCTGAAAACACAATGGTTTTTCTCGCTCTGACTATATTTTAGCAGACCTAAATAATAATATTCTGACTTAATTCATTGGCATTCATCCTGGTCGGCAAGAATTAACTAACTCTAACTTGCTTACATACATCAGGCACATTTTCTATCATCTTTGGAATTATTTTTGGCAGTCTTTAGCACTTTTTGCGTATTTTTTAATTAATTTGTTGTTTTTTAATACAAAAACATTTTTTTTTTTTTTTTTTGTTCTAAATATTAAAACTTCAAATTAAATTTGATATTTGAAACGATAGTAGATTATGCATATGTGTTTAGAAAATAAAGTTTGTAAAAACTAATACAATTACAAACAGTTTGCCTATCAAATAAAATTTTGGAAATTAAGTAAACTATAATTTTGTTATAAGAAATAATTATGATAAAATAACTTATTAATGTTTAAATATAGTTTGCAATTTAGTTGTGAACGTAACTGAATTGATACCGTAAATTAAAATAAAATTTTAATTAATTTCAAATCTTCTTGTAATGAATTTCGATCGATTTAAGAATATCTATCCTTTACAAAATATGACAATATTGAAAACCAGGGAAATAATTTTCGTAGAACACTTAAAATTTTATAATAAAATCTGATAAAGAAAAAGTGAGCTTACTATAAATTTCATCAATAAAGAAAACGAACAAAATTAATACATCACATATTTTTTATATTTCAATTCGTATCGTTTTCGAAATTGATGTCTATCCAGTTAAAGCTTAATTGTAGATAAAATAATTAGTTTGCATGAAAAGAATGTGAGTATTTTCTTACATTTTCAAATTATTTTTTTGAAGACAACATTTTTCGAGAATTTTATTTTTTGCTAATATTAAATACTATTAAATTTATTTTTTAATATTATTTGAATATCATTTACATAGTTAATAATTTGAATTTTAATAAAAATTTGATTTGGTTTATTTAAGGAGAAAATTTTTTAAGCAATTTCTTTAATATAATACAAGCTCGATAATCTGGATTGTTTAGTAATCCGGACTGCATTTCCTAACTTTCCATTCCATAACTCTATAATCCGGATTAAATAATAAAAAAAGAGCTTTCTTAATAAAATTTTAATATAAATTTGAGAATATAATAAGAAATATTATAATTATTATGCAAAAGTTAATCATATTTCAATTCCATCATTTTTAGTTATTGTTTCATCCGAAGAATTCTTCAATAAAAAGAATACAAACTAATTTGTTATTTGACGAAAAATTGAATTTAATACTCTATGTGTTTCACATATTAAAAGATATATTTTAATAGTGGTTTTTTAACAAAATTGGGCCATAAAAATGCCTCGACATCCCGGATAATTCGAGAATTCGTATTGGGATCTGCAATAATTATTCTTATACTGTATCTGGTTTTTAATAATAAATGGATTTTAAAAATAAAATTTTCTGTAAAAGAAATAAGTTCCTCAAAATGTTAACCTATATGTTATTTGGAATACGTATAACAATACAATTCAAATAAAGCGTACTTGGATCCTTATGATAAAATTAGAATTTTGAAAAATCTACTCATAAATTTTGCTTAATTTCTAAAGAATCAATTTCGTAACATGTTTTTATTATTTTATTTAATGTTCTTTTAGCTTTGGCCCTGAAAATTAATAATATATGTCTTTTTTTACAAATACAAACAGTTTCCGTTGTTAGAACTTTTTTCTAGCACCTTCTTTATTTTTAGCACTTTCTTGCATTTTTGGTTATAAATTGTAGCACTTTTTCGTACTTAGATTTTGGCAACACTGCAAAAAATGGTGAGTGTAATTTTATATGATTTTCAAATAAAAAGTAAGCTATTTACCTTGTATCTTGAAAAGTTATAAAAACACATAGGTCTTTTTGTAAGCCCATCGACCGTATACGAATGAAATCATCAAAAATATATTTGAATACTTAATACGTTTATTTAAGGATTTCAAATACCTTGATTATTAAATTGAAAGTTTTTATAAAAATTACTATTGGCGTTGTGCTTATTATTTATAATAAAAGCGCAAATAATTGAATCGAATATAATACTATATTGATTCTCATAAATCATTTCTATAAATGAACCATTTACATTGACAAATTTAAGAAGATTTTTATTTTAATTGTTAAGATTTATATAGCAACTAATTTACATTAATATATATATATATATATATATATATATATATATATATATATATATATATATAATAGTGAAAATAGTTTTTGAAATCATCAAATCGTGAACATGCCATTTTTAGAAACAAAAATCTTAGAAGTGACGATAAATCGTTAAATCTGGCAATACTGTTTAGCAGTTGCCTTCATTCTATACCAGCGGTGAAAAAAAAATTTTTAACAAAATGTTCTCCGAAAACTACAAATTGGCTTGAATTTGGAATTTTCCAAAGTTTTCAAATAATAAGGCTATAAAGTTTGTTTAGTAGTTTTTATTAATCATATAAGGCCTCATTGGTCTCGAATATATAAATGAAGAATTAGTAAAAAAATAAAGGGTTCCAACTATTTGTTTATTAGGATTTTGTTAAATATAAAACTAACATGTAAAAATAAATATTTTCTAAGTGAAGAGAAAATTAAAATAAATCTTCTAGTTCTTTTATTGTTAATAGATACTAATAATTTTTGAAATTTTTAAGGACCATCCTTTTCTTCCGACCAGATAAAGAATTATAGGTTTATATATTTTTACTTTGTTTTGCTACTTTGATTACTATAGAGGACATTTTTTAAGATTATTTTATATTGACAAAATAAATAAAATTTACGTTTTTTTACTTGTTCGAACTCTATAAAAAAACCATAATAACTGGAACAAACCAACCAACCAAACCAAATCTAGAAAATATAAAAAAAATCTACTAATTTTGGTCCAATCATATCCAAACGGCAAAGCTTTTCTATACTATCTAATAATTACACATACACTCGCAGGCAACAGAATAGCTGCTATAAATATGTGATCAGTGTTGTAATCTACAGTACTATTTTATTTATATTTCCCTACATAGCGACAGATGTCAGATTGGTATTCTATTATTTTAGAAGAATTATAATTTTAATTCGATTTAAATATAACAGCAATTGGAATAACAAAAAAATAATGATATTCAAATTAACAAACTTCTCTACATATTAACACAAAACAAATATACACAAGTGAGCCTGACTTTTGGTCGTCATAATCAGCGACTTTAGTCGCTAATTGCTCCTTTTTCAACCACCCCTTTTTAAGGTGGAACTAAATGCCGATTCTTTAAGACTATGTGCTAAATGAGGAAAAATTAGGTTGTTTAAAATTGCATCAATAATTCTAACATATAATGAAAGTGTAAAGTCTAACAAAACCTCCAAAGGTTTTTTTCAAAGTTAGTTGGAAATTCGTTTTTATGGTCTTTTGAAGTTGGAATTTTTCGAGCCACTTTTTCAATGTATTTGAAAATAAAGAACATTGAATTATATGACCTTGTTATTTCATAGAGTACCACAATTATTATTCTAGATTTTTTTATGTATCCCACCCACACCCTTTTTACGCCCATTTTTATCATATCATTTCATGTCCACTTATTTAAAAAAATGTAACTTTGCTTATTAATAAACAAACAGTATTTTCTGCTCCTTGTGTACATCAAAATTGATGTATCTTAGTGCATAAATAAAGTTTTAAAATTGATTTTTACTGAAGTGGGCTAAAAACTGGGCGCGAAATTCAACTTATATTTTAGTTCAAAGTTTTCTTCAAACTGTACTTGAAACATGTGCAAAATTTAACGCGAACTTTCAAAAAAATAATCGTTTAAAAAAGTGGATGTGGCATTTTTATTAACATACCTTTCAAAGAATTCACGATTTTCTGTTCCTTGTGTTCATCAAAATTGATGTGTCTTAGTGCATAAATAAAGTTTTAAAATTGATTTTTACTGAATTTGGCTAAAAACTGGGCGCGAAATCCAACTTATATTTTAGTTCAAAGTTTTCTTCAAACTGTACTTGAAATATGTGCAAAATTTAACTCGAACTTTAAAAAAAATAATCGTTTAAAAAAGTAGACGTGGCATTTTCTTTGAAAGGTATTCACGATATATAATTATACTAAAAAGGGGTGGGACACTTAACAACAATCTTACGTAAAATTCAAGAGAAGAATTACATTACATGAAACAATAATTACCCACAAATATATTGAAAATTATGGATTTAAATGGTTTTCATTTTAACACATAATGAAAAAAGTGCTCCGAAATATTCGAAGTTTAAGAGTCCATAAAATCGAAATTCGAACTAGCTTTGCAAAACACTTTAAAGATTTTATTAATCTAATGGTATACTTTCATTTCGCGTTGAAATTATTGAGGCAACATTCAATGACCCAAAATTTGTCTCATGTGTATGTTAATTCCAACAAGGAAAATAATTAAATTGAGATTATTTCACAATGCACAAAGTCAATATTGAAAACAGAAAAAAATTACATGGCTAGAAACCGAAAACTTTTCTTCATATAATTGCACAATTGTTTTCTTTTTTTTTTTTAATTTATGTTTTATTGGACCATTTTAGAAGTATCAAATTTAAGAATTTTTTAAAAAATTTTTCTTATATTTTTTTATTTAACATCTTTATACTAAAGTTAAAAAAAATGTCATAGCGTTTAAATTTTCTGAACATTTTTCTTTTTATATTAAATTTACGTATGCTATATAACGCTGTCAGCTAAATATTATCATATATTTTTTTTAATAAGTTTGTAATAATTTATTCCATTTTGAAAGAGAAAAAGATTATTTTGGCTTCTGTTGGCCTCTTGTCGACTATATATAATTGGTTGGAGTCTAAGTACATTTAAATGTTTTGCCTCTTTTTGCCCCAAGGAAGTATAAAAATATTTTTTTAACACTCTATTCAACAACATGAAATTTGTTTATTATTTTTTATGAATTTTTCAAATTTATATGCATAATATTATCATAATAATATTAAAATTTATACGGATCTTCTGCATGCTATTATGACTCTCGGATGGAGCAGTGGTTAACTAAAGACCGATCATCATTAAATTTGTCAATAGGCAATTTCGACTTTCTTCAAAGTTGATGTAGTTTTCTGAAGTGAACTTATATGGAAGCTATGGTAAATTATTAATCAATCTTAGTGAAATTCGGCAGACTTATTTGTGCTTATAAAAAAAAAAATATTTTTGTTGAATTTTATCAACTTAAGGTATTTACGACCTTAAAATCACATTTTGGATTTATATGGGGGATAGAGGAAGTCATGCGCGTGCCATACTCTTACGATATCTTTAAAACTTCGACCTGACGACGTTTACATATACAGACTGTCATCTAGACGGAAGTACGGACATAGAACTCTCGATTCAAAAAGTGATTTTAAGCTGAACGGTATACTTTAAGGTGATATACCAACGTAATAATAATATAATAAGTTATAAAAAATTGCCATTCATACAACATAAAATATTTCCACTTTCAAATTTACGACAAATATTTACCTTAATCGCAAACTTTTTATTTTTTTATTTATCATCCAAAAAAACTACCTCTTTTTAACGATCTCAAAGACTTATAACTAAAACTTGCTAGTTTAGTTAATGCCAATTTTTGTTCAGAGCGACCCCAGTGTGTAATGTTATAAAAATCTCATAAAATTTACAAAAGAATTGAAACTATTAGAAACTGAAGCTAATGATCAAGTTTATGAAGAACTATTTAAATCATCAAATACAGAATCCTTTTGGACCGCATTGAGAAAATTTAAAAAATAGATTCGATGAACGTCTTTTTTCTTAATTATCACTAATGAAAATTAAATTATCCTCCAGACTTAAGGTCAACGCTTGTGAATGCATGATTTCAACCCTAAATTTGTTAGACGGGAATTTGAAAGACTGAAGTCTGCGTGAAGACCTTGTACAAAAGTACAAAGGTTTAATTAATAAAAACTAATTTAATTAATAAAACCTATTAACTATTTTCATGAATTAATCTTTATTTTTGCAATAATAAGATTTATTATAAATTATTTTGTTTTAATGAAACTGAATTTAGTAGTTTTTATTAAAATACATTTTTTTGTTTTATTTTTATCAAATAAACAAATTTTATGGTATTGAAGCAGTTAACCCTTTCCTTTTTAAATCACTTGTTTTGGCGACTTTTTTTAAATCCCCATTTTTTGGAGGCATTTTAAAAATTCTAAAAGATAACGCTGGTCATAATATAATCGCAAAGTGAATGTGAGGTTCCTTTCTAAAACTGGAAAATTTGAAAACAAGTCAACGGCAAAAATATCGAACGATTTTTTCTCCGTAAAATGCAACCACTTTTTTGATATTTAAATTTAAAATATATTTTAATATTTAATTTAATGTCTGTATTTATATGCTTTTATGTGCTGTATAATAAAAAGGAATTTAAAAAATTCGAGAGCCATATACAAGAAGTTAATTTACCAAAAATTAATATATTTATTTATTTTGTTATTATATATAACTTTTAATAATATTAAAGTTATTTTACCAAAAATTTTAGGTAATATTTCGAACATAGAAATTATCTAAAATTATTGTTATGTTGCCTAAGAAACCCTGTAACTGCCAATCTACCTTTTGCTTGGTTAATTCCATACACGATTTTAGTGAAATTGTACTTATGATTTTTTGTGCGTATGTACATTTCATTCTAGATAATTGCAAAAGGTAAAATATATTACCTAATTACTAAATGATATCTAAAGAATTTAATTAACATTGTTTCTGTGCTTACGACATTTTTATATTAAGCCATTGATATGTGTATTTCATTCTTGATTATTTCTCAAAGTAAATGAACTTAGTTAACATTAAACTATACTTATAAAATAGAATAACAAATGACAGGTTATACGTAAATAAGTTAAAAGAATATTATCATTTTTTGTTTTGTTAAAAATAGCTATATTTGTTGCTCCCGTTGCGTGTTAACATTGATTGTTAGTAAAAAAAAAAAAAAAAAAAACGATATTAACTCGATTTAGCACCACTTTTATTTATTTGTAAATTGAACAAAAAAAATTTATACGTTTTTCTTTATAAAATGAAAATAAAAAAAAAATCCAGTTTAAACCGGATTAAAACCAGAATCGGTCTTCATAAAGTTTAGCCGTTAAGTGTTCGAATTTCCAAAAATTATCAAACGCGTGTTTAATAATTTTTTGAGAATTCGATTTAAATATTACTCATCGTCAGTACGCAGACAAAGAGCCCTATTTGAAATTTTTAGACACTGTATCATCATAGGTTTATGAATAATTTTCTGAGTCGATCTAACGATGTCCGTCCGTCTGGCTGGCTAGACGGCTAGCTGGTAAACCATGTAAACCTTGTGCACAAAGTACAGGTCATAATTTTGAAAATAATTCAATGAAATTTGGCACGTAGTACTTTCATAGCACAAGGACGAAGTTTATTGAAATTAGTTATGATCAGCCTTATTTCACCTAGCGCCCATACAAATGTCCTCCCAGAATAGGGGTTTAACGATCCTTAAATAATAATATTTGAGTGAAATTCGGTGTAAACAAGTCTTGTATAAGTTTCAATCTTTGCGGCAAATTTCATGAAGATCGGTCTATAATTGACCATAGCTCCCATATAAAATCCTCTTCCGAAAATCACTTTAAAGTGTATAAATCACATACACATGTTAATATCAGGTTTATATTCGACTCAAATAAGTTTTATATAAGTAGAAATCATAGTGATAAATTTTACCAGGATCGCTCCATAATTTACCATAACCTTCCACTTTCGGGAATCACTCTAATTCATATAATTCTATACAGAAAGCCTATGTGTAGATTTTTTAATTTCTTTTACAATTCGAGGACGGCAAAATATATCAATTTTATTTCAAAACGAAAAATTAATAAATATTCTATCGAAAAATACGAAAATTAAAAAATGGTTGCGAAAAGTAGTAAAAAATATATAGAACTTTTTGTCAGTTTACCGACTATATATGAATACATATTTCTATGCTTATTCGTTTAAGGAAATTTTTATAAAGTACCGTGCACCTTTTTAAAATTTTTAAAATAAATAAAGATCCGTTTTATGTCTATCAATTTCTTCTGAACGATAACTACAAGAGTACTAATTAGTGCACACTGTTGAAACTTTCTTCTAAATATGCTAAGATACACAATAGTTATTTCAAAGATATATTTTTTTCAATATTTACCTAACAAAATTTTGAAAATATCAGATAAATATTAAATATTTAATTTAAAATTTTTTTAAATACATTTCCTGCATTCAGCACCGCCAATAGAAGATCAACAACATGTAACGTAGAAATAGTACACTCATCACTACTATTTTCCCGTACATATTTCTTAATATATTAATTTATGAAATTAATACCATTTTTCCATTTTCTTTACTATTTTATTTATTTATTTTTAATTATTTTAATTTTTCATACTAATATATTGAATACTTTATTAGTAATATGTAATTGCTTGATAGCCAACGAGCAATATAATTCTCATCTAGTTGATACATGACTAAGTATAAGTAAACAAAGTTTAGTTACAGTCGGGGCGATTCAAACAAGACCAGATTATATATATAATTGGAGAGCCGATTAGATCTTGCGTATTTTGAACGCTCAACTTCGGTTGGGTCCCTAAATAAATTTTACACGAGTGACTTCGGTTGTTCGTTCTCACGAGTGGTTTCGTGATGCTCATTCTCACGAGTGATTTCGTTTGCTCGTTCCCACGAGTAGCCTCGTGCTGCTCTTAGATAAAATATTAACCCGTAGAATTGCATGATAATAGTAGTTGAGATGTAGCTAGACACTAGCTTTAAGAAACCATTGTACCATTGTAGAAAAATATATGATCTTCGATCCCCGAAGCTGCCACCTGAACCGAAGCTATGAAATTTATTTTTATTTCACATATTTGTTCCTAAAGTATAACAAAATAAACTAAAAGTTTTATATATCCAACAAAATTTTTATTTCGAATTTTTGTGGCAAATGTATAATTATGCATGGCAAAAGTCTTGGTACCCCTGCAAAAAGGGATTGCAAAAGGTTTGTGGTAATCCAACATTCTTTTATTGATTGCAATAGGAAAACGACAACAGAACATTTTAAATATTTTTATACTGAGAACTGGTTTAAAGTTAGTTTTTCCTATAACTGAAAGTGTTTTATAAACTTACAAAGGCGTCCGGATGCGAATTGACGATTCGGGACCGAAGTATTATAATAAATGAAAATTGTACCATAGTAAAAAGAAGTTAATCTGCTGTACAAAAAGTTATAAATATATTTAAACAATAAAACCGAATTGAACATAAACTGCAAATAGGATGCTCTCCATAACTGTTTGTAAGAGAGGAAAAAAAATAAGAGAAAATTTAAAGAATGATCCGTTTAAAAGTGCGTCCAAGAATACTATTGAGTTAAGGGAGTATTTCAATAAAAGTGTTTCTGCAGATTTTATACATAGATCCATAAAAAGAGCTAGATATAATGCTCGTATAGCATGAAAGAAACTATTTGTCAAGGATCTTTATAAATAGAAACGGCAAAAATTCATAATGAGCTCTCTATGCTGAATATTTTATAAGAAATAAAAACGTCTTAAAATCCTAAACAACACCTAAAATCTAAATCCTTATATAGTATTCAAGACTTTTACGAGGTACCAACAGCGTTTGACTACTTTTTTGGACTCTTTTTTAAAATAGAACTTAATGGCGACTTTTTAAGACTATGTGCTAAATGAAGAGAAACTAAGTTGTTTGAAATATCTCGACCCATTATATGTTAATTCCAACAAAGAAATTAATTACTTTGAGATTATTTTACAATATAGTGATTTAAAAAAGATCCTGAAAAATTTATAAATGAACTGAAACTGTTAAAAACTAAAGCTAATGATAAAGTTTTTAAACAACTATTTAAAATATCAAATGCGAAATCTTTCTGGATTGGGAAAATTATAAAATAGATTTGATGAATTCTTATATCCTAATTTATATTTTTATTTTAGTTCATAGCACTGTCTCGGCAGAATGTCTTTTTTCTAAATTATCACTAATAAAAAATAAATTGTACAACAGACTTAAGGTCAACACTTGTGAATCCATGCTTTCAGTCTTACATTTGTTAGGACGGGGATTTGTAAGACTGTGGTCTGAGTGAAGACCTCGTTCAAAAGCACAAAAGTTTAATTAATGAAAAGAGAATTTTATGTTAACTATTTCTATGAATAAATATTTATTTTTGCAACAATAAATATTATAATAAATAAATTATTTTGTAATAAAATTGTATTTAGAAGTTTTTTTCTTAAAATATAATACTTTTGTTTTTGTTTTTATCAAATAAACATAGTTTGATTTTTTAGGTATTAACGACTTTATTTTTTGAAATCCCCTTTTGTGGACACTTTTTAAAAATTCTCAATGGTAATGCTGGGTACCAAGAGCTTTATTCAGTTTTTTTTAATTTGGCATTTTTTTTTTTAACGAATTGAATACTTTTTTGTGATTCTTTGAAGATTATAAATAAACACATAAGATACTATTAAATAAACGCTTGCTTTTAAAATATTTTTTGATAAAATTTTTTAAAATGTGTTTTATTTGCTGGGGTACCAAGACTTATGCTGCACACTGTACATACAGCAATTTTATTTTCTTATGTGGGTTTAGTAACTTAAAAGCTCTGAATTCCATTAAAAGTATTTTTAAAAATAAGTATTAAACGTTAATAACAATCATTCTTACATAATTTGTTACACATTTTTTTAACACCGAGTAAACTTTGGAAAACATTTATCTTTGAAATTTTTTTTGTTTTAGCTACTACCACAAACCATAACTAACCACAAAAGATTTCCTACTTTTCAGCAAAAAAGCAGTAAAACGGAAGAGAAAACGTTGGAAAAATCAAATTCTTTTTAGGGTGCGTCGCCGCCATAAATGGCAACTTAAAGTTACAGTAGAAAACATTTTAAGTTTTTTTTTTCTTTTATGGCATGAAGAAATTACCATATTTAAAATATCTTTATCTTAGCTAAATATTTTTTAGTGGATGCTGTGGATACATGAACACTATTTTTGTTATTTTGCTTGTTTTCTAGAAGTTTCAAAGTTAGCAATTGGCGACTTAATATACTACTACTAATACGATTATATGTTGTATGTAATTTCGTTGACGAAAAAACTTTTAAATTAACTACCTATTTCTCTATGTTGGGCGAAAAATTTATTTCTACAAAATGTATGGAAAACAATAAATAAATGTTAAATTTGTTGTTTTCAATTAAATTGTCGAAACGAATTTTTCTTTCGACATAGGGGACATGTAGTAATTCTCGGAGTATTATTGCATTTATGTATGTTTTTAGTGGAACTAGTAAATTATTATGCAGACACTGAAGGAAAAATTCTGTTGCTAAATCACCAACTGTTATGATCACATTCACAACTCTGTCGTTGACACCATTCGTTTACAACTTTAAAACGCATGGAATCGAATTTATACTGTTATTTAATAATTCGATACTGATGTGCTGTCAAGCTTCGGCATCAATTCTTTGTTGCTGATTTGACAATTTGTGTACAATTTGAACTTATATGGGGTTGCTACAATATTGGTACTGGGTGAAGGACATTAATTGTCTTAATTCACCAATTAAATACAAAAGATAGCGTTAGTTTGTAGTATATAACGAAATCGACATTGCGGAACTAGTTCAGTAGTATTTCTAAAACACACATTCTCGTTCTTAAACATAAAAAATTATTTGTACTTACCCTGTGTTGTTTGTGTATTGGAGCCATGGCCTTTGGATGTACTGCAGTTGTTGTTCAATGAATTGAAAAAATTTACTGCTCCGGTACGTCGTAAAATCCAAAACATTTTTCTAAGATTTTTTTTTTTTTGGTTCTTATATTTTGATTATAGTTGATATGATTTGTTGTGATTGTTGTTATTTTTTTATAAGAATACAATTATTTCCTCATATATTTTGTTGTTTATTCACTGTTTTCATCTTAAAAAAATAGAAAACTTCTGTTGATAAGACATGTTTTACAATATTATTTTGTGGGGTGTCTATTGAGTAGGTTGTCTTTTAAACTTTTCGTTTCAAATTAAATTATATTGATTTAAGAAGTGTCACTATGATGAAGGGAATATGATTTCCTGCTAGATATTTTTAAGGTGATAGATAGAATAATAAAACGGTATTCCTTTTTATTACTTATAGGGAAATATTAATTTAAAATGTGTGTATTTTTAAATCTGTATTTATTTATTTCTTTTTAATAAAATTAAAGGTCATATTCTGGGGGCGGAAAATTTTCCATGCCAAACGAAAGTACTATGTAAGTGTATACATATCCCTAAAGCATTTGGATCTGGTAGGCTAAACTTTTATAATATCGCTAACTGAAAGATGCATTTTTCTTCTTACAAAATTATTGAAAAACAGCACAAATTTGCGTCATGTTTTCATGTTTATTGTACAGATTACAATGTATATTTTAGCAGAAAATTAACCCTGTGTCATATGTGTCATTTTCATTAGTTATTTTATTCTATTTTTTTAAATTGGAATATTGGAATATTTTCCATGCCAAATGAAAGTATTAAGCTAGTGTATTCAAACCCCAAAGCGTTTGGCGCTAGATGGTAAAACTTTTACAATATCGCTAATTGAAAGATGCATTATTTTCTTTTCATATAACACAAGTTTACTAACTCAACTTTTGCACCATAGTAGATGAACAATTTCATATTACGAGGGCGGATCAATAATTCCGTGACTTTTCGAACTTCCCTCGTAGTTATATGAAATGCAACACTATTCCCATCAAGTACCACCTGTTAATAGACTACTGTCAAATTTTGAGCAAGTGTTGTCATTTACTTTCCGTTTAACAGCTGTTCAAACATACAACCTCGTGTATTGTTCTAAAAATGGAAAAAAGTGAATTTCGAGTGCTCATTAAATATTAATCAATCAAACCAAGGAAAAGCTCGATAAATACTATGGAGACTCTGCACCATCGATTTCAATGGTAAAAATGTTGTTTACTGACTTTTGTTGTGGTCGCACAAGTACAAATGACGCTGAACGTTCTGAACGGCCAATTGGGGTCAGTACACCCGAAAATGTCGAAAAAAAACCACGATATGGTGTTGGCCGACCGAAGACTAAAAGTGCGTGAGATTGTTGATGCCATAAGCATTTCATATGGCAGTGTGGTTTCGATTTTAAATGATCAGCTGGGTTTAAGAAAGTTGTCTGCAAGATTGGTGCCGCGTTTGCTCTCAATTGACCATAAACTTAAACGTGTGATAACTGCAAAGGATTGTGTGGAGTTGTTTAATCGCAATCCGAATAAGTTTTTGCAGCGTTTTGAAACTGTGGATGAAACATGAATCCATTACTATACTCCGAAGATTAAGCAGCAGTCTAAACAATCGGTTTCTCCGAAGAAGGCCAAGATAAGTTTGTCGGTCAATAAGGTGATGGCAACAGTTTTTTGGGATGCACGCGGCATAAGTCTATGAATTTTGCTACGAATTGGTACCTCATCCACCATAATCTCCGGATTTAGCTCCTAGTGACTACTTACTATTTCCAAACTTAAAGAAATGGCTCGGTGGAAAGAGATTTGGCTCCACCGATGAAATTATTGAAAAATTTATCGAAAAAATCCTATTTTTAACGCAAAGTAATTGACGATACTTGCTCAAAATTTGACAGTAGTCTATTGTTGTGATACTAATATTTAAATGGGATTTGTGTACGTTAAAGTTATTTTGGGAAGTGGGCCTTATATGGGAGCTATGGTCAATTATTGGTCTTCATAAAATTTGGCATATTTGTTAGGGCTTGTATGAAACTTATTTTTACCGAATAAAATAGCGACATAATTAAGGCATTTGTAGGCATTAAAACCCTATTCATAGGGGACATTTGTACAGGGGCTAGGTGTAATAATTGACCGATCATAACTAATTTTAACATTCTTCGTCCTCATACAAAAATAATCATATGTGCCAAATTTCATCAAATTATCTATAAAATTACGACCTGTACTTTGTTCAGGAAGTTTACATGGACAAGCATCGACTCAGAAAGTGATTCTGAATCGACTGGTATATTTTTGTGTGTTACAAATATCAGCACAAGCGCGTAATATCTCAACCACCTATGTTTTAAAATTGTTTCAAATATTTTTGTTATTAAATAAATTACTCGAAATGGAAGTATTCTAACAAATTAAATTCGAATTTTACATAGAAAGATCTAAAATCCAATTCCTATACCGAATAATATATATTCCAATATTTTATTAATTGAAATTCAATCTAATTCAAAAAAAATGGTATATTCAGTTATGCAAATTATCACTTATTTTTATTTATATTTGATTAATTTATTAATTCATACAATAAGAAAAATAATTGAAAGCCGAAAAATTGTTTTGTTTTTAGTAAAATATATTAGAAATTTTTGAATTTTGATCACTCGAATAACTGATACAATTAAAAAAGTAATTGAAATAACTGTTATCTTTGATAAATCGTTTATTATACCATATTTTGAATATGTATCAAAGTAAGAACTTTAATACCATATTGACTACGTTTTTATAAAACTCTATGTCAGATTAACTGTCTAATAAAACACAAAATTGTAAAAATATTTAAATAACTGTAAGAATGTTTAAATAACCTTGGTATGTTTCCCAATACACTCTTCTGATCTGCTACTTACCGTTCGTTTTTAAAAAAGGTATTTTTTATTTTTTTTTAATTTTTTTATTTTCATTTAAAAGGTATTTGGAAGTCGCGTCTGTTGATATATAAAACATATACAAGGGTAACCTCAATATTTACATATTCCAAAAAATTTCCTATTTTTCAAGTTTTTTTCTAAATATTGTTTGTCATTTTTAAAGAAAATTCAAATGCTTAAATTTTCACTTGCTTAAAGATATAAGTTGCTGTTATCTGATTAACTTTTATTTAAATATTCTAACAATTTTGTGTTTTATTGGACAGTTAATCTAATATAAAGTTGTATAAAAACAATCAATATGGATATCAAAATTCTTAAAAATATAAAAAAGTATAAAGAAATGATTTCGATGATTTTTTATTTATTTCAGTTTAGCACTGACAATTTACGTCTTTTAGATTTAAACTAATAACATATGTTGTATAGCAAGTAACCGCCTTACTATCTGGTGAAAAGTTATAAGGTGAGATAAAAATTAAATCAAATGATTCATATACTTTTAATTTTCGTTTTTGATAGAAAATTTGCGCACATAAATCAAATTAAATATAGAGAATAGAATTTTAATATAATTTTTACGAAAATTATAAAAATATTACTATAAATACAAAAAATATTAGGAACGAATGTATAAAATATAAGAAATATATACCTTTTAAATGATACTACATTTTATATGCGTTTCGTTGGGATAAAGTACACAAATTTTCAAAAAACAAAAAAAATACCTTTCTTGAAGACGGGTCCAGTTCACGAACAGTAATCAGTGGAATTGAAATATTTTAAGAAACGTTATAAAACACATATAGGGCGGAGTCGCCGTAATGTATATATACTTTTAAATTTAAAAAAATCTGTCATGTTACACCCACGATGTACAAATTCTTTGCTAGTCTTTGGATTATTATTCAGGAACATTTTAAATACCATAAAGGGTGATTTATAATCCCATATACCCATCTTTAGAAAAATTCTCATCAAAATGACACACATAGGGTTATATAAAATAGATATTAGTATTAGAGATCCGAAGTACAAAACATAGCTTGAAATTTAGTTTTGTGTGGATTTCTTCTAATTATCTTATGAAAAAAAGCATCTTTCAATTGGCGATATAATAAAAGTTTTAGCAAGTAGTACCAAATGCAGCGGGGGTTTAAATATACCATCTTAGTACATCCATTTGGCATGGTGAATGTTTCGACCATAGACCACTATGTTAAATTTTTGTGTTTGTGTTTTTTCGAGTTCACAGAAAATTGAAAAACCGTTATACTGGGACCACCATACACATTTTTTCTCTAGTTATTTTAGATTCTTGTTCAAGAATATTAGAAGCAGAATACATGTTGATTTGAAAACCTATATTACCAATTTGAAAAAAAAATGAACTAAAATGACACATGTAGGGTTAATTTTTCTGGTAAAATATTAATTGAAAACTGTATAATAAATACCGAAATATAAAACATAAATCGGAATTTATATATATATATATATATATATATATATATAAATAATATATATATATATATATATATATATATATATATATATATAAATAATATATATATAATTTTATGGGAAGAAAAATTTATCATTATATTAGCGATATTATGAAAGTTTGACCAACCAGCCCAAAACGGTTTTGTGGTTTGGCATGGGAAATATTCCGTCCCCAGGATGAGTGTTGCATTGTGTTATACATATGTATGTTTTGTTTTTAGTCAATTTTTTTTTTTTGTATTGTTTAAGTTGGTTGGTTATCAGGTTATGTGATTATATAGTTATATAACATACAGCAAAATACATTAAAAAAATAACAAACTTTTCTCAATCCATACCCTTGTGTGATTATCTGTTTATTTGTTGTGTTAAAAAATAATAAAAATTGAAATAAATAATGTATTTTGTTATTTGTAATATAAAGACATAATCACATAACCATATAAATAGCGTATCTTGAACAACCTTAATGTGTATGTAAATTTAATTTCAAAGTTTATTACAAGTATAAATACTTTTTATTATATGTACGCATTAGTTATTCTAGTAATTTGTAACATATAAAATATTTTTATTATATTATGGTGATGTATTGACACTAAAACTAATAGTGGCATAACACAGATAGCGGTTTAACATGATATGTGATATACGAGTAATTAAGTTGCAATCTGCTGAAACTTTATAATCAAATTAAACAGATAGGAAACATTCGTAGTAACTGGATAACTTTCACCGTAGAAGCAGAGAGAATTATTATCATGAAAATATTATAAAAATTGGTTTATAATTTGATCTACCCTGAAGATTGGTTCAAAAGTTTTCCTACCTAGAATATAATAAGCTTCACTCATGAGATAACTCAAGCTCTTTAAACAAGATTCAAAATATCAAAACCTCAAAGTTCTAAAATTGACTAACCTAAAGAAAATCAAAACGCGTTAACAAACAAGCAAGATCATATCCTAAATCATTTTCTATGGTTGTCAAAGTGATTTTGGAGACTTTCGCCGCTGTGTGCAATCATATACTAATTCTTGTGAAATTTAGAATTGTGATTTATATTTTTATAAAAAATAATAAATATTATTAAAAACACATCATTTTTCAATATATTTGCCCCAACCATATTATTTTCTCCGCAATAATATATTGTTATTACAAAAATCGTTATATAATTTATACATAATTTTATTCTTTATATAAAATTTATTTTATATATTTTCGTTCTCGATTTTATAGTTACATGATTCGCGTAACATATTTAGCAATATGTTTGAATTTGAATAACATTATGGTTGCTAAAATTCTCAAATAAATTTCAAACATAATATGACAATGTTCGATTATGGTTGCTACCAAACATATTATTTGTTTGCGTATGGAATATGATTTACGTAACTGGGCTTTATATAGAAACTACAATCAATTAAGAACCGAATTTTATTAACCTTAGAATACTAATGTAGGAAATTTTACGTATATATTTTTTTTCAAATCCTTAGCACTTATATATGGCAACTAACGGTATGAAATTCCAGAAGTCAAGTGCAAATACAAAAATTTACGTTAATACGTTAGTATTAACAGTAAAATTTTGAATATAAATTTGATAAGCATCTTAAGACTCTAGTGAACACCAGATCATAATTTATTATAACTTTTCATGTATAGAAACTATAGTATTTTTAAGGGATTTTATGCCCTACATCTTAATATTTGTTTGTGGTATCATGCGTTCCAACACCCAACTTAAGGATTACCAATCGACTCAGAATCATTTTCTGAGACGATTTAACGATGTCTATCCGTTTGCCTGACAGGATGGCTGACTGGAAGGATGACTGGTTGTCTGTCCATAATTGTTGTTAGGAGGTGAAAAAAAGAGGCCAAATTGATCTTTGAAAACAGCCAAACAAGACTAGATGCTATTGATGCATTGCAAAAGGTGTTAAATATGAATATGGATATGGCATTACAAGACCATAATGAAAGAAAACACAGTAATATTGGTGGAATATATAAAATTCCAATTGACTATGTCATTAAATAAATTTATTGGATAAGAAAGAATCCTAACGCAGTTATACATGTCAGTTGCCATATTGAATTTTATATCCCGAAATTGTGTGATTTCCTTTAGCCGCCTTATAATAGAAAGCGAATATGTTTCAAAAATATTACATTAGCTGAAAATTATATACTTTTTAAAGCCAAAATGTGAACATATCTTGTTTTCTTTCAATGTAAAAAAAATATCTTGACATACTGTATACATTTTATTCTCACTCTTCACCAGTGTTACCAGGAGATGAGAAAAATGAGGTTAAATTTAACTTAAAAATAGGTAAAAAAATTTCAGATGCCCTAAAAAATAAAGCTAAAAAAAGCCAAATTTATTTTTAAATTTTAAAACTTACTTTTCACTTTGCCATTAGTTTTTTTTTTATATTTTTTTAAGATATTGCAATACATTTATAAATAAAATATAAAGCGGCTGCCAGCTGAATGGCCCAATAAAATATCTCCAAAAAATTCCCATACAAGTTTGGGTTATATTTCACAATGTATTCAAGTGATATTTCGTCATTTCTGAACTATAATTCCTTTTTCAATAATTTTGTCTAAATTTATAGGTGATTTTTATAATATTTTTTTATTATATGCGTAAATAGTTTTTTGATTAATTAAGTATATTTAAAAATAATTATACGAGTAATAATCGTTTTAGTAAGTTTACAAAATTTCTTGTTATTATTGATACGAAAATTGAAGCGTCGCAGGCGAATATTTTTATTATGTATAAATAATCTCGATTTTTTGTCCGAATAAATACAAAAAGTTACAGAAATAGATGATTCTGTAAAAATAAAATTATCAATAGCAAATAAAAAATTATTTTCTTCGTTGTTGAAGTAATAATATTTTAGCCCTTTTTAAGGCAATTTTAAAAATAATAAAGGATAGAAAAAAGTTAGAAGCTAAAACGAAAATTTTGAGGCTAAAAAGAAAATAAAAAGGCTAAATTTAGCCTTTAAAAGGCTAAACTGGCAACACTGCTGTCCATGTAAACATTCTGCATAAAATAAAAGTGCAGGTCGCAATTTTAAATGTAATTTGATAAAATTTGTTACATATTTTTATTTTACCATAGCGATAAAGTCTATTGAAATTGATTATGATCGGTCCCTTATTTCACCTAGCCACAATACAAATACTCCCCGAAGTAGGGTTTTAGTACTTACAAATGTCTTATTTATGTCAATATTTGAATAAAAGTCAGTACGAATAAGTGATATATGAGAGCGAATCGGAGTGCTAAATTTGAGGAAGATCGGTCCATAAATATCTCCCATATAAGGCCCACTTTCGAAATTTCTTGACAGTATCAAGATAAGGTTTGACACAAATAAGTTTAATATAAGAAAATATCATAATAACTAATTTCATAAGGATCGGTCCATAACTGGCCATAAGCCCCATATTAGGTCCATTTCCGAAAGCCTCTAAAATCATTTTAAAACACAAACACAATGGTGTAGGTTATCATATTATCGAGCTTGACCGAATATAACTTTCTTACTTATTTAATATTTCGTTCTTTTTTATTGAATTTGCTTTTTTTTCACTTTAAGCTTTACTAAAGACAAATAAATAATAAAAATGCACTCTGTTATTAAAACAACAAATAAAGTGTTTCAGAGGAATAGCAATGTGTACGTAGAATTTACATGTCGTTAGTATTAACGTATAAAAAAATATGTCATTGGTATTTTAATGTTAAAACAGTAATATAGTTGAAGTATTTTAATAAACCCAATTCTATGGTATTTGTCATTATAATAAAACTAGCTTATAACACTGCCTATGCCAGGAAAAAAAATACGAACAACTTTTTAACGTTTTCCTCTTCGTAATTTTAATAAAATAACTTGAATTCGTAAAATTTTATGGGTAAATAATACTTAAAGTATTAAATTGATAAAATTTCTAAAACCAAAAAAGTTAATCGGCGTAAATCCGCCCCTGATCAAAATACAAAATCAGTTTTCGATCGGCAAGCGTTGAGTATAGCAAATTTAAACTTTTTAAAACCAAAACCGACTTTAAAAAATATTCATAAAAAATCCGCTTATCTCGGCTACTTGATAGAAATTTTAAAATCTGTTTCTGTTAGGACTTGTAGGAAAAATTGTTTTATAAATAAGCCAAATTTTAATTTTCTACATCATATGGCAGCTTTAGAAAGGTCTGTAAAGAGAAAACATGCTTAGGATATTACAGTTTTTCTTTTCTGGGCCTTTTTCCGCTCCTGGAAAACCGGGATTGATTTTTAAATTTCTGGGAATTGCCGCCAAAAATAAATGATTAAAAATTTGTAAATATTTATAAGATAATTCAGTTAAATGAAGGATAAACAATTTAAAAATAAAAGAGTTAATCATAAACTTATGTATTCTTTTTATAAAAATATGACATTTTGAAAATTACCACTTTTTGTTGTATAACAACTCATTCAAAAGTCGAATTACTACTTCCGTTTTCATACTGTTCTATTGGTAAAACTTCTTCGATAATATTACGAAAGTAAACTTGTTGTTAAGAGAACCCCAAGGAATTTTATAGATTTCTGAAGCCTTGTTATTTCTATGTTTATAATCTATTTTTTTCTCATACAAAAATACAATTAAGTTCCTTATATTTTTATGCTGCATTTTTAGTCTATAGCAAAAGGAACTTTTTATAATTAATCTCATAAAAAATGCTTATACAGTTAATAGTTTGGACAACTTTAGGCCCATATTTTCACTGGTGCTTTAAAATGTATATTGTTGTTTGAGAATTCCAGATATTTTAGTGAGATTTTTCTTTCAATTTTTATATGCATGGAAATTACATCTTCGTTTAGTAAATATACTTTTCAAATATCGAATTTTACTTCTTACTAGACCTTTTGCAACATATTATCTTTGATCACAATGCATATTAAATTTTTTCTTTTGAAAATATTCCCATAAATGGTTTATTTTTAATCTATTTTTTATGTCAGAGGTACCTAACTTTGAGCCCCCTTAGCTCCGCCCCTGAGGGGTTTTTTGTGGCCCCCTTCCAAACTTAGCATTGCACGCTCCTCTGCTACTCCTATACCAAACTTTATGAAAATTCAACCGGCCGATCAGAAGTTACAGATTTATTTCCAAAAAATTTCGATTCTGCCCCCTCATTGCATTACAAAGTGGGACAGAATTCAAAATTTTTGGAAATAAATTTGTAACTTCTAATCAGCTAGCTGTATTTACCTAAATTTTCACACAGGCGTAGCAAAGAAGTGTAGAATTTTAAGTTTGGAAAAAGAACTCTATATACATCTCAAGAGCGGGGCTATGGGGACTCAAGTAGACCACCTCTGGCAAGGAAAATGTTTAGCTAACAAATGTTTGTTCCTTGCTCAATTTCATAGATTTTTATATCACCTCATTTGTCTCATATATTTTTCGAAACAGATGCATTTGAAATTTCAACCATCTCAAATTTGTAGTTAGTTAAAGAACAAATTTATTTATCGAATAAAGAAAATTTGAATTGAGTCCAAATATAAACGCGTTTGAATTTGAAAATTGCAAAAATTAACCAACAGACAGACGGTAGACATTAAAATTTTCTCTCTCCAAAAAATTTTGGTAAAAATTTAAAAATAAAACCAAGGATTTTGGAGCGAAGATATGTTAAGTTCTTACTAGTGCACTATAATATGTTATACGTGTTGTATACGTGTATATTATTTCAATATACTTTTAAAATATTAAAACATTAAAAATCAAATATTAAAATATTAGTTAAATATTTATTATTTATTTATTTGTTTATTATATTTATGTTAAAATATAATTAAAAATACAAAAATTTTGTTCCAATCTAATTAGCTGAGGAGAGTAATGTAGACTGTTAGGCCGTTGTAGTGAACCTCAGACTGATAGACTTGCTCATTACCAACGAGCTTACTACATATTAATTGAATAATTAATATTTTTTATACCATCATTATCTGTTAAAAATTTAATATCTTTTTAAATCTCCGTGAATTGCAATGTCAAATCACATATTTTGAAAAATTTAATAATTTTCAAGTTTATATTTTTGTACTTTATTTTATAATAATTAGCTTTTTTTGCAATAATGTGGCTAAGTATAGCAATTTAGAAATATATTTATGTATTCTTTGTTAAAATTAATGTTGTAGAAATACTTTTAGTATATTTTTTTAAATCAGTGTAAAAACAATAAAAAATAATAAAAACGAGAATTTTATACTTTTATAAAGAAATTGAAAATGTTTTTAGACGAACTTGGGTGAAAATAAAAATTTTGTATTTTAACTGAATATATGTAGTATTAAAATCCAAAAACACATTTTACGGATGTTTTACGATTTGGACGAAAAATATATTTTCAAAAAAATTTAAAGTTAAATATGCTGGCTTTCATAACAAAAACTAAATGAAAATAAAGTAATAAGAATTTAAAATAAAAACTAAAAACAAACTATATAGGATTTTCGAAAAATGCTTTAAATAAGTTGAAAAGTAAGAGTTGAGCAAGTTTTATCATACTGAATCACTTCAATGCGTAAACGTAATTATGAATTTGCGTTAACGTGACAGACTCTAATATAAAAGCTGTGGTTAATTATGGATCGATGCTTCTGAAATTTGGCTGTAAGATTATGCTTAAACGAATTTTTTAGTACTTTTTATATTTACGCGGTTATATATATATATATATATATATATATATATATATATATATATATATAACCGCGTATATACGGTTATATATATATATATAACCGTGTGTTCGTTTTAAAATTAAAATTCTCGAATTGTTTTAGATTTATGTGTGTATGCATGTATGTATGTATGTACGTATGTATGCATTTTGTATCATTTAAACTATCTAATTTATTTACAGATATTCAGTAATATATTTTGTTTTTAAATTCTAACTATCTTTATCACAATTTAACACGCAATCTAACTTTGAACTCATATTGGTATTATAAATATGTATGTATATGTTACAAATAAGAAAACATGTGTAAAAATACTTAACATATTGTTTTGGTAAAATTCCAATAACTATTGTTGTAATCCTTAGCAGACGATGAATAAGAAATCTAGCACATAATCCACATGGTCGATTTAATTATATATTTTTTTTTTATTTTCTTTTTCTATTTACTTTAATAACATTTCATCTAGAATTTTATAGCTATAGGCATAACGTGCTTCAGGCAGTTATTATAGTTATAAATAATTTTGATTTAATTACACTTATTTTTTATAAAGTTTCTAAAAAAAAAAATCAAAAAGGAATTGATTTGATGAAATAAACATAGAAACACATACATTTATTTTTATTTTAAAAATGAAACAACAAACACTATTTATTATTCTTTATTATTATGTACTTTTTATTTGTACGAGTACACACTGCTACTATAGCATATTTTAGTACATACTGATATAGAATCGTAAATAAAATATTTATTCTTTTTTACTTTTTTATTATTTTATTGAAATTGTTACAATATTTTGTTTACAATACAAACAGAAATCATAGCGAAAAACCACAGTAACAAAGTTCCCATTCATAACCGCCGATTATTTTAAAACTAACAAAACCCTTAGCTTTGTTGCTTTTCTTTTATACAAAAACAAAAAGGGACACTTAACATTTACATTACAATTATAAAAATATTTCGTGAACTTGTTTATAGCCGCTCGTTAGACTTTACACTTCAACTACGTTACGCTTACTGAATATTCATGGGTTCTGTTTGGTATATTGTTACTTGTGCTCATGTCAGGATTACGTTATAACGTAAGAAAGGATAACAATTTAGTAATGTAAAGATGTTCTCTTTTAATAAGAGATTCTACAATTTTAAGAGAATACGTAAAATATGTTACACATTTGTATGTTTACTCTCGCTGTATTAAGTAATTTTTCTTGCATTTTTAATACAGAATTTGAAACGAAAGGAAGTGCAGCCGGAAATATTTAAAATGTAAAAGCACATACCTTTGCTATGCCTTTTTTAGGTGGACGGATTTGTTTTAATGAAACTAGTTATGTGGCAGAAGTGATTGTTTTTAAATAAGCTCAAGTCTTAGGTAAGTGAAAATTTTTATTTAAATGAGACTTAAATTGATTAAGCATAATAACCCAGCAAAAACAGTTAAGAACTTTTAAATTAGTCTAAAAAGCATCTGAATCGTTAGCACAACGAGCGAAAGAACAATCTTTTTGCTTATGTTACAAAAATTAATGTTAATCAAGAACTCAATGAACTTTTTTCTAAGTCAGCATAGAGAAGAAAACCGTCCAAATAATTTTTTTTTTGGAAGTTAATAATGAATCCAAATTTGTATTAATATTTTTCTTACAAAATACACGGTTTTTATACCCCACTCCACCATAGGTGGTTTATAACACATAAAAAAATCATCCAACAAGATTCTAAGTCGACTCAGAATCACTTTTTGAATCGATCTAACGATGTCGTGCGTTCGTCTAGCTGGACGGCTGGCTGACTGTCCATGTATACGTTATGCACAAAGTACAGGTCGCAATTTTGAAGATAATGCAACGAATTTTGGCAAGTAGGACATTCATGACACATGGATTAAGCCTTTTGAAATTGGTTATGATCGGTCCATTACTTCACCTAGCGCCCATACAAATGTCCTCCCGGAATAGGGGTTTAATGATTATAAACGTCTTAAGTATGGCAATATTTTGATGAAATTTGGTATAAGAAAGTTATTTATAAGTATCTATTTTTGTACCAAATTTCATGAAGATCAGTCCATAATTGACCATAGCTCCCATATAAAACCCTCTTCCGAAAATCACTTTAACGTGCATAAATCACATACACATATTAGTATCAGGTTTGTATTCGACACAAATAAGTTTTATATAAGTATAAATCATATTGACAAATTTTATGAGTATCGATCGATAATTTACCATAGCTCCAATATAAGCCCACTTTCGGGAATCACCGTAAAGTGTATAAATTCAAATAAATGTTATTATTAAAGTAATATTCTGTATTCGTATGTTTTACTTTACACTTAGTAAAAGTATCGGTCCACAATTGTCCACATCTAATATAAGACCCCTCCACGAATTTTGATGGACCTGCACAATGGTGTCATATGGGGTATCATATGGTCTGGCTTGACCGACTATGTCTTTCTTGCTTGTTTTTTATTTAACAATGACACTGATCACTTTTAAAAATTATACATTTGCTGAATGAACCAACCTCTGTTAAATCGTTGATTATTATTTTGATTGTTACAGCTGTCAAACTGCATATATAAAAAACATTAATCAATTCGCCTTAATGTTGTTTTTGTGCAACTGTTGCCACCTTCCATAAATTCGCGGTAATTTTGACGTTTGTCCTAATAAAAAATTGTCTAATATAGACACAATATTATAAATAAAAAACTAGAGCTAATAAAAAATAACCAAGTAAAATTATATATCATTTTTGTGGCAAAGAAAATTGTGTAAATTAGTGTAGTTGTTTTTTTTTTAGCAAATAATGAATATGGTTTAAAACTTGCGAAACACAGCTTTAAAAAAAGAATTTACTATAAAATACAGGAAATGAAAATTAAAAGTCAAAATATATATAAAATATTTAATTTGTTTTATTTTTTTATAAAAATTTGTAAGGAAAATTAAGTGCCTGAAGTTTTTTCACTTTGCTATTATAATTTTAGCCTGTAACCTCATTGAAAAATTTACATTTGTGAACACCCTAACATATGCTAAGAAGCGATTTTCCTACAATATGTGCAATAATAGATAGGTACATATCTTTTGATAATATAATTCTTTTGAAACCAATGCTAAAATAAATAAGATTAAAAAATAAATATAAATAATATTATCACATTGATTATTACACTGTGCTTGAAATTGACTTATTTTTTAACAAATAAATTTTTCATTGGGAAAAATGAAATCGACTACATTGAATTCAAGTTGTTAACTATTTTTAAAATTTAGCGCTCAATTTTGAGATATTTTATTTTTAAAGGCTAGAAGTAGGTTAAGAAAATTAAGTTTCTTTTACTTAAATTTAATAATTTATATTACGTTTGCCAATAAAAATAAATTGCAAATAAATAACTCATTGTTTATGCGGCAAGTTTCATAAACATATATAAACTTTTATTTATCGTGCTGGATGGAAAAAAATACAACTATTATCATCGAAAATTCTATTAACGTAAAAGAAAGTGGCAACGCCTCAAGTGTCCCATAGACAAAAATAAAAGCATTTTTCAAATTGTGTTGAAATATAAATTTTTAGAAAGGCAACAATATAGCTCATATAATTTTAAAAGAAATTTTTTGGGGTAATTATTTTTGTGGCTAAAAGTGTCTTAAAGCGAATATTAATGAAAAAAATTATGCTTCAGAAAAAAAATTTCAAAAATTAATTTTTGGATAAAATGAATTGAAGTTTACTTTTTTTTAATATTTGAGTGTAAATATTTGTAAAAGTATTATTTTTTAAAAATAGTATTTGGAATATGTACAATTGTTTTGCTCAAATGTACAGATATTTTTTATTTCAAAGATAAAAATTACTTAAATTTTATAAAGAATATAAGCAATTTATAAAAAAGCTATATAATTTCTTTACCGTTTATGTATATTTTTAAGTTGATATATTGAAAACAATTAGTGCGTATTTTGGCCACAAACTTAATGTTAATGTAATTGATTTTGTTAAATGGATTTTGTTAAATTGAAATAACAAATTAATTAAAATATTTCAAAATAAAAAAGCAATTAAGAAATGGAAAGATTTAATTTTTGGACTCAATATATTACGCTCAAAATCCATAAGATGGCGCTAAAAATTTTTTAACTCTTATGCAAAAATTATATAAAGTTCGATGAAGTAATAAAAAAATTATAAAAAACACACAAAATTTGTTGCCTGATTCAGTAGTTTAGGAATATTTTTTAATATATAAAAGAAGAACTAATATCCATTTTTTGTCACAACTAAAAAAATAATTTAAAAAATGGTTCAAATTTCTTTTCCTTATCCAAAAGTCTGGGATTACTTCGAAATTTAATAGAATATTAAAATCTTATAAAAATACAAAATTTGAAAGGAAGATTGGACAAATTTAGTCAAATTAATTTGACAATAAAATATTGATTTAGGGACATGCAGAATGACGCTGTGAAAATTGTATGCAAATCGGTTTAGGCGTTTGAGAGCCTTAAATAAGTGGACGTGGCATTCGATTAAGGTCTAACATAACCTATAACATTCTATTGTGTAAGCGCTTTCTGTGCGTCAAACTTCATGAAAATAGCTTCATTAGTAAGATACAAAATTGGAAAAATAGAATTTTTAAAATTAAGCAAAATGTATGTAAAATATATATATATTAATTTTTGCAAGACTGGAGCTCGAATGTCCCTTTAAATACATGTCACTTGATCTCATATATTTTTTTCTCTCTCATGGCAAATATCAAAAACACGTTCCAAAGAATACCAACGATTCCGTTCATCTGGTTTTCATTCTGATTTATAATTTTTTATTGAAGAAGAAATTTGTTTAAAAACCAATATATCAGAATCCGGAACTAATCTTATAAAACGGAATAATCATTTGCACCACAAAATAACATTGAAAATGATTTCTGGATGATCAATACCAAAACCGTATATACTTGTGTTATTATCTAAATTTACAGTTTAAATCCGTCGATCATATACTCTCGAGTATTGATTAGTAGGCAATAATGTTCGAACGGAGAGTTCTGTAAAAAAAAACACGTACGAGACTTATAGTTGGTCAACACTGACCGTATGATGGCCTAAACCATTACTTCAATAATTATATTTAGTATGTACAAAGCTATGTTTATATTAAGATGTACGTATAGCACCCGGAGTTATAACAAATTATGGATCGATAGTCATATAATTTTTCAGTTTGCTTTGTACTTACATAAAAGTTATTTGTGTCAATTATAATTATAACACTAATATTTATGTGGGATTTATTCACTTTAAAGCGATTTTCGGAAGAGAGGTTTATATGGGAGCTCTGAAATTTGGTACATAGAGTTTACTTAATCTTAAACTTAAATCTTAAAAATAACTTAAATCCTTGCTATATTTAAGACATTAATGAGCGTAAAATCCCATTCCAGTACGACATTTGTATGATGGCTAGGTGAAATAATGTATCGATCATAACGAATTTCAGTAGGCTTCGTCCTTGCACCAAAAAAGTTTACAAGGACGGACATCGTTAAATCGACTCAGGAAGTGATGAACGGTATTTTAAGATTAAGATTTTTTCCGTGCGTTATAAACATTAGTACAAACACATAATATACCAACCACCTATTGTGGTGTAGGGTATAAAAACAATTTTACCCATAACTAGAATTCCTACATTTTAGCCTCTTCAATGCATTTAAAAAAAAAAAATCAGAAAATGCTAGAAGCTAAAACGCGAATTTTTTATCTACGGTTAATAAAAATTGAAACAATAATTTACATTTTTATAAAATTGTTAGTACAAAGTAGTAGGTATCTTGATACCAACATCTATATAGGATTTAAGGTGATTCACGGAAGCAGGCCTTATAAAAGAATCACGATCAATTATGGACCACTCAAGTTTTATTTGCTTTCTGCTTAACTTTTCAAAATTTGGTATATTGATTTATAGGATTAAGGTACTTGTATGGGAGCTTTAATGTAGAAAAGCATGCTCAAGTTGAAAATACTAACTGAAGTTAAATTCAAGCAAGCAGTTTGTTGTTTTTCTAGATATGTAGTTCGCTATTTAAAATAATTTAAATCGTTTCAGTGGAAAAATTTATAGAACAAAAATTGAAGCAACCTCTGGATTGCAATAAAAAATAATAATAATTGATTCAATCAATTGTTAATTGGTTGTAATTTTTTGACGTTTGTTTAATTTCAAAATATGCTCCTTGAGTCGTCGCTCACTTTGTGACAGCAAATCTTTCGATCTCGAAGGTTTGTCTATCTTATTAATAATAAAGCTTTACCGATATTAATAGCGAAACAAAAAATAAATATTCCACTGTGATTCGATTTTGATATTAAAAAATTAAAAATTTTTCGATATTGACATTACTAACGACTTATGATTATTATCAATAGCAGTAATTTGAAAACGACAGTTTTCTATTTGGTTTCATTTATTTTTTATTCTCAATAGAAAATTAAAAGACGATTTGTTTTAAAGTTACATATTGTCTGTGCGCTGACGAGGAATCCTGTGTGTAATCTTTTTATTTTTTTTTTACTTTTTTAATATCGCATTTTGTATCGTTATTTGTCATACATTCACCCACTAAAGCGTTTTCCATTAACTCAAAGGGTTTCGAAGTTACAAAAAGTCCTATGTGTAGATTTCCTTGAAAAAAAAGAAAAACTGTTACCATTTTCTGCTACACTTTTTGCAGAAAAAAAAGAAACGATTAAAATTAGGCCAACATAACTATTTGTCTTAAAAAAGAACCATTTTAACGTATCTGCGGGGAAAATTATTATTGCGTTGGTACTTCCACTGGTGGAGTTTTGGACGATTAAAAAGAAATTGCAATTAATGATTTGTTACCAACAATAACAAAAATTTACATTTGTGATTGGCATTAAAAAGAAAATATAAAAATAAAGAAAAAGAAATAAATAGTAACAAAATTTAAATAATTTGTTTAATTAATATTTTTCTGATGAACAGGCAGTAAATTTCACCAGTTGTTTTCAAAGGTATTTATAAATTTTGTTTTCTAAATTCAATTTAATCTCAATTTAAGTTTCTTGAATGAATAAAAAAAACATTTAATTTAATATTATAATCCCTGGATAATATTTGATGTAAGTATATTTAGTTCGGTTATTTAGATGTACTTGTTTGTTCAATTCTTATTGAAAAAAAAAAAAAAAATATGTTTCTCTTCAAGTATTATGGAACTATGAGACTGTAGAGAATAAATAAATGAAAGAACGGAATAAGTTTATATAATTCATATGTATATCGATATTATGACATACACACATTTGCGACAAGAATGTCAAAAATAAAATTATCGAATATATAATTTATAGATTTATATATAATCAAGGAAAATTATACAAAAAAAAATTACACAGCCTCGGAATTTAATGAAGGGAAGCGAATTTTGGTATAGCATCTTGAAATCTTTTATATGCTGTTAAAATCCACATACATAATTATTTGTACGCTACGTGAGCTATTCACGGTTAAGAGTATCAAAAATCAATTTTTTCTTATATCTCGCTCATTGTTCATAGTACGTGTTTTGATGCGATTATAACATTTATAGACTACAAAATATTTCTCAATTTTTCTGAAGTTTTGGAACGTCAAAAATCCAGTTGGAGATATGGGACTGAAATTTAATATTTTGTTAGTGACCAACGACGTAATGACTGCCACTTCCATACTGAGAAGAATACTTTTATTCTCAAATATAATTTCATGGATGCTCTTTCATATACTAATCATACTTTTAAATTGCAATTCGTTGGAGCACTTTAGTTCTGGTCCATTAAAAGTAGAATTCCCTAATATATCTCCCTAAATATACACATATTGTTACACATATTGTTGAGAAATCGCTCCTTGGCCCATATCAGAGTGTCCGCAAGTGTAAATTTTTCAAGGACACTAGAGACTAAAATTATAATCGCAAACTGAAAAACATAATTCATATCTTTGGATGTTGGATGGTATAATTATCTATGCAATTTTATTATATCGCCTTGAAATATTGCGTATACTAAAAAAATAGAATATAAGATGCTCTATAACTCTAAAACTAATGATCGTACGTAGCGCAAAAAGCGAGATATATGCAAAAAATGATTTTTGTGAAATTTAACCCCATATAACTCGCGCAGCGTATACATGATCATTGGTGACTTTTAACAGCATGTATAAAACACAAAGACAAAGCTATAGCCAAAATTCACTTCCCTCCATAAAATTCCGAGCTCGAACCCATATCTGACTGGAGTAGTACGAAGAGGTAAAGTTTGATATATGTAAGAGATACGTTTTAATTTTAAAAAATATCTCACACGCTGAAAATGTCAAGCAATTGTTTATTACATTACTATGTTTAAAATCGCAAATGCTGAGTTATGACGTATTACAAATATACATATCTGCATCATTGAATATTAGGGGAATTGCTTTCTTAAATACAAAAACAAAAATGTTTCCTACAAAAGAAGCAAATATTAATTTTATATTAATTAACACATTTAGAAATAGTGGCTGTTCCTAAGGCTTATTTTTATTAAGGATAAAAAAAATTATTCCAAATTTAAATTATTTCCCTAATCTTCACACATCTAATGTGTCCAGTTTCCATTTTGGTTATGTTTAAATCTTTAACTTTAATACTTGTGTCAATTTATTGGTATAATTTATTAAACTTATTTTTCTCTACAACACGTCTTATTATTCTCTACGGATACAATATAAAAACCTTGAAGGAATAGCAAAAACAAGAACTTTCAGATAATAATATGACCTTCAAAAAATTCTGAAGATGGAAGGAGTTTAATTTTTCCATGAACATTTATCCGTTTTCTCTTCAAGCATAAAAACATGAAATAATTGGGCATAATAGTTGTTTGTTTGCTTTTTTTAGAAAAATCTAAAATCTTCTATGTTTTCTCACAACTGAGGATGTCGCACAAACATAATAAGCATTAAAAAAGTATTTTGTAATAAAAGAAAATTATATTAACATGGTTAGTGTTACAGTTTACTTTAAAAGATTAAACAGTCTTCTTCAGTAGCTACCTTTTAAGGAGCTAAATTTTTAATTAATTTTAAAAACTTGTCAATGTTTCTACCTACACAAGAAATTATTTAATACAAGTGACCGTAACATTAATGAGACTTTTTTATATTTCTTGCTCATTTTTAGTATTCCATAAGAGTGATTCCATATCCAAAGGGACAATTATCGGATTTGACATCCCACATTTCGGTAAAATTCACTATGGACATCGGCTGTTGGAAGTATTTATATATATAATGTTGACATAACACTTCTACATACCGGTGAAAAATTTAAAGGTAGACATTTATTCAGTTTAGAAGTTATGAAGCAAAATAACATAAAAAGCTAATTTTTTGTATGTAGGGAACATATCCCGGGATTCCCCGGTAATTTTAAATTTTCAATGTCCCGCTTTCCTGTGAATTTTGTCCGGGATAGCCGGGAATTGTAAAAGCCCTTAAATGAAAAAAATGCGTGAATTTTAATAAAAACTTTTATATTTTAGTAGTTTTTAAAAGAAAATTAAACTAAAAATTTAAATGGGCACTATATCTGAAAAATATTTCATCAGTAAATTTGCACGAATTCAACTAAACATCTTAATAAAATGTCAACGTCAGCAAGTGGAAAATTACAACTAATTGAAAGAATCTTGTAAGAACTTTAAATATATGTTATTAATTTGTCAGTGGTGTGGACAACAACATTAAGGACAAAATTCTTAATTGGCTTCCGATTTTATACAATTTCTTATTTCATTTATTTTTTTAATTTATTATAATATAATAAAAATTATAAAAAAATGAAGAAGCAGTACCATCTAAGGCTTTCGGTTTAAATAAAAATATCAAAAATCATAATAGAAAGTTGAAATTCGTCCTGGATTTTATGTACACAGAGGTCCCCTTTTGATCATTTTAGACATGTTTAAGTTTTCGATACTCTATGGTTATTTTTGTACAATGTTGGACAAATAATATAATATCGACCCCGAAGGGTTCCGAAAAAGGCGATCATCAGCCAATACTTTTAGAATTTTAAACAAATTAAATTTTTAAAGATATTTACGAAAATCGTTTGAATAATATCAATGACTGAGTAAATATTTTGTTATGTAATTTCTAGTATATATAGTTTCTGTCGCAAATACGACATTATTTTATAGTACATACCTTTTAAACACGATAACAGTATTGCTTAATATTATTAATCAATAGTTTAAGCAATTGATCAAATTTCCCTGTCTCAGTACATTTACAATCCTGTTTTAAATCTGCTAATGCAAAGACCCACAGTCTGTTTGGGTCTCAATTATTCAAATAATGAGTGTAAAGATAATTATAGTTTTTAATCCGGGATCCTGGTAATCCCGGGAAGTCGAAAAATTTTTCCCGTTGTGCCGCGAAATCAAAAAGTACGGTAAATTTTTATCCATGTTTTTATGTAAAAATTAAAATCTGTAAAAAGCTTTGTAAAATATTGACAAATTAAATTTTTACTATTAAAAAATTAGAAACTAAATATACAAACAGAAAAAAAAAATAAAAAAAATATGATTGTAAAAACAAAAAATGATTCGTTTCCATTTTAAATAATTTTAGAAAGCAAAACTCCTCCTTTGGGCATTTTATGGGCATGTTCGTTTAATATTGAACAAATTTGCTTGGAATCTTAAAATTAAATAACAATTTTCTAGATATTTTATATTTTCAAAATGTTTTCTTTAAAATTAAAAACGTCAAAAATTTAAATACATTTGCAAAAAGTTTTACTGACACTATAAGTTAGCAATATTTTATTCACCTCATTATAGTCAAAAATTTACCATCATGCATACTTTTCTATCACTTTACACACACCCCTTATATTAACCAGATTTGTATGGAAAATTTTTCTGCTAATCTTTGATAAATTTAAAACTTTTTTTATGAATAAGGCAGAAAGTTTTTTTTATAAGCTCATATTTAAAATAAATACAATTTTATATACAAAATCTAACTATATTTTATTTTTCTACATAACTGCTAAACTACATAAAATTTTGCACGGGTATGGAGAAGAGTTATGTTAATATTATATAATTTATTAAGGATTTAAAAATGTTGTTTTAGAAGATATAATGGTTTAATTTTTATAAATCTAATTTTGACCTTTCAAATTTTAAAAAAAAATAACTTTCTTCATATCATTTTAAAGGCAATGTGTTTATCTTTTAAATAGTACTGAAATTAAAATTTTATTTTATTGAAAGTGTCAAACGCGAAATTTTACACGAGTAGGGAGAAAGTTATGTTAACGTTAAATAATTTTTTTATAATTTTGTTTTTTAAAATATAATGATTTAATTTTTATAAGTCCAACTTTTACCTTTGAAATTTCGAAATAAATAAATTTTATACATATAGTTATAAAAGTAATATCTAAACAAAAACTAATTATCTGCAATGTATATTCTTAAGTTATTAGCGATTAAAACAGTAGAAATTGTTAAATTTTTATTTTCATCTTTCTTTATCGGCTACATTGGGACACCTAGTTACTTGAACATGATCATGCCCTAGGAAGAAGTCAATTGACACCTCTACGACTATGTGGTGGCACATTTTTGCATACACAAACACCTATATGACTATCAAAGAGTCAGCAGAATTGCAATCGCCACCTCCACGACTACGAAGTGGCACTTTTGTGCACATACAATTTGACTTTACTGGTTACAATGAGTAATTAAAACATATTTGTAATCTTCTTTTTGTCTTATTGCCGCTTATCATAGAGTCAGTAATGTGGCAACTGTCATCATGCTCATTGGTGACTGATGGGGGTTAGCCAAATAGCTGGAGAGTAGTAAAATTTCCGCCAAAAAAGGTGAATTGACACTAAAAAATCTCCTGGGGTTTTTGGATAAGTTTGCTCCACAAAACGAAAAAGAACAAATCACTGGATTTTGTTTACGTCATGACTTGTCAACACCTTGTCAATCAGCACTTTACCACAGTACGCGTGTGTTTGTATAATCAATATAAATGTTTGCATATGTATTTATTTCATTTTACCTCACTAATACCAGTATCAGCTATTGTTTGTGTATGAATAAATAAAGTTAAATTTAATTAACCAATGACTTGGATGTCTTATAAGCGTGATGTTTTGTACTCTACTTAAAGTGAAAAATAGTATAATATCTGATATTTTTTGTAAGTTTTTACAGAAAATAATTTAAAGTCTTAGGCCCGGTATTATACTGCTCTCTTAGTGACAAAATGGTATTTAAGTTCTTAAAATTGCTTTCTGATTGAAAATTTAGGTATTCTTTTCCTAAGAGATTGCCTGAAACCGTAGAAAAGTCCTATGGTAAAAATACTTTTTCTATGGTAAGAAATATTTTTTTATTCTACTGTTTGAAATGAAAACTCTAAAATATTGGCAAATTTAATTTTTGTTATGAAAGAAATTTAAATAATTATGTAAACATAAAAATAAAAAATTAAATTGAAAGAATAAAAAATGTTTTATTTGAAATCCCTCATAAAAAGAAAACTCACTTTGGTCACGTTTTGTGTTCAAATGGACATTTAATAATCAATATTAAGCATCCTAAATAATGTATTCTGTTTGACATCTTAAAACGAAATGTAAGTCTCCTAAATATTTTTTCTTATTGAAATATTTTCTAATATTTTTTAAACGTCAAATATATATATTATACGTTTGTCAAAAATTCTACTAGCCTTATGTGCTAGAAAAATTGTATTCACTTCATACATATCAAAAATTTGCTAACAAATACACTTTTTTATCTTTCACACAGGCCATAAGTACTCGTATAAAAATTGTTTGACGTCTTAAAAAATATTTATTGAAAATAAACAAAAATAAATAAAAATAGAAAATCTTTACATCTTTAAAGTTATTCAAATTTCTTTTTAAATTTTTGGTATTTTTATTTATTATTGGTGCCACATTAGGGTGGCATCAAAAAATGTTTTGCCCCAAAAAGTATGTTTTTTCGTATTTATAATGATTTTTGGCATTACCGTAAACAAGTACCAAGCAAAAAAATTATCAAGAGCTTCCAAAAAAGAACATTTTCACCACTTCAAAAGTAGAACTAAGTGCATATTTTGAGCTGTTTTGTAAAAAATTACTTTCAAAAAAGTAAAAATAAATGTATTATTAGCAGGTAAAAAGGTTAATAATTTCTAATGAAATTGAAATTTCACAAATTTTAAAACCCTTTTTATTATCTTTTAACTAGGCTTTAACATATTTTTTTATTAAAACATTTTATAAACATAGTTTTAAGAGAAGTACTTCAAAAGCAATGAACAAAAAGCATAAAAGAAGAATTTCCTTCCAATGACAATCATGGGCCAAAAAAGTACTTCTGCACCTCCTTCTCAGTTCTTTTTTTTTTGCTGGGTAGTAATCTAAACTAAAGGATATTCAAAACATGACAAAGATGAAAAATTTTAGTATAAGTAAAATATATCTATGATTTTTAGTTAAAGAAAAATATTTGGAGATTTAGGACTACCTTATTATAAGTACATGCAAGCTTAAAGCTCTTTGTTTATTTTCTTGTCAACTTAAGTGTGAGCTTTAATTTAAATATTTCTTAACTAAGTTTGCAATTATGTATACACTAAGGGAACAGTATAAAACCGGGCCTTATTGAATTATATAATATACTAGATTTTCTCGGTTCGCTTCGCTACACCTTTTGATGCGATATCTAATATTTACTTTATATGGGGGCCATTTTTTGAAATTTGATATCTAAAATTTTTATGACCTTCATTGTATTGCTGCTTTAGTTATGTGAAAATTAATATTGGCTTTCTGTGAAGGCTACCCTTCCCCCTGGACTTATTCATCCCATTTTCATTTCGTAAATGCAAAATATTAATATAGTAGTGCCCACGAAGTTCCTTAAAAATTCTATAATGAATAATTGCTCTATATGGGGATAACATTTCTCCTGGTCCTACGTATCCCATTTTCATCCTAAGTTATGAAAGTTGAGAAGATTATTCCCACAAAATTTTAAAACTTTTTCTGTAATATTTCCTTAATATATAAGATTTTTAATATTTTCGTTTTATGGGAGGTACCATTTTCTCTGATCCGTAATATTTTTAGTTTGGAGGTTGATGAGAAAGGTATTTTCGTAAAATTTAAAACTTTAAACTAAGTTATCCGTAAATTAGCATTTTCTTTCACCTCAGTTATAAAAACTTAATTACTTTTGCGGAAATAGTTCTTAAGTTATGCAATAATTAATACTTTCTTTGTATGGAAGCTAAGATTCCCCCTGATCCGATCGAAAAAAAAAAATAATTCTGGTATTCTCAGGATGATACTGTAAAAATTTCAAAACAAGTTATCCTATCGATTTCGTTTCTATATTTGATTGGAAGATAATTCAATGCATTTTAATATATCTAAAGATTATTAAAACCACGTTTATGAATAAGTTCTACAGGATACAAGCCGAATATTATATTCTTGAAACTTTTTTTAGATTAAACTATAGAAATATGATTCTATAAAATAGCTCTCAATTAAATAAATTCCAAAAATGAAAATGAGTCCCAAGAAATCTCAAACATTTTAAAAGTTGTTTCATATGTAATAACTCCTAAATTTTTTTGAAATTATTGCATTTTTTTAGATAACACTTTCATTTCCTTGTGTTATTATTTCATTAGATAAAGGAAATGAAATAAATCCCTTCTAAATTTTTTCTGAGGTTTATTTCATTTTTCAAAGAATTAAGAAATTGTTAATCTTTTAGGGGTTTGTTTCATTTTTTCAATTTGGGATAATTTTATAATTTGTGAATGAAAGCCTTTTAATTAAGATTTTATTTATGAACTAAATTTTTATTTCATTTAAAAATTTATTAATTTCAGAAAATCTAATGGGTATTATTTTGGATCTCATAACTCAAAAATTCTAATTTTTCAAGAGTCGCATTTTTATTTTTTTAAATTAAATGTTTTTTTTTTAATTCTTGAATGTAAATAATACAATAGTACAATTTGGTCAGTTTTGAAGATACCATAATGATGATGACTACAAAAAAAAAAACTGACATACAAATTAAATAATACGTTGTTCCAAGTAATATACAATTGGTTATGTACACAAAAAAAAAAGATTGGTTAAAAAACAATTATCACAATATAAATTTAAGAAGAATAACCAATATTTTATTACAATTATTAAAAATGAAAAATTTTGGTTGTTTTAAAGATCTTACTATTCTCTAATATAAGTGTATTTTAAAGACAACTATCGATAAAAATGATAGAAAACAAACTTTTAAAACTAAGATTGGATTTTTATTTAAAAATAAAAAATGTGTGCAGATTGTGTTGAAATTATAATTAGCACAACTATGTAAAACTTATTTTTTAGAAAATAATAAAGAATATTTTTAAATAAGGAAAGGTTTTTCATCAAATATTAATTTATTTGTACTAAAAGTACATCAAAATTAAATTCTTTTCTCTAAAAATATACATTTTCAATAAATTAGTTAAATCTATTAAAAAGCTCAGTAAAAACTTTTATGTAAACGAACGCACTTATTATTTATTATATATTTCTAATTAAACTGTTTACATTCGTAAAACTGTTCTTGGTTGGGAAGCATCTCGCCCTTCATTGCCATTATCGCTTAAGGGCAATCAGGCTGCTCGTAATTCTTGGCCTTCATGTGTTTTGCGTTTCAAACTCGCATTTGTTAATGGTTGCGCGTCACATAACTGTACCGAATTACGATTTGTGAAGCAGACATTATACACACGCAGAGAAAAAACATAGTTACAACATGATCACTACAACAATATTATGTTCTCATTGTTAATTTTATTGAATTTTAATAACTCTGTGTTCATGATAACAATGATTTTGATTCAATTTTGTCATTTAATGTTTACGCTCAATAAGAATTTTAATACGATTGATTGCAAAAATTATATGTTTTTAAATATTTCTATCAGAAACAAAACTTTGTTAATATGAAACATACCATAACTTCTACAACCATTAAATACTTGCATTATTTTCCCTTGTTCTTAAACCATATTCTGATTTTGAACCATATTAATATTATTATTCCTATAACAATAAAATGTTACAAATAAGTGTAATATTTATCCTTTTCACAAACTTACTCGAAAACTTCAATACTTAATTGTTTGTATATAGGCAAGGTTTGGTTATACTATATCATGCATTTCAACCATATTTAATGGTTGTAACAAGTGAATATAAATAATATATATATATTACATATAATTGAACAATATTATTATATTATTATACCACATCGACATATTTTGATTCCATTTTATCATGTTATCATATAGTTATCCAATCTTATCATATTATTATCATATATTAATAAAAATTATTATTATTTTTATAATATTTTCATTGAGAAATTATACATATATATATATATATATATATATATATATATATATATATATATATATATATATATATAAAATGTGTAATTTCTCAATAAAAATGTTATAGAAATAATAATGATAAAATGAAATCAAAATATGACGATGTGGTATAATAATATGATAAGATTGTTCAATTATATGTAAAACTATAATCATTACATAAGAAAGAAACCATAAAATCGGATACAATATGACAAAAAATACTTTCGTTTTACCTCAATTGAGGTTATATTTGGTAACTAATAATTCTATGTACTAGGATGTTCGATTATTCGACTTTTTGAAGAACAGTTCAAATAGTTGGAATTTTGAAAAAACCGGTTGCTGCCCTTAAAATTCCTAAAAAAACCGTTAATCGGTTTTTTGCAGAAATAATTATTTCCATTCAAAGATTGTATTTATCTAAAAGAAACTTATAATATTGAGGTTAAAATTTATTATACATAATTATTAAAAAAAAAACAAATTTTAATTAAGGTAGGAAAATAATTATAAGAAACTATGGCTTAAAATGAAAAATTTTGTCTCAATATTTCCGAAAAAGATTTTGCATGTCAACCTCTTTCAAATACTATTCTTTTAAAAAATGGAGTAATATATATTATTACAAATATTGAATTAATAAAAGCCCTAAAATATTTAAATTTTTTTAGGAATGTTACAGGTGTTCCATTAATATGCATATTTTATCCAAAATAACTTTTACTTTAATATTTCTTTAAACTTATAAATGTTTTTTTAATAAAATATTATTTTTAAAACCGACTTTTTGTATTTAAAAAACCGGTTTATTCGACATTCGAAAAATGAATATTTTGAAAAACTAAACAGTACTTAAATCGAAAAAAACTGGTTGGAAAGCCGCATCGATCACCATAGTAGATACCTGGTGGAGTACTAAACAAAACCCAATAAGGAAACGATTTCGGAGATTTCAGCTTCCTATACAACGAGGTCGAGGGCAGTTTTCGGATTAGGGTTCTAAAGAGAAGGAATTTTTTCCACTTCTTCAGTGGGGATACTCGTGTCAGTTTGAGGAGTAACTTAAAACCAACTAAAATAAAAAAATTATAAATTATTTATAAAACAGTGTTACCAAAATTAAAAAAAAAATGTATTTAAGATTTAAAATCAGCCGTTTTATAATATATTTTCAAAAATTTAATAACATTATTATTGTCGCTATGGTTTCTTCAAAATATAATTATAATTAGTAATATATATTAACAAAGTTATATTCTAACATATTTTGTAGTTAATTAGTGCATAGCAACAACCACATCACATCTCTACATTTGATAACATAGCAAATTAGGGGAATACCATTCGTAGTCCTCAACAAATCAATAAAGATAACAACCTAATTAGAGAAGGTACATATATGCATACATATATTCATTATTAATACATAAAGTTATTAATAGCATCCCCTCATGAGAACTTACTCTTCAAGTTGGTGTCATATTTTTGATTTATTCAATTAATAAGTTCAGAGTAATAATTTGTCTTATCCGGAATGTTATGCAAATTTAAAATCAATAAATCAATATCATACACTGACTATCATTATTGCATAAAGTTTTCGAATCAAAAGTAAGAAACCTAGCAATTTTTCTCAATATCCCTTTGATAACATTTATTTACTATTGTCTTTCAGTTGGTTTTCTGCCGTAACAATATTTTGCTGTATATTAGCTTTTAGGAATCTGCTACGAAAACATCAATTCCTGAACAATATGGATCGGAAAATTTATTTTTCTTTAGCATTCATAAGTATTATCCTATGTATTGACTTTAATGACATTTATTATATTTTGTGTTTTTCGTCATTAATAAAATAATTTAAAACAAAATATATATGGATGCATATTTTATGTATCATTCACAATAGTGTTACAGATATTTTTATTCCTGGCACTAAATTGTGTTAGAAGTCAGTTAGTATGCTAGTAAATAAGACTTTTTCCGGTTAATAAAACACCTTAATTGATATGCATTAGTGATTTTAACCCGAAATTTATGTTTTTTGACTTATGACATTGTTGAAGCAAATGAGCGATATATTAATATAAGATGTACCTATTAATAAAGTAATAACTAGAACTGATGAAGCGCCGCTGGCGAAATTAAAAAATGACAAATAAAAAACTTTTGATTTTTTATATTTTCATAAAAGTTAAAAAATCCGACAACGTACGTAATGCCAATATCTCTTTGTGATACACTATGGTTTTGTTGACCACTTTTCTTGGCCCATGTAATCAAAGTGATTTTTTTTTTTTTTAAATACGTTTAATTATTTATCTCACAAACCTTCAATTAATTTTTGCACTTTTTATGCGTCATAAATAAAGTTTCACAAGGAAGTTTGGATATATTTCACTCATAACTAAATCCAAAGGTTGAAATTTACCTTTGGTAGCAATTATTTTGATAGCGAAAGGTTATATATCGACGTTTGTTAGTTTAATTTCTACGTTTCATATTTATTGTTTGGTTTGAACTTTGCAAAATATAAGAATTGCAAATGCTAACTTATTTGAAAAAAAAAAACGAGACAAAATTTAAAGTTTCGCTCCGATATCCTGTTTCTTTCAATTCATTACTTAATTACCAACTTTCACCGAAAATTCGCAGACCTATTAAAAATTTAATTCATTACGTACCCAATTTTTTCCTGGGTTGCCTAAAACATACATTTTTTCTACATGATTCTGACTAGTTCGTACTATTTTCATATTATGTTATAAAATTACTTATCGTCAGACCTATTTACTAGCAGTTTCTTACTTTTTTTTTTAAATTGTTGCAGTCAAAAATTAAAAATTAATGAAATATTTTGAGAAAAGACATATTTTAAATTCGCCTAACAAGCTCAACTCTGATCATTGTATTATGATGGTAAATGAGTATATACAGAAAAAAATTGGTTGGAAATTTTTTTTGGTTACAATCAATAAAATTTAATAAAATTTATATATATATATATATATATATATATATATATATATGTAATCTTAAAGGAATTTCTATGCCTATAACAGTAGAATAGAGTTTATATTCCCACAACTGTAAATTTAGTTAGTTTAATCAATTTGAGTATGATTGAAATAATTTTATCGAAATTGGAATGTGTGATAAAATTGAGTTGAATTTTCACACCAAAATATTGGTGTTTGCAATCAAAACTTTGATTGTATTATGTCAATTTACCAGCTATCCATATATTCAGGTGTAGTTATAATATCAAAAATCAATTCTATATTCAGAACTGATTGTATAGTAGTTCAATAGAAAAAATTTTGATGTCGTTTGGTGCATTTTGTTTGTAAACTAATTGTAGTGAACTGAAATAATGGTAAGGAACTAATTTTAATACTATTAAAAATTTATTTCTTTGCAAACTAAAACGCTCACATAAAATATCTAGTTTTTGCTTAAAGGCAAATTGCTTCAAATTTTTTTAATTTTTTAATAAAAAGAATATCTTATAACGTCATTATTTTTGAAATTACAAAAATGAATTTTTCCGAAAATTTCTCAATTTTTTAAGGCGTCCTTGAATTTAGGAAAGAAAAAGCTTACTATTGTCTTAAATATTGATAGTTTTTACGCCAGGGCTTGGATTGCCCAAGCAAAATTTTTTACCAAAATTGATTCATTTTGACAGTTTAAAAAATAGTCATTTGAATAAACTGCAAGAAGCAAGTGTTACGATGCGCTTTACTTAATTATTTGATTCATATTTTCAATTTTTAAAGCGACTAAACTCTGTTATTATGAGGGCGCATAAATGGTATATGTCACGAATGATGTAAAATTGCCTAATGGTAAATAATTGACATTAAATAAACTCTTCATGGAGGGACCCACGTATTCTAACAAAAAAAAAAAAAAAAAAAAAAAAAAACATAAAAATTTTAAAAAGCTAAAATTTTTGGTTTCAAAGTTTACCATAGTATAACTTTTGACCGAATAGCGAAATTATTGTAAGTCTGGCTTTTACCGGTGCGTTTTGCTACCCCATTTGATGAGATAACTAGCATTTATTTTATATGGGGGCTACTAATCGCCTTGGACCTATCCGCCGTATTCAAAATTTGAAATGAAAATTAATCGTGCAACTTTTTAAAACTTTCACTGTAATACTTCTTCAGATAAGCGAAAATTAATATTTTCTTTCTATAAGGACTACCTCTCCCCGTGGACCTGTCCGCCCTAATTTCATTTTATCAATGCGAATGATAATAAGTGCGCAGTTTGAGGGCTCTCACCATGATAGTTCCTAGATACATATACCATATTTCAAATTTTAGATCATAAAAGTAACGAATATATTTGCAGAAAATCATTGTTTTTATTGAATATATAATCTATTATTTATATATTTAGAAATTATACAATTGTTTGTCAAACGTAAATGTTTATTAAAAGTACAATAAATATTCCCTACTCTCTTTCCAATAGTTCAAATTTATTCATGCTCTTTTGTCGATTCTTTTTTGTTGCTGTTGCTGCATATTTTGTTCTTAACCATATCTACTACACAAATGTATATTTTGTCTCGCTCACACTTTAAAGATTTAAAATTTAAAAACAAACAGAACCGCTTTTCTTTATGGACTGCTTTGTTTTTATTTAAGAAATGTTTCTTTGCAATTAATCTAGTCACTATTTATGCTAAAGTGAGAAACGAAATATTTGAAAAATTTCGTTTGTGTTCGTAATGACAAAAAGTATGTTAATATATTTCTTAATGCTTCGTTTTAAGGTTTAATATAAATAGTAATGCAAAATCGCAACTTGCTTAAATGGAATTTAACTTGCGTAATAGAAGGAATACTAAAAGTGAAGTGGTTTTTGATTTGGATTGTGTCGAATTTGAAATGCATAATTTGAATTGGAGAACAATTTTATAGAATTAGTGAATATTATATGAATGCATTTGTATCAGTATTGAAATAATCTATTCATTCAAAATAATCTTTTAATAACAAGTTTTTAGAATATTGACAATAATCAGAGGAAATATCATTTATATTTTAGGTAAATGATAGAAAATAAGATTTCATATTTTAGATCATAAAAGTAACGAATATATTTACAGAAAATCATTGTTTTTATCGAATATATAATATATTATTTATATATTTAGAAATTATACAATTGTTTGTCAAACGTAAATGTTTATTAAAAGTACAATAAACTTAATATTCATCGTACAATGTTCTCTACTCTCTATTTCCAATAGTTTTTATAAGCATAAATATATTTATGCTCTTCTTTCGATTCCTTTTTGTTGTTGTTACCGCTTGTGTATGCATATTTTGTTCTTAACCATATCTACTATATAAATGTATATTTTGTCTCTCTCACACTTTAAAGATTTAAAATTTAAATACAATCAGAACGGGTTTTCTTTATGGACTGCTTTGTTTTTATTTAAGAAATGTTTCTTTGCAATTAATCTAGTCACTATTTATGCTAAAGTGAGAAACAAAATATTTGTAAAATTTCGTTTGTGTTCGTAATGACAAAAAGGATGTTAATAAATTTCTCAACACTACGTTGAAAGGTTTAATATAAATAGTAATGCAAAATCGCAACTTGTTTAAATGGATTTTAACTAGCGTAATAGAAGGAATACTAAAAGTGAAGTGGTTTTTGATTTGGCTTGTGAAAGATTTGAAATGCATAATTTGAATTTGGAGAACTATTTTATAGAATTTGTCAATATTCTATGGATGCATTTGTATCAGTATTGAAATAATCTATTTATACAAAATAATTTTTAACAAAAAAAGTTTTTAGAATATTGACAATAATCAGGGAAAATATCATTTATATTTTAGGTAAGAATGAAAAACTGTAGAAAATACGATTTCATATTTTAGATCATAAAAGTGAGAATATATTTGCAGAAAATCATTGTTTTTATTGAATATATAATATATTATTTATATATTTAGAAATTATATAATTGTTTGTCAAACGTAAATGTTTATTAAAAGTACAATAAACTTAATATTCTCTACTCTCTTTCCAATAGTTTTGATAAGCATAAATTTACTTATGCTCTCTTGTCGAATCGTTTTTGTTGTTGCTGCTTTGGTATGCATATTTTGTTCTTAACTACATCTACTATACAAATGTATATTTTGTCTCGATCACACTTTAAACATTTGAAAATTAAAAACAAACAGAACCTGTTTTCTTTATGCATTGCTTTGTTTTTATTTAAGAAATGTTTCTTTGCAACTTATCTAGTCTCTATTTATACTAAAGTGAGAAACGAAATATTTGCAAAATTTCGTTTGTTTTCGTAACGGCGAAAAGGATTTTAATAAATTTCTCAATACTTCGTTCAAAGGTTTAATATAAATAGTTGTACAAAATCGCAACTTGCTTAAATGGAATTTAACTTGCATAATAGAAGGAATACTAAAGGTGAAGCGGTTTTTGATTTGGCTTGTGTCAGATTTGAAATGTATAATTTGAATTTGGAGAAATATTTTATAGAAATTGTGAATATTCTATGAATGCATTTGTATCAGTATTGAAATAATCTATTTACACAAGATAATTTTTTAATAAAAGAATTTTTAGAATATTGACAATAATCAGAAAAAATATCATTTATATTTTAGGTAGGAATGGAAAACTGTAGAAAATACGATTTCATATTTTAGTTCATAAAAGTAACGAATATATTTGCAGAAAATCATTGTTTTCATTGAATATGTAATATCTTATCTATAAATTTATAAATATATATAATATATTATATTTTTATAAATATATCTAATATATATTTATAAATATATATAAAATATTATTTTTATTTTAGAAATTATGCAATTGTTTGTCAAACGAAAATGTTTATTAAAAGTACAATAAACTTAATATTCATCGTACAATGTTCTTTACTCTCTATTTCCAATAGTTTTTATAAGCATAATTTTATTTATGCTCTTCTGTCGATTCTTTTTTGTTGTTTTTGCTGCTTTGGTATGCATATTTTGTTCTTAACCACATCTACTATATAAATTTACATTTCGTCTCCCTCACACTTTAAAGATTTAAAATTTAAAAACAAACAGAACCGGTTTTCCTTATGGACTGCTTTGTTTTTATTTAAGAAATATTTCTTTGCAATTAAACTAGTCACTATTTATGCTAAAGTGAGAAACGAAACATTTGTAAAATTTCGTTTGCGTTCGTAATGACAAAAAGGATTTTCATAAATTTCTCAATACTTCGTTGAAAGGTTTAATATAAATAGCAATGAAAAATCGCAACTTGCTTAAATGGAATTTAACTTGCATAATAGAAGGAATACTAAAAGTGAAGTGGTTTTTGATTTGGCTTGTGTCAGATTTGAAATACATAATTTGAATTTGGAGAACTATTTTATAGAATTTGTGAATATTCTATGAATGCATTTGTATCAGTATTGAAATAATCTATTTATACAAAATAATTTTTTAATAACAAAAAATTTTTAGAATATTGACAATAATCAGAGAAAATATCATTTATATTTTAGTAAGAATGGAAAACTATAGAAAATACGATTTCATATTTTAGATCATAGAAATAACGAATACATTTGCAGAAAATTATTGTTTTTATTGAATATATAATATATTGTTTATATATTTAGAAATTATACAAATGTTTGTCAAACATAAATGTTTATTAAAAGTACAATAAACTTAATATTCTCTACTCTCTTTCCAATAGTTTTTATAAGCATAAATTTACTTATGCTCTCTTGTCGATTCTTTTTTGTTATTGGTGCTTTGCTATTCATATTTTGTTCTTAAACGCATCAACTATACAAGTGTATATTTTGTCTCGATCACACTTTAAACATTTGAAATTTAAAAACAAACAGAACCTGTTTTGTTTGTGCATTGCTTTGTTTTTATTTAAGAAATGTTTCTTTGCAACTTATCTAGTCTCTATTTATACTAAAGTGAGAAACGAAATATTTGCAATATTTCGTTTGTTTTCGTAACGGCGAAAAGGATTCTAATAAATTTCTCAATACTTCGTTCAAAGGTTTAATATAAATAGTAGTACAAAATCGCAACTTGCTTAAATGGAATTTAACTTGCATAATAGAAGGAATACTAAAAGTGAAGTGGTTTTTGATTTGGCTTGTGTCAGATTTGAAATGTATAATTTGAATTTGGAGAAATATTTTATAGAAATTGTGAATATTCTATGAATGCATTTGTATCAGTATTGAAATAATCTATTTGCACAAAATAATTTTTTAATAAAAAAATTTTTAGAATATTGACAATAATCAGAGAAAATATCATTTATATTTTAGGTAAGAATGGAAAACTGTAGAAAATACGATTTCATATTTTAGATCATAAAAGTAACGAATATATTTGCAGAAAATCATTGTTTTCACTGAATATGTAATATCTTATTTATAAGTTTATAAATATATATAATATATTATTTATATAGTTATAAATATACATAATATATTATATTTTTATAAATATATCTAATATATATTTATAAATATATATAAAATATTATTTTTATATTTAGAAATTATACAATTGTTTGTCAAACGAAAATGTTTATTAAAAGTACAATAAACTTAATATTCATAGTACAATATTCTCTACTCTCTATTTCCAATAGTTTTTATAAACATAATTTTATTTATGCTTCTCTATCGATTCTTTTTTGTTGTTTTTGCCGCTTTGGTATGCATATTTTGTTCTTAACAATATCTACTATATAAATGTATATTTTGTCTCCATCACACTTTAAACATTTGAAATTTAAAAACAAACAGAACCGGTTTTCTCTATTTATACTAAATTGAGAAACGAAATGTTTGCAAAATTTCGTTTGTTTTCGTAATGGCGAAAAGTATTTTAATAAATTTCTCAATATATTTAATATAAATTTAATATAAATAGTAGTACAAAATCGCAACTTGCTTAAATGGAATTTAACTTGCATAATAGAAGGATTACTAAGAGTGAAGTTGTTTATGATTTGGATTGTGTCGGATTTGAAATGCATAATTTGAATTAGAGAACAATTTTATAGAATTTGTGAATATTCTATGAATGCATTTGTATCAGTATTGAAATAATCTATTTACACAAAATAATTTTTTAATAAAAAAAAGTTTTAGAATATTGACAATAATCAGAGAAAATATCATTTATATTTTAGGTAAGAATGGAAAGCTGTAGAAAATACGATTTCATATTTTTTTGATCATAAAAGTAACGAATATATTTGCAGAAAATCATTGTTTTCACTGAATATGTAATATCTTATTTATAAGTTTATAAATATATATAATATATTATTTATATAGTTATAAATATATATAATATATATTTATAAATATATATAAAATATTATTTTTATATTTAGAAATTATACAATTGTTTGTCAAACGAAAATGTTTATTAAAAGTTCAATAAACTTAATATTCATCGTACAATTTTCTCTACACTCTATTTCCAATAGTTTTTATAAACATAATTTTATTTATGCTCTTCTATCGATTCTTTTTTGTTGTTTTTACCGCTTTGGTACGCATATTTTGTTCTTAACAATATCTACTATATAAATGTATATTTTGTCGCGCTCACACATTAAAGATTTAAAATTTAAAAACAAACATAACCGGTTTTCTTTATGGACTGCTTTGTTTTTATTTAAGAAATGTTTCTTTGCAATTAATCTTGTCACTATTTATGCTAAAGTGAGAAACGAAGTATTTGTAAAATTTCGTTTGTTTTCGTAATGGCGAAATGTAATGAAATGAAAGGTTTAATATAAATAGTAATGCAATTTCATTTCATTTATTTATTTCCCATATTCTTTGTTTACATTATTCCTTAAAACTACGCTTTATTCTAAATATTTCTTAACGTACATAGGACTTAACTAAGACTAATTCTATTCATTAGAGTATTTTACAGTTTATTTGTATACATTTGTAATAACATAAATATATCCATCGGTTTACATTTCCAAAAAAAAGTGATAAAAAGGAATTCATTTCTATTTCAGGCTTACATACTATCTTAAAACTAGATAACACTTGAAACTAATTTACCAAAAGTAATAAACAAAAAACAAAACAAAATAAAATAAAATTGACAATTCATTATCACAATTGAAATTTACTTTGCAATATTATATACTAAATTAACAATATCCAAAGTGTTAACCCTTCTGTGGTAGAATAAGAGGCCTGCATCCCCATGTAGAAGACCGTCATCCCTTATTGTCATCAGGTCTACCGGAGAGAGGTACCGGATCCTATGCAAAGCCTCCAAATCAGAGACTTCGTGGAAACAGTTTCTCACGAGATCATTCTCCAGAGAAGATGATCTTCCCAGAAATCTGATAGATGAATCAATCAAATAGGCATCGATTCTCTGAAAGTCTATCTTGTCATAAATTGACCTACAGGACGGTCTTCGTGGTGTCCCATCAGGGCAAATCCTTGGTCTGAGTCCCAAGCAAGACGATAATATTCTCCTCCCCCATATCCTAAGCCTCTTCATTCGATGAGAAGAAATCCCAAACCAGATTGGAAAGGCATAGGATATAAGAGGTCTAATAATCTGTCGATATATTAGTAGCTTTATATCACCGCTGAGGCCCGCCCTGCTACGAAGTACCTTGAGATACATATGGAACACTGCCTTGACCTTTTCCAAAATATAATCCAGATGCCTATAGTATTCAAAATTCTCATGAAATATAACACCCAAATACCTAAATCTGTCTGATGTTATGATTCTCTCCCCACCTATGCTCAGGTTTGGAATATAAGTTATGGCATTCTTATATAGGTGACCCCTTTTGTCCTTAATCATAACACTGTCCGTCTTGGAAATGTTCAACCGAAGACCCCACATCCGAAAATATTTGTGTAACACGTTAGGGTAGTTGTTCATCCTATTATTCAAAGTTCTAGCCCTGGAACCGCTTGCTGCAATGAGAATGTCGTCTGCATACATCAAAAGCAACATACCATCTGGGGGTTGGGGTATATCCGAAATAAAAATGTTGTACAGGACAGGGCCCAATAAAGAACCCTGCGGTATACCAGCATCCACAGTGCGCACATCCGAAATCGCCTCTCCTACCTTCACCCTAAAGGTCCGCTCCCTCAGGAAATTAGTAACCATCCTACACAATCTACGGTCAAAGTCCAAGCCTAATATCTTATATATTATACCTTCCTGCCATGCGGTGTCGAAAGCTTTCTCAAAGTCCAGAATAACTGCCAAGGTGGGACATCTCCTGTTCAAATCCCTGCTCACATAATCCGCAAATACCATGAGGGCATGAGAGGTGGAGTGACCCCCCTAAATCCATACTGGTATTCCTTCAGTGTTCCCCCTTCCAAGATCCTGTTCTGTATTTTCGAAAGTAGGAACCATTCCAACAATTTACCAAATGCCGAAAGCAATGTTATCGGTCTATAGCTAGTTAATTGCCTGGGGTCAGAGCCAGATTTCGGAATAGGTACAACCAATCCCTCCCTCCGTTTAGCAGGAAAATAACCTATATTGAGGCAGTGATTAAATAAAATAGCTAAAAACCGCCATGTGTCCACATTCGCTTTCTTCAAAACAAAGTCCGGGATTCCATCAGTTCCGCTGGATTTTTTATTGGCCCTTGCCCTCAGCGCAGATGCCACATCATTAGGAGTTATAGGTTCCCATTCCGTAGAAAGGAGCGACCTGTCAGTTATGGTGCCATCCGCCATAACTCCCCTACCAAATGTCAAGGATGGCTCATGGTTAGCCAAAGTCAATACCTCTCGCTTTAAGGTCTTCTCAAAAAAGGCGCAAGTCACCGCCCCTTCTATGGATCTCACAAAAGCGGTCAGCAGGTACTTCAGCCTTTCCAAAGTCATCCGATAGAGGTATTGTCTTAGAGTCTATCAATTTCGGTAGAGGCGCTCTTTTTAAAATCCCCGCACATCTCCTCACCTGACGAAATGTCCTATTGTTAACCCGAATTTTACCTAAGTAGTCAGTCCAATACTTCTCTTCAAATACAGCAATAGCCCCCTGAATTATCCTGTCCAAATTGCGAATTTCCGCTTTGAGAATGAAACATCTTCATAGGATTCTCTTTAGCCTTTTCTTTTCAGAGATAAATGCAGAATATTATCTGGAAGTTTCAATAGGCCTCTATTCTTCGAGCGAAATTTCGGTATAGATTTGTCCATTGCCGATTTGAAGATGGTATTCAACAACTCAATGTTGGCATCTATCTCTTGAGGTGAGACGTTCCTGTCAATAGGAAACTCGCAATTCGGAAGATCCCGAGATAACACACCATTAAAGCGGTTTCTGTCGATGCGGTCAAGATCGAAAATTTCCGGTTCCACCCTTTGCCGAAGGTCGCCAGTCCCAATCAAAATCTTAATCGCACAATGGTCAGATTGGAAATCGAGTGTTCTGATGTAATCGCTGGACGAGGGGTCCAGAGAAATATCGGACGTTGACATGAATACATCAATGTAAGAAGACGAAAATCTGAAATCCTTGTTGGACCATCAGTGCGGTGAATTTCAATATCCGGTCAAGATAGAAGAAATTCATGAAGAGTATGCCCACTGCGATTGCAAATATTATCGCCCCAGTATGTATGCCTAGCATTAAGATCAGCTCCCATTAATACACTACCACAAGCAGAGAGGTCCAAAATAGGGTCAAGGTCGGTAAGGAAAAGTGTATCCTGTGGTCTCAAGTACATAGAAATTACTGTCACTACACTACCATCCAACTTATCAATCCTCACAGCCGTGTTCTCAATACTACCCAAGTTGATCAAGACCCTACTGGAGCATAAGCTATCCCTCACAAGAACAGCGGTCCCCCCTCCACGTCCGCCTAGTCGATTTTATCTGTATGTCCTATACCCCCTCAAGTCCAATGTATGTCTAGGGGACAGTTTATGCTCTGCAATCAATAAAACATCTGGAAGATGTTCCCTTAGAAATAAATCCAAATAATATCTTTTGTGTCTGTACACAATAGAATTAACGTGCACAAAAATACATTTAAAATTAGCCATCGTGCTGCAATGAAATTAGAATTCCTAACAACGCCCGGGATCTCTCCTCGTCATTACGCAACGACCTATATTCCCTGGCAAAACCTTTCACCCTGCCCAAACAACTTAGTATACTGCCGCCAAATAGCCGTCTACAGTCGCTATCAATATTATCAAATTCCGCACCTGCGGACGCGACTGTCACACAATTTTCAACACTTGGTGCTGAGCTACCAGTCCTTGCTGCCGCGGCATACGAAATTCCGCCTACTCTTCCGGCCAGAGGTGACGCCAGTATTTTCCTACCAGTTCCCTTATCATTCTTTCTAGCTGCAATTTTGCGAAGAAGTTCCTGGCGTTTTGGACACTCCTTAGCGCTAGCGGCGTGTCCTTCAACCCCACAATTAGCACATTTGACTGGGAAACCTACTGTCCTAATAGCCTTCCCAGTAACGCGATCCGTTGATATTATCTCAACGGTGTTCTCCTCCTTAGGGGGAACTACACATTTTCCGGGACCATGATCCCCACCACACTTTACACACCTATAAGGCATGTTGCAGTTAATAGCCACATGGCCAAAGCGTTGACCATTGTAGCATTGAACAACATCGCGTTTCGAATGCCTAGCCATATTCGCTTTACAATGGAGAATATATCTTATATTGCGGAATCCCCTAATATCGGATTCCCAGCCAATTCGGAACAACCATTTATTCCCGCCCAACTTATGTACGCTCATAATTCGGGCATTGATCTGGAGACCCTGCATATATCCGAGTACCTCGTCAACCTCAAAGGTGTTAGATAGACCTTTCACGACCACAGAAAATGGTCTTTGGGACTTAGGCGTATAGGTATAGAAATTTATTCCCTGTTCCCTAAGCATAGTTTTCAACCTCTCGAAATCATCTAGGGTGCGGACCCCTATATTCGTGACATTTTTACTCAATATATTAATATTATATTCCTCATGATCCAGAATCTTCCTTAATTTATTGCTAATTTCCTTAACATTAATATTATATGTTGTTACAATTGGACCTGACTTACTTTTTGCTCCTGCGCTTATGTTCTTTTCCTTATTTGGAATCCGTGGACTTGAACCAGTACTTCCTCTTGCATCTTTATTTTGGTTAGGCACCACCTTTACGGCCTCTCTTACAGCTGCAGAAGTAGATACTTTCTGGCTGGAACCAAGAACCACGCTCGCAGGCACCACTTTTGCGGTCTCCTTCAACAAGCTTGCATTGGAAATAATATTTCGTTTAACTGTGTTTACTCTATACCCGTTTGCATCAACACTCCTAGGCATCTCTTGGCTCTTAGAGGTTGCCTCATCCTCAACCACCATTTCATCATCGCTGGTGTAGTCTTCGCTTGACTCACTATTATTAAATTTTCTTATTAGTTCTTCAATATTCTTTTTTAATTTTTCATCAATGACATAATTCAATTTTTTGTTCAAAATATCCATTTACTATTTTTGGTTTCAATTTCTTGTTGGAGTTCCTCTATAGTAACTCTACCTCTGGGCCTTTTGACCGGATTGTGACTATCGTCATCATCCATTTTTTCTTTTCAATTACCATTTACTAGTAATTAAAAAAAAAAAAAAACAGTTTTAAACTATTAAACAATTTTAATAGTTTTAAATGTTCACTTTTATCGTTGTCTTCTATGGGCTTCTCAAAATTTCACAGGATTGTTTTGCAATAGATAAAATTTAAATTTTTATGTTCTTTTCACAATTATTTTTAATAGTTTTTCACACTTCTATTTATTTTAAGTCCAACATCACTTGTTTTTTTCAGAAGTCTACTCACAAACACTTTTAACACTGTTCACCTAATCGTGATCGTATCCATCTATCATCGTCTATATCCAATCAATAGTAATGCAAAATCGCAACTTGTTTAAATGGAATTTAAGTAGCGTAATAGAAGGAATACTAAAAGTGAAGTGGTTTTTGATTTGGCTTGTGTCAGATTTGAAATGTATAATTTGAATTTGGAGAACCATTTTATAGAATTTGTGAATATTCTGTGAACGCATTTGTAACAGTATTGAAATAATCTATTAATACAAAATAATTTTTAACAAAAAAAGTTTTTAGAATATTGACAATAATCAGGGAAAATATCATTTATATTTTAGGTAAGAATGGAAAACTGTAGAAAATACGATTTCATATTTTAGATCATAAAAGTAAGAATATATTTGCAGAAAATCATTGTTTTAATTGAATATATAATATATTATTTACATATTTAGAAATTATATAATTGTTTGTCAAACGTAAATGTTTATTAAAAGTACAATAAACTTAATATTCTCTACTCTCTTTCCAATAGTTTTTATAAGCATAAATTTACTTATGCTCTCTTGTCGAATCGTTTTTGTTGTTGCTGCTTTGGTATGCATATTTTGTTCTTAACCACATCTACTATACAAATGTATATTTGTCTCGATCACACTTTAAACATTTGAAATTTAAAAACAAACAGAACCTGTTTTCTTTATGCATTGCTTTGTTTTTATTTAAGAAATGTTTCTTTGCAACTTATCTAGTCTCTATTTATACTAAAGTGAGAAACGAAATATTTGCAAAATTTCGTTTGTTTTCGTAACGGCGAGAAGGATTTTAATAAATTTCTTAATACTTCGTTCAAAGGTTTAATATAAATAGTTGTATAAAATCGCAACTTGCTTAAATGGAATTTAACTTGCATAATAGAAGGAATACTAAAGGTGAAGCGGTTTTTGATTTGGCTTGTGTCAGATTTGAAATGCATAATTTGAATCTGGAGAAATATTTTATAGAAATTGTGAATATTCTATGAATGCATTTGTATCAGTATTGAAATAATCTATTTATACAAAATAATTTTTTAATAACAAAAAATTTTTAGAATATTGACAATAATCAGAGAAAATATCATTTATATTTTAGGTAAGAATGGAAAACTGTAGAAAATACGATTTCATATTTTAGATCATAAAAGTAACGAATATATTTGCAGAAAATCATTGTTTTCATTGAATATGTAATATCTTATTTATAAATTTATAAATATATATAATATATTATTTATATAGTTATAAATATACATAATATATTATATTTTTATAAATATATCTAATATATATTTATAAATATATATAAAATATTATTTTTATATTTAGAAATTATACAATTGTTTGTCAAACGAAAATGTTTATTAAAAGTACAATAAACTTAATATTCATAGTACAATGTTCTCTACTCTCTATTTCCAATAGTTTTTATAAACATAATTTTATTTATGCTTCTCTATCGATTCTTTTTTGTTGTTTTTGCCGCTTTGGTATGCATATTTTGTTCTTAACCATATCTACTATATAAATGTATATTTTGTCTCCATCACACTTTAAACATTTGAAATTTAAAAACAAACAGAACCGGTTTTCTCTATTTATACTAAATTGAGAAACGAAATGTTTGCAAAATTTCGTTTGTTTTCGTAATGGCGAAAAGTATTTTAATAAATTTCTCAATATTTCGTTCAAAGGTTTAATATAAATAGTAGTACAAAATCGCAACTTGCTTAAATGGAATTTAACTTGCATAATAGAAGGATTACTAAAAGTGAAGTGGTTTATGATTTGGCTTGTGTCAGATTTGAAATGTATAATTTGAATTTGGAGAACCATTTTATAGAATTTGTGAATATATTGTGAATGCATTTGTATCAGTATTGAAATAATCTATTTACACAAAATAATTTTTTAATAAAAAAAATTTTTAGAATATTGACAATAATCAGAGAAAATATCATTTATATTTTAGTTAAGAATGGAAAACTATAGAAAATACGATTTCATATTTTAGATCATAGAAATAACGAATACATTTGCAGAAAATTATTGTTTTTATTGAATATATAATATATTGTCTATATATTTAGAAATTAAACAAATGTTTGTCAAACGTAAATGTTTATTAAAAGTACAATAAACTTAATATTCTCTACTCTCTTTCCAATAGTTTTTATAAGAATAAATTTACTTATGCTCTCTTGTCGATTCTTTTTTTATTGGTGCTTTGCTATACATATTTTGTTCTTAAACGCATCAACTATACAAATGTATATTTTGTCTCGATCACACTTTAAACATTTGAAATTTAAAAACAGACAGAACCTGTTTTGTTTATGCATTGCTTTGTTTTTATTTAAGAAATGTTTCTTTGCAACTTATCTAGTCTCTATTTATACTAAAGTGAGAAACGAAATATTTGCAAAATTTCGTTTGTTTTCGTAATGGCGAAAAGTATTTTAATAAATTTCTCAATACCTCGTTCAAAGGTTTAATATAAATAGTAGTACAAAATCGCAACTTACTTAAATGGAATTGAACTTGCATAATAGAAGGAATACTAAAAGTGAAGTGGTTTTTGATTTGGCTTGTGTCAGATTTGAAATGCATAATTTGAATTTGGAGAACTATTTTATAGAATTTGTGAATATTCTATGAATGTATTTGTATCAGTATTGAAATAATCTATTTATACAAAATAATTTTTAACAAAAAAAGTTTTTAGAATATTGACAATAATCAGGGAAAATATCATTTATATTTTAGGTAAGAATGGAAAACTGTAGAAAATACGATTTCATATTTTAGATCATAAAAGTAAGAATATATTTGCAGAAAATCATTGTTTTAATTGAATATATAATATATTATTTACATATTTAGAAATTATATAATTGTTTGTCAAACGTAAATGTTTATTAAAAGTACAATAAACTTAATATTCTCTACTCTCTTTCCAATAGTTTTTATAAGCATAAATTTACTTATGCTCTCTTGTCGAATCGTTTTTGTTGTTGCTGCTTTGGTATGCATATTTTGTTCTTAACCACATCTACTATACAAATGTATATTTGTCTCGATCACACTTTAAACATTTGAAATTTAAAAACAAACAGAACCTGTTTTCTTTATGCATTGCTTTGTTTTTATTTAAGAAATGTTTCTTTGCAACTTATCTAGTCTCTATTTATACTAAAGTGAGAAACGAAATATTTGCAAAATTTCGTTTGTTTTCGTAACGGCGAAAAGTATTTTAATAAATTTCTCAATACCTCGTTCAAAGGTTTAATATAAATAGTAGTATAAAATCGCAACTTGCTTAAATGGAATTTAACTTGCATAATAGAAGGAATCTAAAGGTGAAGCGGTTTTTGATTTGACTTGTGTCAGATTTGAAATGCATAATTTGAATCTGGAGAACTATTTTATAGAAATTGTGAATATTCTATGAATGCATTTGTATCAGTATTGAAATAATCTATTTACACAAAATAATTTTTTAATAAAAAAAAGTTTTAGAATATTGACAATAATCAGAGAAAATATCATTTATATTTTAGGTAAGAATGGAAAGCTGTAGAAAATACGATTTCATATTTTTTTGATCATAAAAGTAACGAATATATTTGCAGAAAATCATTGTTTTCACTGAATATGTAATATCTTATTTATAAGTTTATAAATATATATAATATATTATTTATATAGTTATAAATATATATAATATATATTTATAAATATATATAAATTATTATTTTTATATCTAGAAATTATACAATTGTTTGTCAAACGAAAATGTTTATTAAAAGTTCAATAAACTTAATATTCATCGTACAATTTTCTCTACTCTCTATTTCCAATAGTTTTTATAAACATAATTTTATTTATGCTCTTCTATCGATTCTTTTTTGTTGTTTTTACCGCTTTGGTACGCATATTTTGTTCTTAACAATATCTACTATATAAATGTATATTTTGTCTCCATCACACTTTAAACATTTGAAATTTAAAAACAAACAGAACCGGTTTTCTCTATTTATACTAAATTGAGAAACGAAATGTTTGCAAAATTTCGTTTGTTTTCGTAATGGCGAAAAGTATTTTAATAAATTTCTCAATACTTCGTTCAATGGTTTAATATAAATAGTAGTATAAAATCGCAACTTGCTTAAATGGAATTTAACTTGCATAATAGAAGGAATCTAAAGGTGAAGCGGTTTTTGATTTGGCTTGTGTCAGATTTGAAATGCATAATTTGAATCTGGAGAAATATTTTATAGAAATTGTGAATATTCTATGAATGCATTTGTATCAGTATTGAAATAATCTATTTGCACAAAATAATTTTTTAATAAAAAAAATTTTTAGAATATTGACAATAATCTGAGAAAATATCATTTATATTTTAGGTAAGAATGGAAAACTGTAGAAAACACGATTTCATATATTAGATCATAAAAGTAAGAATATGTTTGCAGAAAATCTTCGTTTTTATTAAATATATAATATATTATTTATATATTTATAAAATTACCACTCCCCTGCTTCGATTGAAAAAAGCAATATCATATTTGAATTTAGGGGCACATAGAATGATGCTGTGAAAATTGTTTAACATTTGAAAGTTTTAAGAAAGTGGTCGTAATCAAGATCTAACTTAAACACCTGCGGCACTAATATTATTTGTCCGTCATATCTTCTAAACACAAAAAATTTTTTGAGTTGAGCTCTACACGGCAGAGAAATTAATTACAATTTTTTCTTTTGTTACAATAATATTTCAGTAGGAAGCTTTCGCTTACGAATGTCGAATAGACGTTCTTCCAATAAGTCTTGATATGGAAACAAAAAATTAACTAGTAAATTTTTCATCCGCTATACTTTGATCAGAAATAGTAAATTTTTGAGTCTTTTTTCCTCCAAGTCACATTTTTCCAAATTAGGACCACAAAAATACAAAAATAAAAGCTTAGTAAATGAAGCAATTTCTTTCGTGTTTACTGATAAACATATCATATATTATAGAAGAAACGCTTCAATATTGGAAAAAGTATATAGCGCGAGATATGTATTGTTACGTTTAAAACATGTTATTTTTGTTTGAAGGACTAAAGTATACCTTTCCTTATAATATCGTTTTTCATGAAAATATTATATAGTTTTCAAAAATAGCGGTAGTAAAATTGTAAAATCTAGATTTTATTCCGAATGCTGTTAATACCAAAATAGTGCTTTTTGCAGTTCAGTATTGTAAGGATATGTAAAATAATAGCTGAAATTAGGTTAAATCCTAAATAAGTAAAAAATATCCAATTTAATGCGTTATGTATATATATATATTTATCTTATATTTTTATGCAAACATTTTCTTGCATGTATATTTCTTCATTAGTTACATATTTTTTTATATACACTTGCATACAAATTTTGTTGTATAATTCTTGATTTATTTATATTTGATTATAAATTTACATTTGTTTGTTGAAAAAATTTAATTTGAAAATTTTTATTTTCAAGTTTTTTTCAAATATTTGTATTTTTTTTTTTTTTTTTTTATTTTATTGGAAACAAAATATTCGAAATTGTATTAGTATTACAATATCGTTTTCAGCAATACGGTTTATTATAATCGCTCTTTGGTTTATTGGGATATTATTTTAAGTGGAAGTATATAAAATTAAAACTAATTTACTTTAACTGTACATGTGTCACTAAGCATAATAAATGTATCCATGTTATTTTATTATAAATTTTTAAGTAAAAATTCAATATAGAAGCTATTTTTTATTTAAAAGAAATCCTGATATTAAAAAAATATATTTCGGAAGCTCTATTTTTAACGAACAGAATTAAACAGTTTCGTCGAGTTCCATTTAAAGCTATAATCGTTATATGGAAGAACAACCACAAAATTTTATTTGAAAATATTGGCTGCGACTTTTGCGATCTATTAAAATATAAAGAAAAAATGTACGGTAATCATATTAGTAATTTGAATTAACTCAAAACTTTAACATAATTTCTAAAAATTTGTTATGCATATAGTATACTAACATAAGTGTAGATAGATCAAGCCACGCCTACTTTAGAGTAATCATTTTTTTTTTTTTTAATAAAATGTATAAAAATATGTCCAAAATTCAAATGAAAACAATTATCTTTTTATGGGGATTGCAACGATTCTATCCGCCAATTTTTAGTGAAAATATTTACAGCCTTACCTACTACAGAATATAATATTTCAGTCCAATATCTTCACTATATTTACACCATCAACAACTCAAACCATTAAGGTTTTTGTTGTTTTGCTGGACAGGTTTCATACATCCATCCATTTAATCAACCAATATGACAAATAATAGAGTTATAGTTATTAAGAGTCAACTTTAATTAACTTCAAAATATTCAACATGCTTCTAACGATAACTGTCAAATAGTTTGTATTTATATTACTTTGCATCATGCTTGCTTGCAAATTTTGTTCTGTGATGAAACTATATATTTTTGATTGATCTGATGCATTTAGTGTGAAAGTATGTAATCAAGATGCTATTGTTGAGACTGTTTATTATAATACAATATATGATTGAAACACTCTTATAATTGTTAAAAGTTTCAGTATAATTGTATGAGTAAATATGTGTGAATATTTAACTTTCACGTGAATAGAATATGAATTTGAAAAATAAAAAAATATTAATACACAAATTTAACAAATCACAGAAAAAAAAAATTAAAATGGACTTCAGTCGCGAAATTGTTTATGTTAATTCAATTTTTAATTAATATTTCTCCAATCGCCAAATTTTTTAATCAAATTAATTATAATTATGATTGAATGTTTTGTCTAAAATCAACTAAAATTTTACTAATTGAATTCAACAGTTGATTAAATCCTTCCACCAACACAAACATATGAATTTAGTTATAGTCATTTATTAATTTAATTTTTAATTAATTTCTTAATTTGATACTTAAAAATATTTAAATAATGCAAGTAAAATTTAACGAAAGAAATAATAAAACTCTAAATTTGATTATGTAAAATGAAACTTGATACATAGTTTTAACTTGTCATCTTATACGCCTTGTTAAAATTAACGATGATTACGTATAAATAGACTTTTTAAACCTTTGAACTCCTTCCAATAAAGATTTTCATATAATCCTATCAGAGTGCCTTTACGATCTAGGATAGAAATGCCAATAAAAATATTAAAGATATGGCAGATGTCTGAGTAAATCGTAAAGTAAGATCAATATGAACTGATCTGAGAAAATAATTACAAAATGCTTATGTTCCGAATTAAAGTTTTTAAACGATAGAATGAGTCCAAATAGTTCAAAATGGTTGAAAATTAATTCCAAGTTATTCTATTTCCTAGACATATATTTTTTTAAAAGCTTTCGTTTTTTTTTTGTCAAAAACCTTTAAACCAATTAGAAAGTTAATTACATTAATTACTAATATAATTAAATTTTAATACATAATGAATTAATACCTTTATTAAAAAATTATTTGGAATTATTTTTTTTTATAATTGTACGCTGCTTAAAATTACAACTTTTATTCTTACACGAAAAACGACATAATATGGATTGATCTTCTTGAAGACACTACATAATAATTTTTGAAAATTCCAAAACACCCGGTAAATTTTAAAAATTGCGAAAAAATAATATTTTGAAAACTCAAGCAATAAATATGTTTCATTATCTTTAAATTTTAAGTTTTTAAGCTAACTCCAAATTTTGAAGGTATAATGGAAATGTTTAAAATTTATTTACGATATCATCAATAAGATCTGTTATATAAGCTATACTGTGATTTTTCCCCGTAACATTGTGTTACTTAATTAAACATTAATAAAAAGAAATAAGCTCATTTTTTACTAAAATAATCAAATACTACGCAAAATATAATATAGCACTCATAATTATCGATTTTTAATTTCATTTAAACATGCAAAATAAAAAAGCTAAAAGATGACCAGGTAAAGGTCAAATAGCAAAAAAATAAAAATAATAATAACAAATATTATATAATATAATATAATATAATATAATATAATATAATATAATATAATATAATATAATATAATATAATATAATATAATATAATAAAATCTCTTATTTATGATTTAAATAACTTTAACAAGACACAAGCTATTACACTTTTTTGACAAAGATTTCAAAAAGTGATGCAATTATAGGTATATCCAAAAAAATATACTATCTTATAAATTATGCCCTTTTACTGATTTCTCTTAATAGTGGATATTATCGAAACGATTAACTAAGTATACAGTAGCTGTTTGTGTTATTAAATTCAATATATCCTATCTTCGTAGTAATCAGTGCTGCCAGGATGTAAGAAAAAAGGCGCTAAGTTGTACTTTAAATAAGGTCAGAGAATGCTAAATACAAAAAAAAACAAAAATAAAAAATAAGGCCAGAAAAAAGCTTATATATATTTTTTTATTTAAAAATTCATATTTTCTCGTTCTCACTAGGCCTTTATATTTTTAAGGATATTAGTATAAATAAAATAAAGAACGGCCGCCAGCAAAATAAACTAATGGAAAATCGCCCACGAAATTCCCATACAAATTCGTGTCATAATTCATATGTAAAATACCCCAATGTTTTAATTTTTTTGTAATTTTTTAATTAAAATTCCTTTTTGATTAGCAACTTCTAAATTTTTGGAGTGACTTTTTGTTTTTATAAGAATTTTATAAAGTATATTGATAAATAAATAAATAGTGGTTAAAGAAGTCTATTGAAATAACTACGCTAATTGAGAAAGTAAGTCTATATGATGTATTAAGTTATATTTGAGTTAAAAAATGAAGCGCCGCAAGAAAAAATTTTTGCTAAATAAGAAATTAGTTTCTTTTTAGCAAAAGCAATTTCAAGAATCAAAAGAGGCTAAAAAACTATAAGCTAAAGTAAACATTATGAGGCCAAAAGCAAAATAAAAAGGCTATATTTATCATCAAAAAAGGCTAAACTGGCAACACTGGTAGTTATCCTTCAAATGTATGAATAAATAAAAAAATATTTATATGAATCACAGTATAACAAAAATCCAAATTTTTTTTCACGATAGAAATGTGCAAGTATTGTACTTAGTATTTTTTTTTCGTTTGGCTTCAAGTACCAAAATGTTATTGTTTTAACTTTGTAACTTTACTCTACGTCTACACCGATACATTTTTATTTCGTAACATAAGAAATAACGTCGGCAGGAAAACGGGAACAAATTTATATTTCCAACTTTATGTTAAGGGGTGAAGAATACGTCAGAAATTTAAATTTAAATTTAAATTTGCATTTTTATTGAAAATTTTATTTCTTCCGTTTCTATTTTTTTATTTATCTTATTTGTTTTATAACAATATTCATTCATTTTGCACCTTGTTCTTGTTAAAAAGAGTAAAATATTAAAATATAACATTAAAATTGACAGCTTATGTTAAACATTATTGCTCAACTTTGCATTTAAATATTTATTGCGAAATAAACTCCACAATAGATCTCTTATTGGTTCACAGGTAACATTTTTGAGGAAAGAGATAGAATTTGACAATTACCAACATAAAAATGTCTACGTGTAGACTAGAGGTTACTGCGTAGAGCAATTTGAAAACTGTTCTCAACAACAAAGTTACAAATATAATTTTGAGTTTAGTGAGACCTGAAGCATGCAAAACTTATACAGTAACATTTAAAGCCATCATATTAAAATTTTAAATAAGTATTACTTTAATTGGAAGACTTTAAAATAGATGTAAAGGCTGAGGGGACGCAGAGTGGCTAATTTTGAATTTCTTAATTTGTGCTTTTTATCTATGGTATCAATATTAAAGCCAAAAGATAATTCTAACACTATGTTTAAAACCTTTCATTTTTGGGCTATCTACAAACAACATATTTTGTAAGGAAAAATGATCTATCTATATACCCATCAACATTTTATTATACTAAATGATATCATGATATCTTAAGTTTATAGACAGGAATAAAATAATTGAAATAAAATTAGTGGTTATAAACAAAATATCTTAAATACCAAAAGCAGTTTCTTAAAAATTTAATATTTAAATAATATTTAAAAACGGTTGAATTTTTTTATATATAAATCAAGATCAATTTACCTTTATTTCATGAGCAGCGGAGAATGGAACAAAATAATATTATATATAAATTAATAAGAAATTATGACCATAGAGTAGATTATAATCTAGACTATAGAGTAGACTATAATTTGGACTATAGAGTACCGTATAGTGTGGAATATAGAGTAGACTATAGCCTGAACTATAGAATAAACTATAGAATAGACTATAGAGCAAACTATATTCTTGAGTATAGAAAAGACTATAAGCTAGAATATAGAGTAGACTATAAAGTAGTTCATAGATCATAGTATACCGTCTTTCATTAATGATTCTTCTTCTTATTTTTACTCTCATAAAAAAATGGTAACTAGATTCATTTTTTTAAGTTTACGGATATATTTCAAAATTTTAAATCATTAAAAATAGATAAAAATAAATTAAGAAAAAATGGCTATCTACCATAACATCGCGAATAATGAGGTAAAAAAAGTTAACTTTAAGTATGAAGTTTAGTAGAAGTAATATTCCTGAACAATTTCGGTTTTGAAGATAGTCCTTTTTGAACATAAACCCTCGATAAGCATTATTTTTACTTTATTAACTAATTTTGTAACCAGACTGTCCGGTTCATGTAAAACAAAGTAAAAGCTTAATGAAATTTTTCACGAGCAATTATTTTGGCAGGAGTATGAAGACTGTTGAAATTGATTATGATAGATTCATTATTTCACCTGGCCCTCCCAAAATAGGGTTTAAGTCAGTTAAATGTCTGAAATATAAAAATATTTTAACGAAATTTGACACAAATAAAATGTATATAAGCGCTAGAATGACTGCCATAAAGATCGGCCTACAAGTGAATATAGCTCGCATCTAAGATCCACTTCCGAAAGTTACTTTAGTGGACATAAATTTTAAATAAATATTAATATCAAATGTCTTACATAAATAAGTTTTATATAAGTATACAACTTTTTTTGGTCACTCTTCCAGAATATATTTTTTGTTTGTTTACCCAACATTTAACTAACATAATTTTTTTTTTGATTCCAGCTTCGTGATTTGAGAATTTTACAAACAAATTTAAAAAATTGTGGAAAATTGACAAACTGTTGATATAAGTTGTGAGGAAACCGCTGACCCGAGCACCTTTGGGTTTGCTTTATACGTATCTACAGTAAGATTCCTCTTGAAAACATTAAACAATTTATATAAGCTCATAACAAGTTATAAAAATAAATAAGTCAAAAATTTATTTCGACCTAAATATCTCTTCAAAAAGAGATAACCGGCACATGAAAGCCATATACGAGATATCCACTTTTATTGCAAGGTTTTCGCAATTTTTTTTAGTTTGCACCCAGGGTGTCAGCTAGGGGCAGGCAAAATTTATTGAACTAGGTAAAATACGGATTCCCATTGAGAAGTTGTACTTTATTATTATTCTGTTTTTAAGAAGCCATCGTATTTTGGTGTTTTAGTTGAAACAACTTTTTATATATGATTTAAAGGACTGAAAATAATAAGAGGCTTTGCCAGGCCAACCAGGAAAGTCGCCATCAAAGAAAAATAACCCAAGTAATGTTCTGTATTTAATGGGATCTATTATGCGCTGTTAAACCAGGGATAAACTAGCATTAGAGGCCTGTTCTGAACACAATTGATCTGAAAAAAAGAGCTTTGAACGAAAAAGGGACAGATTGTGCGACCAAAGCATGCTCGGCCTGATGTTGTTCGACCTGTGAAAAAGTGGCTGGGAAATTTTTATTAAAAAACGATGAGAATTAATGCATATATTAATATATTTTTTTGGAAATACTGAAATATTTTTGATTATTATTTTTTTAATTTTGCATTTGTAAAGTTAAAAAATTCAAATTTAGGATTTTAAAAAATCCTGAAAGGGTTCGCGTGGTGGGTTATCGCGGGAACCAATGAGGTAGAATATTATCTTTAGTTCCGTTTCACTGAATTTGGAAAAATTACTTAAATATAATGCCTTAAGAAAAGTGCGATCACTTAAAAAAGAAAAGGTCAGATGAAAATTTTTCTATCTTGGTTTATTTATTGTCAAATTCGACAATGTAATAAACTACACCATAACGTACGAGTGTTAAAGTAATTTTCGGATGAGGTTCTTGTATAGAAATTATGAGAGTATACGAACCGATCCTTGTTAAAATTTATGCTCAGAGACCGAAAGTAAGCAGTATATTTATTTTATATGGCATCATTTTAAAAAAAAATAGATTTTTTGTGTTATATCACAATAAGATGTGAGAAAGTTTTAGATATGTGGTTGAGAGAATTAGATTAGTATAAACAAAAATGTGCATCACTTAAAAAATTAATGCCTGTAGCATTTCATGGAATTGTGCTTTTTCTTAATATATATATATAGAAATGATAACACTTATTACTATAAAAACCAACAAAATTTTCTACTACTACTAATGTTCTCTACCATAAAAAACAACAAAATGTTGTAAAGGTTATATTGTACACAGTTATTTGGTGTGACTTCTTTTTATAACTTAAAATAAATGCGGTTTTTTAGATTTTTATTAAGGAACGAGTTATTTTCGGTTTCTGTTATATATGTACATTAAAGATCCTAACGAGAAAAAGTTACAAATATATCCCTCTATAAATAAAGATTCTTCTGTTCTTATATGATTCCCAAAATATTACATGTGAATGTTTAAATTTACGTGAGGTAGTAAATTTTCAAAAAACCTCTAAAAATGCGTATTTCTTTCAATATCATTATCATAATTTTCGTTAAAAGAAAATTTACTTCAAATTGTAACAAAGACATACTAAGGCTTGGCATATTTATTTAAATAATTGTAATGTCTCTTTTCAATCGGGGAATATTAAGATTTTACTAAGCATTTTTGTTACATTTTCTTTATTCAAACATATAATTTTATATATTTCGGAATTCTTCAACATATATTGGGTTTTAATGTAAAGTTGGAATGATCTATCCTGATTCCTGATACTATTGAAGATTACACTTTACTAATCCTTTAACAGAGAGAGAGACTCAATTTTATGCATTTAGTTCCTGAAATGTAAAATTAGTAATTTTTGCAAATAAATCACATGGAAATATTTATTATAATTAAATATAGATGAATTTATGAAAAATATAATAAGTTCGTTTATAACCGCGATAATAATCGAACTAAAGAGATTTTAGAAATTTATTCACTATTTTACATGATTTACCAGATTGGATCTTGTACGGGAACTATGTTCAATTATAGAAAGATCCTCTAAAAATTTTATAATGCGATTTATACTGATTCAAATTCTAATTGTTGCAAATAAAGTTATAAATTAAATTACTGATATTAAATTTATACGCGTTATAGTGTCATTCTGATATTGGTATTTTATTGAATGCCGATAAAAATGTATATTCTACGATTTTCATATAAATATGCTTATATTTAAGACAGTTATGATCACCAAATCAATTTTTCGGGGAACATTTTTTACATTATTATTAAATTATTATTAAAAAATATTTAAAATTGTAAAATATATTTCGAAAAAATAACATTAATGCAGCCAGAATATTTCTAGAATTTAAAAAAATTTAAATGTTGAAGCTAAAAGTACAAAATTTGAGATTCAGAAATACCATTATAGTGTTTTTATAATTAATACATTTCAGAATAATTTGTTCAACAATATCAAGGTTACTTAAGGATAAAATATTTTAAGGACATTTTTGCTATTATAAAGAATCGCATGATTAAAATAAAAAGTGATAATGGAATTTCTAAATTATATTCCATCATTTGATATCCATGTGGACACTGTTCAACAAGAACAGATTTTAAAATAATTTATAAAAAAACTGTACTTTGTTTTAATTTTGTAGTCCTTTTAAAAGATAATCGAACACGAAATGAAAAAGAGTAGAAATTCCTATTATAAAATTTCTCTATATTCAAATGTATTTGATTTTTTTCATGTGCGAGAAATTCTGTTTTACGGTGTAGTATATGTGGATATGAGCACTTACATTATGAGTGAAAGTTAAATGCTAGTACAACATCATGTTTGACTGCAGAAGATTGTAATGTGAAGTGACTTTAAAATTCTGCATTAATTTTAAAAATATGAACAAAAATATATATATTTTTTTTTAAATCTAAACATTGTAAATTGTGACTTCATATTGCAATGTTAAGATTTGTCTATCAGCATGGACAAATGTTATATCCATATTACGCAAAATTATATAGCTAATGTATTTATACAATTACTGAGGACTTTTAATAGAGTAAATGACATTTACTACAAATTTCTAAGAATTTTGTTTTCAATTGCTGTTGTATGGAGGGAATAATTTCCATTATGCAGTAAAAAGTAAATTTTTCTTAAGAATTGCATTTTTATTTAACTAAATATATATTCCTTCCAAAAATAACATAAATATAAAAGTTTGAAATTCAGTATATATAATCTTCAGCATAAAGTATTAATTTTCGAAGTTCTTTGAAATACGACATCCTTCTGACTTTAGAAATTCACTTTCCGAATGATCCCAATAATTGAGAGATATCTGTAATACGCCTAAAGAAGAAGAAGGGGAGTTTGGTATAAAAAATTGCCAACACCAATCTATATACCGACAGCTTATATTCAAAAAGGACTATCTGTAAAACCTCATTTCTTCAGGAGTGCTTAAAAACCACATCTTTCACTTATTTTTTATAGTTTTGCAATCACGTCTTCCACGATTTATTAGTATTACGTCTGCTAAACTTCACACTTAAAAATAGATCTTGTAATACCACTATTCATAAAGTTATTGTAGATAGCAATTTTTTAAATTTATTGTTAATATACGTTATAAAACCCTTAGATAGCTCATTTTATTTATCGAAAATTGAAGGCGTAAAAGATAAAATTTTTAGTAGAAATTTGACAATGTATTAAATGATATCATATATTCCAATCAAGAGCTAAAAAATAACGAAATTTGGTAGTTAGCAGGACCGTCTTTAAACGTTACCACTTTAAAATAACAAGTGTGGATGCTAACAAAAACAAAAAAAAAAAAAAAAAGACAAAAATGTGTTCAAATTATAAATTAATATTGAAAAAAAATCCATACGAACAAATGCAAATAATTCTTTGCTAAAAATATCATATTAATATCTCAATTATAATTAAAACATTCAAATACGCTGTTTACAGATTAAATAATAATTTTAAATTTTGCATTATATCTATGGACTTTTAAAAAGTGAACCTAGTTCTTAATTTTTTTATGAGAGTAAAAAATAAAAAAAAAAATCGTTAGAGAAAAACCTTTAATCGACTCAGCAATTTATCATACATATTATTCTTAAAGCTATTTACAATATAAATGTTTTTCTTAATTATTCAATAATAAAGTCTTACTATTTAACTAAGTTAAAAATACTTCTCTGAAATTGGATTCAATAAGAAATCAACATATGGATAAAAACTGTTGAAATTATTGGTTCGAAATTTCTAGTTGGACGATTTGGGATTACGAATTCGATCTTACGAAGCAGGAACTCGGAATTAATTGAACCGTTTACTAAATTAATTAGAAATGAAATACTAATATATTTTCTCCTACTTTCAAGAGTAGGGAGATCAATAAGCTGTAATCGACTTTCATATGATGGTAAATCAATATTAGGATTCCATTCAATGATTCGATTCAATTTTCTTTATATGAATGAAGAAATTGAGGCGATTTTTCTGAAAATCTACAGATAGCTGTTGCATAAATAAAAAAATAGCTGTTGCATAAAAAAAAAAATAAAAAACAAATAACAAAATTAATCATCAATTTTTTGAAAAAGAAATATGAAAAAATTTATATTTTAAATAAAAATGTATGAATTACCTATATTCTCTTTTTGTGTTCAGCTTTAAGACACCGACTTTAAACCTCAAATATTTTTTGTTAATTTAGATTTTTTAAATAAATTTTTGATGCAAATATGTGAACAATAGCTCGTGGAGTAAAACAACAAACAATCAAGATCTGGAATAGTTCTATTTGGAATCGGCAAGCACTCAGATTTAAAAAATCCCAAAAAGTTTTTTTCTTTCTTTAGATTCCTGTAATAGCGGATTTTAGCATATGTGTACAATTCGTATAATGTAAACTAAAAACACTTGTAGAAATAAGCCAACTTGTGCTCAATTAATGTGTTGTTGACCAGTGCTTAATTATATTTTGGACAAGTGGTGAAACCAAAACTTTCAAAATTTTAATTTCTTGCAGTTTTTCGATTAGAAATTTTTCTCCGTTTCGAGTATTGCAAAATAAAGAATGGAAGTTCATTTCTCCTGTAATTATGAATCGTTTGATATACATCGCGTTAATATGACCGCAATAGCAGTGTTTAGGGGGTGTCCAAACTTGGGGAAAAAACGTGAATGGCTCTAAGAGGTGCCTTTTTCGCAATGCACACTCACAGCGTAATTTCAATGAATCTGAAGTATCGCATGATCAAAAAATATTTCCATATTACATTTTATAATCGATGTGGTGCAATAAAATATTAATTTGCAAAAATATTATAACGCATTAAATCGATCTGAAATTTTCGTACTTCATATTAACATTTTTACATCTATTCCGTTTTATTTAAGCGAAAAATATGTTTCAACAAAAGAAATCCATATTCACGGCTTTAGAACGTGGTATGTTTATTATTTCATAAATCATTTATACCACACCCAAGCACAATTATGTTCAATAATATAAAAATTGATATTGGACTTAAAGTGGAATTTTTATAATATTTTTAAATTTCTAAATTTTAACTACCGCAACATAAACGGTCATTGCTTGTTCATTGATATAATTTAAAAATATTTTTTGATTGTCAAATATTAAAAATATATCAAAAAATTTTATAAAATTAAAAAAACTTTGTTGATTAAACTTTGCTTAATGAAATTTTAAAAATCATTACGCGATTGTCTTCGGTTTATTAACAATATCGTGTCATTTATAATTTGTATTTTTGACAGTATGATAAATTTTTAAATATTGTTAAAAATGGAATTTTGGCAATTTTTTATAACTTTTTATCTTAAATCTCCATAACAATAAAGTCGTTCGCTAAAAATTGTTCATGCGAACAGATTTATGTTTCATTAAGGCTAATATTTAGTAGAGTTGATGTGCCATTGAAAAGATTTTCAAATTTTTTTGAATCCCAAAAGTAAATAAAATTTCTTATAAAAAAAAATTTATCAAAAATTAAAAAAATGTGTCGAACATTTCTTATAAAAAAATTATTTTGTGCAAATTTTGTAGAAATATACTAATGTGTAAGAGATTTATGAGCGATTTATGGGCTAGGTGAAATAATGGACCGATTTCAATTGGGTTTTTCCTTGGACTAGAAATTCTAACTCCATTGAATTATTTTCACAATTGTGATCTGTAGTTTACTTATAAGGTTTACATGGATGGATAGAGGGACGAACGTCGTTAAATCGATTCAGAAATTTATTCTGCGTTTAAGATATATCTTAAACCAATTTTTTTTTGGGAGTTTGAAACATCTGTATAAATACATAGATCATTAAAACCCACAGCAAGAAAATCTGTCCCTAAATGAAGTTTGAAATTTTCAATTTGTGGACAATAAAACAGAAATATTTTATGTTTTATTTTTTGCTTTGCGATATAAATATAGTTCTAATACAAAGATTTTTTAACAATAAGAATATATTTGAATTTTCTGTCAATTAAATATACAAACCTAAATATTCATTATGAAATAATGTTCATATTAATTATGGAAAAATTTTTTCTCATTTAGGCATGATAGCTAGCAATTGCTCGGTTGACGAAGCATTAATTTGTAAAATTTAAATAATGATTTCCCTTTATAATGACTTAAAGCTACATTCGTAGAAGTAGTGGAGAAATATCAAAAGTATTTTTGAGCGCTTAAATGTATTAATATTAAATAATTAGTCATGCTATAAGTTTAAAACCTCTTACCGTAATTCTTTTGGAATTGGCCATATGTCAGTAAATTACTTACCTATGCTTGACTTATTTGTACATATTTTATTTGTATCACAAGTACTTTATTACAATAAAATATATATATTCTTACAAAATGCATTTAATGTACACTAAGCCCTCGATTTCGTTTGCGTCGCTGTTTGAAATTTTTATAATTTGATTTGCGTCGTTATGATTTCAATTTGCGTCGCTATGCTTCGTAATTGTTAGTCACAGGTGTGGAGGTATAAAAGGAAATTTTAATGGAAAAAAATAGATTAAATTCTCTGTGTTAAGTTAGAAAATAAAAATAAAATGTATATAAGTATTTTAATTTCACCCCTTTTAAAAAAAAATATATATATACTCTTTTTTTATTATACCCACCACCAATATATATTGGGTTTATCATTCATTATCATTTGTAAAATGTTGATAAAAATCATTTAAGATCCGTATTTCTATCTGTTGAAAGTAGGATAACGCTCGGGGGGACCACCAAGGCGAAGAAGTGTGGATCAAAAATCGATTAATAAACAAACAAGTTATGGGCCAAATACTAAAAACACAGCGTGTCCATTGTAACTTCAGTTCATACTTTTCTGCTGATATATCTTAAACAAAAGCATGTAACAACACAATTTTGTACAGATAGTTCGAGGATCAATATAAACTTAGAAACCAAAAATGGTCGTGGTCCGCCCACCTTCCATATAAGGTGAAACATCAAGGAACTTTTGTGCAAATAGTTCAAGGAAAACTGTAAACTAGGAAACCAAAAATTGGCATGGTCCGATCACCTTTCATACCAGGTGAAATTTTTAAAAGTTACAGATGATGGGTATATAGATTCGGCCAAGCCAAATATAACATTCTCACTTGTTAAAAAATAAATTTTTTTCTGTTCAAATATTTTTATTCTAGAAATAATTATTTAAAAAAGTAGTACAATTTCATAGAAAATAGTGATTCTCCGTTCGTCGGCGATTTAGTATACACTCGGGGCCTCAGTGTATACAAAATAATATTGCTTTGAAGATGCTACAAGCATATATAAGATGTATGTATATTACATCTAATGTAAATACATAAAGAAAAGATTCAAAAACATGAGTTCACCTCAACATATGTAAAATGTTCATCAAAGATATGAGTAAACCTTGAGATAATAGAGTTATTAATAATTTGTTGTTGAAAATGTAATTGTTAAATGATTCCCAGTTGGCCAAATAGACTTAGATGACATTGTTAACCAACGATTCATGCATGACATGTCCAATGTGAAGGAAATCCTCGTTAATGACAAGAGAAGCGGTAAAATCTTGAATACTATCTTCTTTTAAACGCACCTGAGGGCAATATCAACGACAGTTTTTTTAAATATTGTCATCCTTAAGAGATGCTAAAGACAAGAACAAAGACAATGTCTTAAATGTTGGCTTATATTAAAATTTTGTGACGATTGGACGAAAGACAATTAATGTTGTCTTCTAATAAACTTTATTAACGTAGACTTTGACACATTCTTTAATTTTATCCAGTATAGGCTAATTTTGATGACAATATGAACCTCAATGTCATGAATGTGTCATCTATGAACGAAGTTAAAGACAAGAAAGCAGACAATGTCTTCAGTGCAGTTTTTTCACAACAAGATTAATGAATGTTTTCTCTTTGTTGATGACAATATGTTTCATGTCGTCTTTTATTAACCTAAATTGCCGACTAGAAGACTAAAAATATCTAAAAGGTTTTCATTAATAAACTATGTTGATGAGAACATAAAGAATAATGTCTTAAATGTTTTCTAAACATTAAACATTAAAATTATTACTTTAAATGTACATATTTTCAGGTGGCACCAATAAAACATATACTCATATGAGTGGAAATTTAAAAAATGGATAAGATTCCTTCAGCAATTACTTATTTATTTTTTAATTGTAATTTAATTTAATGTTTTAATTTTAGTTATGAAAATATGTATGTATACAAAATAGACGATATTAGCATATACGACAAATCAAAGGACATTGTACCCAATGTAATCATTGACGATTTAATTACGAATTAATCGTATATTAATCGTTATCGACAACATTAGCAACAAACAATTAATCATATCGTTGACGAATATATAGATGAATATGTCGTTAATTTTATCGTTATCTTACTAATGGCAAGATATGCGACATTGTATCTCTTTTAGTCGTGCACGATTTTCGCGACACTTGTTTGAAAAAGTCATTGAAGATTTCTCGGCTGTCCTACATATGTTGTACACCCATTCTCAAAGATGTCTTAAAGATAAGGCTAACTGGGTTATTACACTGCATTCATACAAGTACACACAAACTGTTAGGCAAGTATTGCAGATAAAAGACTCATGAACATGGTATACACAAACAAACACGAACTTATACATATTTTGTTATATGATCATTAACTGATTGAAATTCAATAAAATTTGTTTGAGATTTTACTAATTACAGCTTCAAAATAGAATAATGACTAAATCGGATGTAATCCACTTAGAGACAGAAATTAAATTATATGAAATTTTGAAATTGGAAAACTTTTTTGTTTACATTGCAATCAATCAAAAGATGACAAATTATTTTAAGAACATTTTAAAGAATTTAAAAAATTAGCTTGATTACACTTAAAACTAAACTTTTGTATTGAAAATTTTAAAAGTTCCTTTTAATTCTTTATAAATTGGACCGTCCCACTTAATGCACTTATATATATTTGATATAAATTTATATACTCTCATGTGGACAAATATTGAATTAAAAGGAAAAGTCCAATAAAATAATTAATAATTCTTGAGCTTTCAGTAATATCTGAAGTATTGTAGGTATTGCATTAAATGGAAATATTCTAATTATAAATATTGGTAAGGTTTCCAGGGTTATACTATATTGGCAATATTAAAAAAAAAACAGATTGAATTGTCAAAAACCTAATTTGTTCAACAAAAAATGCATGTAGTCATATATATTTTGTTTTTAATAAATTAATAATTTTTTTTGCAATTTTAGTTTGAAGTGACTCTCACATAAACTTCTAGTTGTACTCGTATTATATGGGTTTTGTTTTTAATATGTAAATTACTATTTTAAGAAGTTATAACGGTAGATAAACTTATGTTTTTAAATTTAAAATTATATAAACTAGATTTTCATTTCTCAAATGGACTTTAGCTATATAACTATAAAATATTAACACATTTTTCCATTCTTCCTACACTTTAAACGTTTCAATTATAACGTTATATAAAAAATAATATTTTAATGTAATCATAATTTTGGACATCCGAAAAAAGGGACGTTATAGAAAAAGAGAAATTCAACAAAAGAAAATATAAAAAATGAAAAGGAAACAAAAAACATATTGTATTAAAATCAAATACTTATGAATTTATTATAAATCCACAATTTATTTACAGTGACAGCTGTCAAAGGTCATAATAATCTGCGTATAACATGCTTGTTTTTAACACACACAAAAACATTACAGTGATGTGTGGTTTTATTTGATTGTATAGTTTATTTTTACAAAATATAAAAATATGTAAATGTGTTGAAATGCAGTTTGTAAAGGATTGTATAATTTGTAGAGAATATACAACTTTATATACAAATAAATATATTACGCATTATATATTCTGAATGTTTGAGTGTATAATAAAGAATGTTTGTTATTAGCATTATTATTATTATTATTATTATTATTATTATTATTGTTATTATTATTATATTTAATATAAGATTATATATAAGATTACTGTCTATCTTTTCACGTTTTGCATCAGTTTTCATTCATTTTGTATTTTGCGTATGTTTTCAATTATATTTGGAATTTTCTCAATATTAACTTTCGATTTCATTTATTTCAATAGAAATTTTCTAAATATTGTATAGAAAATCTCAATTTTATTTGAAATTTTCCTAATTTTTGTGAGGAAGGTTTACAATTTCTCTTAGAAATGGTGTATAGTCAAATAACATTTATTGAATTGTAGGCCTAGAAAAATTTTAACGTCTAAGCTGACTGAGTGCCGCTGAGTTATCCGCTATTATTCTACACCATTTGCAGTTGTATTTTTGTATGCGAACGAATCTCTGCGCACGCGTAAAATATCTTTTCCCTTTTCGAATTTCACGCTATTGACATCATCAGACAAGAAGCGTCCAATAAATGCACCTAATGTCATAAAAACATTTGTTAATCCTAAAGATTGTGGATAAACATGATTTAATATTAATGGTCAAATATTTGCGTATTTTGAATCAATTTAGATAATTTATCTAATAGTTCCGATGTTTACTACAACTGAAATATTGAAAGTTTTCTACAAAAAATAGAAAATGAATGAAAACTGATGCAAAAAGTCGAAAGAAAGAGAGAGTAATCTTATTTTCTACAATAATAATAATAATAATAATAATAATAATAATAATAATAATAATCATAATAATAATAATAATAATAATAATAATAAAAATAACAATAATAATAATAATAATAATAATAATAATAATAATAATAACAATAATAATAATAATAATAATAATAATAATAATAATAATAATAATAATGTCAATAATGTATAATCCTTATTTTACACACAATCATTTAAAATATACGACGCATATATAAAATATGTGTGTATATCCATATATATATAATTGTATATTCTCTACAAATTATACAAATCAAGTTAATATTGAGAAAAATCCAAATGAAATTGACAATTTCTAGTTGATATTGAAAAAATTCCAAATGAAGAGATTTTTAATTTGAATTTGTAAAAATTCCAAATAATATTTAGAAAATTTAAAAAAAAAAATGAGAAATTGGTAAATGAAAAAATGGGAAAAAATGAAAAAATTAATTGAAAAGAAGATTATTAAAAAAATAATAATTGTTTTGTAATATGCCATGCGAAGCTATGTAATTTTTTATCGTATTGATCAGGGCTAGTACATTATTAAATTGGCCAATTCTGTGTGGCTTTATTATTTGTGGTCTTAGCCAACAATTACCAATTTTTTTTTAATTTTTTTTATTAATACGAGCAAAAAAATGCAACTCTTAAAAGCTCAACGAAATTTTTTTCAATTTTCATAAAAATTATTATTGAAAAGTGGTACAAGTTAAAATTTAATTTCGTTACCATCAATTACTACCAATACATTTACGTGTATTATGGTTATATTACTACAAATAATATCAATAATATCAAAAAAAACACTATATTCTTCATTATTTTTAGGAATTTAGTAGTATTTTAGAATAACATATGATGATGGTACTGAGATGATATGGGGATTCGTAAAAATTATTTTAGAGATAAAATATTAAAACGACCGTGTCAGTAAAATTTTATATAAGTCATATAACAGAAGATATTTGATATTACCGGAATGATCACATGTGGCCATTTAATGCTACTACTGCCACCAATTGCTGATTTAATAATGCTATTTTGTGGTAACGGGAGATCCTTCTAAGACACTATCCATATATTATTTCCGTATTTCCTTTTGGATGATATAATGGCCACTTTAAACTAATTTTACTCTATACCCATACATTTCGAATTTACACTATCTAGGTATGTATATTTCCTTAAATATTCGTCTGCAATAGTAAAGAAGTGCAAGAGTCCAATAATCACGTAGGATGAAATTTTATTTATTTGATATAGGAACAATGTCAAAATAGCTATAATTCTCAAGTATTTTTCCCTGTGTTAGAATTTTCTCCAGAATCCAAATCGATGGAAGCAATAAGAAGTGTCCGACCATTGCAAAAATATGTACATTGAGCTGCTGATTCCATCACAATAACGATCGAAATTGTCACGTTATTTCGGACAAAAGCTCTTATACAATTATGAAGTGTCAAGTTAAGCCAAACTATCAAATATTTGGTGTCTTTTTCATAGAGAATTTTTGTAAGATTTAAAGTTAATAAAAAAGAAAATAATAATTCCAAAAATGTCAATCTTTATGGAAAATTTTCCAAAATAGTTTAGAAAAATAGGCAAAATTTAATAGAAAATGGAATTATTTTCTAATGTTTATATTATCTTTAGATTTCATCTCTTGTAGTCAATATATAAGAGTAGAAATAATTAACAATATTAGGGTTCTCAATCTTTTCCAATAATAATTTTTATCAAAATTTTAAAAATCATGTTCATTTGTTTGGAGTTGCACTTTTTCGCTCGATCAAATTTACTACTATTTTTACTTATCACTTAATAATTTTCCTTACAGAAAAAATATTCGACAAAATTATATGTAATAAATTCTATGGCCACAAATAAAAAAATACAACAGCACTGTTATATCGGGACTCGCTATAAGCAATGTATATACGTAGGAAAAGGAAGAAATTGTTTTATTGGTCAACTGACATATTATTATCAAAATCAAAAGACGTTAGTTGAGTGATGTCATTTGGGTCTGCTATAACCCGCAATGATTATACTTGGCTTGGAAGCATCAATTATTTCTTCCAAGAATACAAGCTTTTCTTCATTGGAATATTCGTTCTTGATTTCACACAACTTTATGGAGCTAAGCATCAGTAAGTAAGGGCTCATTCTGAATAATATCATTAAAAAAACAATGCTCTTAATTATTATTTTTTATTTTAATTCTATCAAAATTAAGATACAAAAGCATAATTTATAAAAAATTTCCAATTTCATTTGGATTTTTTCCATTCTCATATTTTTGTAATATCAAGTTGAAATTCTCAATTTTATTTGGAATTATCTCAATTTCAAATTGAAAATCTCATATGGAATAATATGGAATTTTCTCAATAGCAACCAGAAATTCTCAATTTCATTTGGGCTTTTCTCAATATTAAATGGAAACTCTCAATTTCAATTGCAATTTTGTCAGCATGAACTCAAGGTTGTCAATTTTATTTGGTATTTTCTCAATATTAAGTACAAATTCTAATTTTTTTTTTATTGAAATTATATATTCGTTACAAAAAAATTTAGTGCCTCAGCGTCCATTGGACATTATTGAAGCCAGTTGGCAAAATATACAAATTATACAATATACAAATTAAAAATATTTAGTATTCAATAATGAAAAATTAAATTAAAAAATTAAAATTAAATAACAAATTTATATATATATAACAATGAGATCATTAAAATAGAAGCATTTCTATATTCTCTAATAAATATTTCTTTATTTCTTTTTTAAAAATCGATATTCTTTCAATATTTTTAAAATTTTCTGGAATATTATTATATTCCAAACTACCCAAGTGTTCAACCCTTTGCTTGGTAGTCTCCAAACGACATCTCGCAACTCTTAAGTTCCACGCATTTCTTGTATTAAATGTATTTTGATTTCTTCTAAATGATATAGTGTGAAAACCTATATTATTTAAAGTTTTAAAAACATACAATAGAAGTTGCATTTTGTGCAAACCATAAACAGGGAGTTTGTAGTTGACACATCTTTATATAGAGATAATGTTGAAAAAGTTAACGGTAGATTAAAAATAGTTTTAAGTGCTTTGTTTTGTGCTCTCTGAAGTGATTTTAATTCATTAGTTCTGTTATACCCATAAACAATAGCCAAGTAGTTTAAATGACTTTGAATTAGCGATTGGTAAATAATAAGTTTCGTTTTTATGTTGAACTTACTCTTAAATTTGTAAATTAAACCAGTAGCATTCACGACCTTAGATTTTAAATGTTTAATGTGAATGTCCCACGATAAATTACTTTGCAAGTATATTCCCAGATATTTTGTAGAAATTGATTCACGTACTTCTTTTCCATCAACAAAGATGCTAAAATTTTGATTATGAACAAGATATGGTCTAAATCTTAACAATTTGGTTTTATCAGCATTTAAACACAATTTATTTATTCTAGAAAACTCTGCAATAATTGCTGCATCATATTCCATTTGAATTTTTACAGATGTTTCGTATTTATATGGATAGAAAACACTAATGTCATCAGCAAATATGCATAATTTTCCAAAAAGTTGTAGATTCTTTATATCATTAAGAAAAACTTTAAAAAGTAACGGACCCAATACACTACCCTGCGGGACTCCATAATCAACAGCACCCATGCGACTCTTATGACTATCAGCCTCAACATATTGTTTCCTATTTGTTAAGTAACTTCTTAACAACGCTAGTGCACTTATATTTAGGCCATAATAGGAAAGTTTTTCGATAATTATATTGTGATCTATCAGATCAAAAGCTTTCGTAAAGTCATAAAAAACACCTGCTACGCCGCTAAATCCATTATCCAATCCTTGACATATATTGTTCACTAAATTAACAACAGCTTCTTCAGTACCGCATACTTTTCTAAAACCATATTGACATTCTTATATCAAATTATTTTCATCTAAATAAGATGATAATTGCTGGTAAAGAATTTTTTCGAATATTTTATCAATTATAGGAAGTAAAGCTATTGGTCTAAATTGTTTTATTTGCATCGCGTTATTTTCTTTAGGTATCGGAATAATTTTTGCTATTTTTAAATCTTCAGGATATATAGAAGAATCGACAACGTTATTGAAAATATTCGTGAGATAAGGAGATATAATATCTTTGCACATAAATAACATTCTTGGTGAAATTCCATCATAACCACAACATTTATTTAAATCAAATTTCAAAGATAGTTGTATGACAAAATTTAAAATCACTTTGACATCGGTTTAGCGTTCTTAAACTATTACATGTGTCTCCAGGTAAACATTCAATTTGTAGCCTCAAGGTCCTTGGAACTTGAAGAAAATATTCGTTAAACATGTTACTTTTTTGGTTGTCTGCAACAAGGTGTCCATTAGCATCACAAATTTTTATTTCTCCCTTTGGTTGCCTACCAAGATGTTCATTTAAAAATTTCCAACATTTTTTGGAGTCTTGTTGAATTTGATTTAAATTTTTATAATAATAGTTGTTCATATTTTCTTTACACGCCTTCCTAATTACACGACTTATGCGCTTCAATCTGTCCTGAACATCACTTTTTCCTTGTCTCCGAATTTTAAGTAGTTTTTTCTTGTAATTTATAAGTTCCATTAAATTTTTATTCATCCAAGGTGTTAGTTCATTTTTTACTAATTTGCGTTCACATTTTTCAGTAGTACTATTTTTAGCTGCAAGTGCAATATACTGTAATAATTGGGACATATCTTCTGAAGGATTTCCGGATTCTTGGTACAAAAGCAAAGTGTTGTTTAGAATTTCTCTAGTTTTTTCATAATCACAAAGTCGTTTAACACTTTTAACATAATCAGAGTTTTTAATATTAGTTTTAAGTTTACACGAAATTATATTGTGATCAGTCAAACTGCAATCAATAGTATCTATAAAAATTTCTTCTAAAATGTTACTATATACATTATCAATACATGTTTCAGATCCAGGGCGTGTTATAAATTCATGACAATTTTTATAATTAAAACTTGACAGTATATTTATTAAATCTGAAGATAATGGGCCTCGTAAAAAATCAATATTAGAATCGCAAACTACAATGCTGGGATGTCGACCACAAAAAACAAGTAAATTTTCCAAAAATTCCGAAAAAGTGTTAAAACAGTTAGTTTTAACGGTTTACCATTAATTTTAAGGCTATCCAACGAAATCGTTATCGTTTCAATAAAATCTTTGCTTTCACATCGATCTATTTTGTATTGTAAACTTTTGCTTATATAAATTGAAGTTCCTCCATATCCACCTGGTCTGCAACAGTGAACTACGTTATATCCAGTAATGTTGTATATTTGAGCTATATTCGAAGAAAACCAAGTCTCTTGAACAGCAATAACGTTAGGTAGTTTTTCAAATTTAGAAATAATAAAGTTAAATTTGTTAAATTTGTCTATTGATGAAATGCTTCGAATGTTTACAGATATAATATTAAATAGTGAAAACTCAAATGTTTTATAATAATCATTAAAAGTATTTAAATTTACAAAGTGTTTATTATTCATAGTAAAAAAATAGTGTTAATAATATATATTAGCAAAAAATAAATAATAAATAATTATTACTTAACAGGTTACATAAATGCAGAACGATTTCCAACTGAGATTTTCTCATTTCCACTTAAAAATGGTATAGTTCTCGAAATAAATCGTTATAGAAAAAATTAATAAGGTTTAACTATATATTGCAGCAAAAGCTCGAGAACGATTGGGCTCATTAGGTTTGATAAAATTTTATATACATGAACTTTTAATCTCTTCAATAATTTCGGTGGTGTTAAAATAAATTTGCTCAAAAAAATAAAATTGTTTACAAAATGTTAAAGCTGGGTACCCCGATGGCCTAGTTGGTAGTGAGCGAGTTTGTCAGTCTGGGGGTTGTGGATTCGATTCCCACCAGAGACTCTGGTCTGTTTCACTACAATGAGCTATGGTCTTCGTTACTCAGTTCGGTTAGAATTAGAATATAATTTGTAATTGTATTGTAATTATAAAATAAATAAAAAAAATGTAAACCTTTTGTTGAAAAACAAGCACTCGTAAGCTGTATTAAATGAAGACGAGCTGTATTCACTTAAAACGACCCATAAATGTCGACTAAACTCATTAAAAATAACACTCCAATTGAAACATTTCTGTAAATAATTTTATTATTTATATATCGCTTTTACATATCGGGGGTTCTATATTCAACAGGGGATATCTGAAAACCCCAAATATTTAGAAAAGCATAAAACCCGTTTTTTCACTCATTTTTCAACATTTTGCAATCCGGTCTTCTACGATTTATTAATAATACCTCTACTAAACCTCACACATGAATGTAAATCTTTTTATGTCATTTGTCACGAAGTGAAGATAGATGGTCTCTTTTTTCTTCGTATTTTATCAATGTTTAGCGCTTTTTTGTTTGTCGAAAATTAAAGATGTAAAAGGTAAATCTTTTTGCAAAAATTTAATAAAAGTGTGTGTTCGCACAAAACATAACACAAAATTTTCGTAATACAGTTTAATCATAACAAAGATTATGACATTGATGATATGCAACAGTATATAATAATATAATATTTTCTGGCCAGATTTAGAACTTTGTGGATACAGTAGAAGCACAAAGAATTTTGGCAATTTTAGAGGAATTGGGTCCAAGTTAAAAGTGAATTTAAGAAGTCTTCAGCTGTGTTCAATTGTTATTATTAATTTTAAATTCTTATAGAGAGGTACCGTCAAAAATTTCGTAAAAGTATTAAATTTTTTTTCCAGAAGTCATACCTAAAAAAATTAGTTAACAATTAATCTGTATATGTAAATAAGTAATATGACTGACTGATTGATTCATCGTCCCACAGCCCAAACACCAGAAACTATAGAGGTGAATTTTGGATTGTAGATTGGTCTTTCGCCAAATAGATCCACTTAGACGGCACTTTTGAAAATTCGATTGCTTAGGGGTAAAAAAGGGTTAAAAACTGGTGAAATCGATAACCTTAGCAAATATAGATAAAAAAAATTAATTAATACCTACAATTATTCATTTAAAAAATAAGCGTGAGAGAACGGGTAAAAATATATTTTGGTACTTCTTGTCGAAAAATGAAAAACACACATTTGGTACTTTTTGAAATTCCAACGATTAAGAGGTAAAAATTATACCTATTTTTGGTACTGTTTTTCGTAAAATATTTTTTTCTATATATTGACATATACATATCACTATTTCAATACGGGATCGTACTACAATTTATAAATTTATTAGAATATTTTTTTTACATCCATATGGGAATAAAAAGTACCAAAGAGGGAAATTACGTTTTATTCAAACTCAATAATGAATTCTCCATTATATTAAACCTAGAAACATAAGCCGACGTATGAATGAAAGTCCATAAGGGGAGAATCTGTGCTACTTTTTCGTTTTTCTAATATTATTTTTTAAAAATTCCGTAATATTGAAACTATTAAACATACATCGTCCCATGTGGGTAATAATTCAAAAGGGGAACTGTGTGGTATACTTGCATTACTTTTTGAATTTTTTATAATATCAAACCTAGAAATATGAAAGCCCTTACGTCAGGATAATGTCTAACTTTTATGATTTTATGATAAAGAAAAATCTCGTTCTTTTTCATTAACACCAATTTTGTTAAAATCGAATAATGTTTATAAAGGTTATTTAACTTTAAACTTTGTTAATTTTTTACAAAAATTAACGAGGTGTTCTATTTTATAGGTCCATAATACATATGCGATAAAATGCGCGATATACAATTTTTAAAACTGTTATTTTGAATCGAAATTTTTTGGAAATACCCCTTTTTTAATTAACGTCAAAAGAAGTGTTAGAATTAGTATTTCTTTTAAAAATTGACTCTACTGATAAATGATGGATAAAAACAGTTTATGATGTTTTTATGAAATATGACCCGTTTTGTTTGTACCATATCCAACTTTATGAAGAAGCATTTTTGGTACTTTAGATTTTGTACGATAGCAGCGCGAATGCAAATTTCAGTTACAATTCTACCTTATAATTTTTTATCATAAGTGAAATGAATATTTTGGAATTGCTAAAGCCAAAAAGTTAATCAAATGTTGTAATTTAATTTCCAAAACCTTAAGAAGGTTATATAGGAAAAAAGATAAAAGAGTATTGTTAATAGACAGATGCGACTATACAATTAGCAACAATCACACAGTGAAATATAAAAGCATCCGTCACTAATCCATCTGAAAAATATGACAGTACCCCCAACTTTTTAGTGATGCTAAAAAGTATTTTACTAATTTACTTCACTGCCAAAATTAATGATCATTTACAAATTCTATACTAAATTAAAAAAGAATGAATAGTTTTAAAAGTTTCGCCTCGATTATTATAATATATATATATATATATATATATATATATATATATATATATATATCTATATATATATATATATATATATATATATATATATATATATCTATATATATATACATATATATATATATATATATATATTAAGGCAAGTAGAATTTTTTATCAACAGAGAACAGAAGAAAATTAAAAAAAGGAAGTTTATTGAACAACTTGAAGGATTTATTTGTGTATTCATAATAAGCAAATAAAATCTTTTATTTAGTTGGAATAACATTTTAGTGAGATTTTCTTTAAAGTAAACAAAAAGGAAAATAATATAAGAAAAAGTATTGGTCTTTCGATTTTTAAGTTATTAGTTTTATTTATTTCTATTTAAAATTTTTGCTTTTAAAATTAAATTGTTATATTTGCATTAAACGAATATATACCAAATACCACTTGCCAAATTTACTCAAGAATTCTTAGATTTTTTTTCGAAAGTATAGCTAAATAGGAATTTTATTTAATTGTATGTTATTCTAAGTAGTATATGACTTGCGATACGCCATGGGTTGTAATTTAGAACTGCCTATGTAAGAATTATACGTATGCGGTAATAAATGTAACATGATTTTATTTTTCAACAATCATAACTCATTTATGTTTATGAAACTAGCTCGTGCAATTTCTCTAAGATGTTGGTGTTAAATTGAAAGGTTCCATTGAATAACATATGCTGTGTTCATTTGTAATGCTTTCTTATTTTATTATGAATATAACACATTTTTCCAGACAACGTTTAATAAATATCAATAGTGTTTATGAAAGTGTTATTGTTAAATATAAACTTGTGTAAGTACAATTGGTATTTGTATGACAGTTTTTAAAAGTTAAGACGTAAGCACTGTAAGGAAATATATATTTATAATTTCGAAAGAAGTATTTTACTCGTTTTACTTTGCTGAAGTTTTTTACACTAATAATTGAATAAAATTATTAAAAAATCAATTATAATTGTTCTGCATAAGTGACATAGATAGTCATTTACATTTGCCTCGCCTAAATAATACAAACTGCAGTGTTAGATTAGAAGATTGAAAAAGAAAGAAAGTTTTTGCCAACTGTATCACAAGGGGGTGAAGTAAAGAAAATTTAAAATTAATATTTTAAAAAATAATTGATTCCAAAGGTGAATAAATATATATATATATATATATATATATATAATGCTGTATGAAAAAGTCCATGTTTCTGAAATTTTTAATCAATGTTAAAAGCTATACATGTAGTTTTTTTCAAGTTTATATTTTTACATTTTATTTTAAAAGAAAAAATTATTTACAATGGAGTTTTAAGCACAGGTATTTAGAAGCATATTTACGCACCTTTTGTTAAACATAAAATTGTAGAAATATTTATATTTTTTTAAAAATCAGTCTCAAAAATGTTAATTTTAAATAAAAATTTTGTAATTTTACGTAATAAGTGTAGTAAAGAAATACAAAAAAAGTAAATTTGCGAATTTTTTTCGCGATTTAGAAGAAAAGAAAATATTATAAAAAATTCTTATTTTCTTAACGAAAACAAAATAAAATAATAATAATAATAATAATAATAATAAATAATTATTCGCTTCATTTACTAACAAAACTATACAGAAAGCAAGCTTTGCAAATATTATTATGACCTTGCGTTGACGCGATAGGATCTTATATAGAAACTATGGTAATTTATGGACTTATCCTTTTAAAATTTGGCTGTAAATTAATACTTAAAAGAGAGTAATTTGTGTTAAATTTTATATCTTTAAATTGCGGCCTACAGATTGCAAACATTATGGTTATTGATACCCGAACAGCCGGACGGATAGAGCTTTAGTCGCTATTGTTGGTGATTCTACCCCAGTGTGCGTCTGCCTAGTTGAATCGTCTATGTAAAATTTTATTATTTTTTTTTTTGCGTTAAGCTAATTTTTGTTAAAATGATATTACAAAGAGAAGTCTATAGATTTATAATCATAACAGTAACCAAATTAGTTTTATACTTAGTTATTATAAAGCTTTTTTGCACATATTCAGAAACATACACACGCGTAATTTTGAAGGCGTATGTAAATAGATATTAAGCGATCAATAATTAATTGTGATTTCCTTGGAATTCTACAACCAATTAAACAATTTATATTTATATCTATATGAATACATAACATGTATATATTACTAGATAAAATTTTTTATCTTAAATTTTGTTGGGATATATTTAATTAAAAAGAGTATATCATGTTGAATTATGACTGGATTTACATTTATATCCAGTCTTACTACTTGTATATATGTCAAAAGAAGTTAAATTGTTATTTTAGTTATACAATACAAAAAAAATATTATTACAAATTTTTATAACATGACATTACAAAGTTAATATATATGATAATATATAAAAAGCAACATGTTCATGAGCATTTATTTTTATAATATTTATATAAACAAAATACACTGAGAAAAAAATTGAAAGAAACTAATTTCTCTAGAGAGTATAGATAAATATAAGTAATATAAACATTTTGTAATTATCTAAGAGCAACAAAAATTTACTGTAATATTATTTTTTTTAGTACATAGGCGTAAATAATTACAAATTATTCTAAATTTCCCTTGGTGTACTTATGATTTGCGTCACTCTTTGTAAAAAAAAAAGAAATAATAATAAATTGTTTGTTATATTTTATATGCTCTAACGCTTGTCGAGTTAATACGATTATCTAAATTTGATTTGATGTCATAAAAATGTAAGCATATGTAAATATATATAAATATAAATATATATTTAAATTTTGAAAGAGTTATGAAAAAGTATTCAAATAATGATCCAATATTTATTATTACAATAAGAAAGTTGATTTATTTTTCGAAGTTTTAAGTAAAGAAAAGATTTATCCGTTACTAGATAATTTTTCTTAAAAACATGCATTGGAAATTTTAAATTGCTATGAGAAAATATTTATATGAGTAAAACCAAACATTTAAGAAACTTGATGAAAACGAAAATATACTTTTCCTAATGTCACTACTACCTGCAAATTTAACGATTTACAAAATATTTAGCAGTTATTTATATGCAACCAATAACTGTAACACAAAAGAAAAGTATTTATATTGCTATTAAATATTTTTACCTAGTGCTCTTACTTTGTTTATATATACTTAACATTCGGTTCGGTAGCGTATGAGTATTATGAAAAACATATATAATTCAATAACTCATGCACAATGCAAGTGTAGTGACCCAGCAAAACGAGAAAGAAAGAATAATATTTTCACTACTTCAGATGTAGATCTTAGCAAATTTTTTACACTATTTTGTTAGTTATTTCAAACTAATTGTTAAAACAGTAAATAAATAAAAGGTTTATAATTATATTTAAATAATTTAAAAGAGAAACTTCTAAAGGAATTAGTATTAAATTGCATTTTGAATTCTTTTTTGTAGTTTCTTTTCTTTTTTATGTACGATAATAATTTTACTTTATAAAATTTCTATTAAAATTGAAGTTAGGAGGCATAAAAGATGTTAAAATCCCAGCTAGCTATAGATCAAATTGTTTTGTAGTTCTTAACTTTTATATATAATTATACTTTATATGCCAAAAAAAATCAACCGTAAAGTATAACAAAATTCATAATTGTAAAATAAGTTCTTTGGGCAAGATGTTAGCCAAAAAGGGGTGTATTTTTCTCTCCATGTTGATATAAAATCAGACACCTATGACATTCTGTACACCGTACAATATTCTAAGAATGCCCTATAAAATAGCCTAGTTCATGTTTCTAATAATCATTGAAAGTATTTGTCATTCCCATATTTAAAAAATTAACAATTCATTTTTATTTAAAATTGACAATTAAATATAGAAAAGATTTCTATTTCTATTTTAGAAACTTAATAAATATATTATTGCGCATAAAATAATTATAATTATCATATTAGTGAACTTGATAATTTAAAATTAATGCACTTTTTTAAATTAATGACAACTTTATAATAACAAAAAAGAAAAGAAAATATGCAAAAGCAATAATAGGAAAAAATTGCATTATGTTCTCATTGATAAGGAATGAAATGGAATTAATTAATATTTTAATAAACATAAAAAAAACAAAAATTGAGAGTAATTACTGATCTTACAAATCATATTTTTTTGTTTTTGTTAAAAAGAATACCTGTTTGTTTATCTTTTGGTGCATCCACGTTCCATTGATGAGCTCAGCAAGGGATGAACAGGAATGGGCTAAATATTTTAGATTAATATTATTAAAATTATTACTTTCTAACAAAAGATACTTTACTATAAATTTATGCAATTTTAATTTAAAAAATTACTCATTTATAAGTATTTAAGTATATATGCATAAAAAAATTAGTTTGTTATTAAATCTAGTTATTTTTGTTACCGCATGTTTAGGTTAATTTAATAATCATGTTAGAGTTTAGTGTTTTATAAGAAAAAAATATAGTTAAATATATATGTAAGTTTATATTACGTTTATAATGAATCATGTTGATCATTTAATATAGTATGTAATTTTTAATTTAGGTAATATTAAGTAATTTTAGGCAGTTTTAAATAAGGTATTAAATGTTTAATTAATATACTAGATTAATTTCATTGTTTTTAATTTTCTTTAGTTATTTTGTTAGGTAAATACAAACACTTTGTACTAATGAATATGGATTTTTTCATATTTTTTTTTTACCTTTAAATATTGTAGCATAAAAAACTTCAAAACTATTGGACATTTTTAATAAAATAGGCGATTTCACATGTGGTTTAAATTCTATACAATATTTTATTATTTTTTTACAGTATTAGCACTAACTTTTAAGAACTTTAGCACTTTAAAAGTTTACTTTGCATAAATTATTGAAATAACTTAAAAAACACATTAAGCTAAAAAAAAACAATTTTATGATGATATGATTTCAAGTATATAAAGAAATAAACGGGATTTCTTTTTAATCATCTCTTTCTTACATTCAAACTCAATAGGCAATTAAATGCTTAATTAGTATAATATGATCAAGAGTACGTAAAAAAAGTATCTATCATGCTATAAAAAAAAATTAATAGAAATGAAAGTATGGATTTCTCTTCGATATTTTTAATTTCCTAATAAGATTTTTAAATCACTTTAATAAAAAATCATTACATCATCTATTTTTAACTATAAAACTATTATGTACCAATATTTGCTATTCGTCTCTTAAAAGTACTGATTAAATATCGCATTGAAATAACTTACGGGGAAAATTTTTAATTTTTTTTTTAAGCAATTAGATTTCAATTCATCTTTTTTATTTTTCTAATAGGGTTTGTATAAACTTTAAATTAAATTGTCATTACTTTTAAAAATTTTAATAAATTTCACATCCGTAAAATAACATAATAATTATTTTAAGGGCATAACTTCAGAAGTAATCAATTGGAATTAAAAAAACCGAATATTCTTTTAGTAACAATCATGGGTTAAAATCATTGATGTTGCAGCAGTGTTGAAAATCCTAGTAGTAAATCCTACATCCTCAATACTTCTGAAAGTTTCTTTTTTAATGGGAACTTAATATTTGCTTAAATTAATTTAATATTAGTTGAAAAATTAACCAAATTCTGAAGTAACAATAAAAACTAGCAAGGAAGTAAGAAATGCTGTTAAGAAAAAAAAAAAATAATTTAAACTATCCAACAAAAATTTCTAGTATAATAAATTATAATAAAAGCAAAAATATTGCATTGGAGTAATAAAGAGTGGTAATTTTTTTTTTCTCTGAAGAAGTAATTAGAATATACTGTATCATATCTCTCAAAAATTAATTTTTTTCTTTCTTTAATATTATATATTTCATTAAAAAAGCATCAGATTACATATTTCCTTTCTTCCTACAAATTATCGCATTCCCAGTCAATTTAATGAAACTTTAATGTCACCACAATTTCTCAGCTTTCATTAGTAAATCTCTTTTGCTTTAAACAATATTTTAAAAAATTCATTAAAAATGTTTTTTTATTGCTTATTAATACTACAGCAGCCGAATGCAAATTAGTTATAAAGAGTAATTAAATATCATGGAACTGATCACATAGCCATAACTAGAGGCCGAAAAAAGTGGTCCACATATATTTCTGCGATTATTTGTCATCATATACCACTCATAATTAAATTTTTTGTATTATGTATATCACTGCTAGAGTGATTTATGTAAGAAAGACAATAAAAATCAAAATGAGATATTGTTATAATACTGCTTTTGATAAAGGTCAGCTTTTAATAGCTATTTGTGTGATTCAAAACTAAATGGCTCTAGCATTTCATTAAGTTTTACTCTTTTAAAAGTTAAAAAATGTTAGAATATAAGAAGAAAAAAGTCAACAGTCACCAGTATTGACCTTTGTGAATATTTATCTTATTTTTTGAGTTGTTTGAGACCTTGGAAATATTTAAGGATTTCTGATACGAAAATAAGATTTTTTTTAATTTTTTATTTTGTAACTTTTGCTCAGTTAATAGCACTGTGCTCGAAATTGATTGGGTAAAACTAAGTCGATGACGTTGAATTTTAAAAGTTAGCGCACGTTTTTGAGATACTTAATTTTGAAAGGTTAAAAGTTGGGGTTTGGAAAATTAAGTTTTAGTTATCAAATTTAAATAAACTAAACAACTGAGATCCAATTGAATTACAAGATCATGAAATCTTATTATCAAACATATTTTAAACCCTAAATTATGTAATTTTAAACTAACAAACAATTTCCGTAAATATTCTTGCTAGTGTTACCAATGAGCAGCTTTTCAAACATAATGAGAAAGAAAAATATAGTATATTGTGTACAAGCATAAAAATTCGGCAAAGGGACTTATATTACACCTGTGGCTAATTTTACTAAATGTAAAATAAAATATACAAATGCAGAATAATACGTTGATACTAACATCTAGATGATTTTATGCGATTCCTAGAAGTGGGTTTATATGAGAGCTCTGGTAAATTATAGATCGATTCTCATAAAAATTGGCAATGTTATTTCGACTTTCTTAAAACTTATTTCTGTCGAATATTAACTTGGTACTAATATTCGTATGGGATTTATACACGTTAAAGTCATTTTCAGAAGAGGGGTTTATATGGAAGCTATGGCCAATACTTGCACAGGACTTCCTTGCACCGAATTTCATTAAATATTATTATTTTTAAGGCGTTTTTGATATTTATATGGGGGCTAGGTGAAATAATGAATCGATCACAACCAATTTCAATAGGCTTCGTCCTTGTTTCATAAAGTTCCCACGTGCTGGCCGTCCAGCGTACGGACTTCTTTACGTTAATTTAAAAAATAATTCTGAGTCGATTGATATACTTTAAGATGGCTATTGAATAATAATTTCTATGCGTTACAGACATCAGCACAAAAGCGTAATACCCCAACCGCCTGTTTTGGTAACGGGTATAAATATAAATACTCGTACATTAAAAATCATACTGAAATTTACTTAATGTTTAATTTACATATATAACGTCGCTTTTATTTCTATTTTTTATTATTGGTGCTACTTTCATAAAAAAAGTCTAAAACCAAATACCGCAAATTCGAGCGCTAACTTTAAAAAACGGTTATCATTATAGAATTCAGCGTACTCGAATTAGCTTTAACACAGGCTATCAGAGTGTACAAGTCCCTAACAAAACTACAGCTTTGAGTAAAAAAATATAACTTATATTTTCTCAATTTTTTCTTACTACATACAATGATTTGTTTGATCTATCTATTTTTGTAAAATATTTTAGTTTAAGTATATTACAAAATATTTTTCAACCCATTTGATTGATCTAACTAAGTCAGATTTTTATACTAAATTTTTTGAGCAGATCATAGTGTTCATTAACGTGTTTTTTGTCAGTACTTAAAGATTAAAAACAAGTAAGAAGGATATAGTCGGTCAAGCCCGACCATATGATACCCTACACCATTGTGTATATGGAGAAAAATTCGGGAAGGAGCCTGTGTTATGAACCGATCCTCATAAAATTAAGCACTGTGATTTTTACTTATATAAATCTTTGTTTCAAATATTAGATTCATACTAATATTTTTTTTATTTATGCCCGTTAAAGTGATTTTCAGAAGGGGGGTTTATATGGTAGCTATGGTGAATTTTGGACCGAACTTCATAAAATTTGACACTAAGTTTCAAACTAATATATAACTTACTGGCCCTGAGTTTATTATTATATTTAAATTATTTATGATCTTAAAATCACTATTACATTAAAATATTTGTATGGAGGCTAGAAGAAACAATGGACAGATGATAACCAATTTCAACAAGTTTCATCCTTGCGCTAAAATAATTATGCGTAACAAATTTCATCAAAATATTCAAAAAATTACGAAGTGTACTTCGTTCATAAGGTTCAGCCAACAGACGAATACTATTACATCGACTCAAAAAGTGATTCTAAGTCTAGGACCAAATTTTTGTGCATTATAAACATCAGCACAAATGCATAATACTCCAAACATCTATGTTGGTGTAAGATATAATAGGAAAGAACTAAGATGTGGTAAAAAGAAAAAATGGAAATTAGAATTTTTGAAATATAATTAGAGAACGTCTACTGAAAAATCATAAAAATAGCAAATTTTTATCTAAGTGAAAAAATTTTGCCAGATTATTTTCATCCTTTTAAACCTTCCGTTTTTTTATTTCTTTAATCCATTGAGATTTTGGTCAGATAATTTCACAAGTATTGGACCTCATTAAGAAAAATCTTTTTTCTTTGAAATATAAGATTTTTTTTAAATAAATTGTAAGATTTTTATAAATAATATGTAGCAAAGTCATTAAAATTGAGCATTACATTTTCTACGATAAATAAGAACAAAATGTGGTAAACTTTATAATATACCACACAAACAAAAATCTCACTATAACAATAATTTTGTCTGATTTATATTTTATAACTTAAAATAAGATTTTATTATAAGATTTTGATAAATGGACGAGTTATTGTCGGTCTCGGGTTATAACAAATTGACAGATATTTTGATATATATTATATTCGGGATTATATTCTAGTATATTGAGTTATTTGGCTTGTTTTTTATCTTAAAAGTCATCTCTGTGAAGTTGCCTTTCAGAAAACTGTAAAATTATTATATGTTGCTAAAGAAAATTTTATTTTAGATAAAAAAGAGTGTAGATACTTTTTCGGCTAAAAGAACACAAAAAGTCTTTTTTTTGGAATTTTCAAATTCAAAATCGTTTATTTTTGGACTCGGTAAAGATATCGATATCATTTTTTTTCATTCAATAGATAATTTTGTTCTTTAACTAGATAGGAGAAAAACTAATAAAATCGGTCGAAAATACTAGGATATATATGAAAAAAACTGGACCAAGAACATACAAAATTATGGTGCTTAAAAATTCAAACGCAAATGACTTGAAAACTATAAGAGATAAATAGGACATGTAAGCGTGTTTTTTATAGGTCTTATCAGGGCCTACAACAATATATAAAAATATTTGAAATCAGACGAGAAACAAAAATTTGGCAAGCGATTAAAAATTTTTTATGTCAGAGGTACCTAACTTTGAGCCCCCTTAACTCCACCCCTGAGGGGTTTGTTGTGCCCCACTTCCTAAGTTAACATTGTACGCTCCTCCGCTACGCCTATACCAAATTTCATGAAAATCCAACCAGCCGATCAGAAGTTACAGATTTATTTCCAAAAAATTTCGATTCTGCCCCACTGTGCACCGTGAAGTGGTCCCAAAAATGTTTTTTTTTAATTCGGGAGTTCACAGAATGATATTGTGAAAATTTCAAGGAAATCGGTTCAGTGGTTTAGCTGTGTATAAGGTAGAAACGAAAAACGATTTTGTTTTTTTGGCAGTTTTGATGGAATTTACCATTGTGTAGTGGTCCTAAAATCTTTTTTGGAAATAATTCTGTAGCTTTTGAACCGTTGGAAATATCAAAAATAAAATTTCACATGGACCGAGCTGGAGTGTTTTTGAGTTGACTTGCACAGGATCACAGGTTCCTAGCAGGTCTAAGTGCAAGCTGGTATTTAATTTGTTAAAAAGTCTCAAAAATTTCATGTATGATTTTATCGTAAAAAAGTCCTTGTAACATAAAATAGTAGGAAATTGTAAAGTACTTCTTAAGCAGAATAATAATAATAATATAATGAATAAGTTACGACAAAATTAAAAAAATTAATGTTAAATTAAAAAAAAGAAAAAAAATTTAAAAGCAAAAAATCATAGTAAAATATCTATGTAAACGTGTTGTATTTAAAGTGGTATAACACGAAAATTATAATTGTGGATCATCAAGAAGAAAAACAAAATATACCGATGTTGTATCTTTGCACATTGTAATTAAGAGTATTTAATAAACATAATTACTAATGAAGAGTACTTAATTACACGGCAGAAATTAAAGAGATCAAATATTTCAAAAATATACATAAATATTTATGTATAAGTGTAAAATAAAAAATATTTTTAAAGAGACTAACCAAGATACATGTTGATAATAGCGGCGGTTGAAAAGGCCTCTCCAAATGCTGGTTAAAATGTTGGTGCTGATCAAATTACCCAGCAAAACTATTTGGTTTTCGGTAATAAAATACTTAATAAATTAGTTTCTTGGTAATGAGGTGTTATTATTATTTTCCTACTCGCTATTATATAAATAAGTACTCAATAGTATAATAGAACAGTAATATTGCAATTACGAGTATGAGTTGGCTAGAGCCCTGGGTTAACAACCAGAAGGTTGTTTGTTCAACCCCATTCTGATGCTGTTAGGGTTTTATAATAAAACTTCTAAAAACATATATTTATGCTAAAAAAGTGCGAGATGGTGTACTGAGTAAGACGTTAGTCATTAAAAACGAATGGTTAATTTGTGTCCAATTTCAAATCTCACTGATGGGAAAACTTTTTTGTTTTTTTTTTATAATTTACATTTAGGTGCATACTTTGTGGACAACTCGAACAAGAATAACTAGTTATTCAGGCAAAAAATAAGTAGTTTGTTTTTGTTTCCAATTTTCACACTTTGAGAAGTATCTTTGGGGTAGGGTTTTGTGCAATTTATATTTAAAAAATTTTGGTGCCATATAAATTTAAGCATTTCAATTTGGTTTTAGGATTTATTTAAACTTTTATTTTATTGATATATTTTAACTTAGTTTTAAATTTATTTTTTTAATTGATAATTTTATTTTATTTCAAATTTACGATTATATAATTTTAGATTGTTTTAATAATTTTTTGGCGATATAAAATTTACTTTAAGTTAATAAAAAAAAAGCTACATTTTTTCCAGTTTTAGAACCAACATTTTTTTTCTTTTTGTATGTTAAAGATTTGATGACGAGGATTCCTTCTGGACCCTGATAGTCCTGTATAATATATTTAGTTTTAATAAAAATATATTTTTGCACTTTGTAATTTAATTATGTCATGTTAAGTGCGGTTTTATTTAATTAAATTTTCTGTGTGCTCTGCTTGTTCTGTTTTATTGTTTGTAACGAGGAGTCTAGAAAAGGTAAGCTAGGCTAGAAATGTTGCTAACTCGCTGCTGACTTTATTCCGCCTTCTATTCTACTTCTCAGATGTTTTTGGTTAGCGGATTTTCTACTTCATATATTAATTTTGTTTCCGAGATCATATTTTTTCTCAATGAAATATATAAGATTTATTATCCAATTCCTTTTAGAGTTCTTACCAAATGTAATGTATGTGGATATAAAAATTAAACGTTACCTTAAGAGATTGAGATATTAGGTAATTTTTTTTTTTTTCGAAAGAATGGAAAACAATTTAGGAAATTCTAGCTTTCTGAGCGGAGATTTTTAAGCTCACAATGCAGCCAAACAAAACAGTATTTTGTTTTAATGAAATGCTTCCAAAAAATATAATTTATATAATTTTCACTTTAACTATTAAAATACATTTTAGACTTAGAGAATTTCAATGTGATTTAGTTGGATGTTACATGCAAAAGAATTAACGATTTGTGAGCTTTGTGCTAGAAAACCTACACTGAAAATAATTTCTTAATGTAACACTCGATTATTAAATGAAAATTCGTGTTATCCCTTATGCGTTAACATGCGTTTATGAGCGTTAAATGGGTTTCAAAGTTAACTTAGAAGTAGAAGTAGTTATACATAGCAAATTTTACATCTTTATTTTAATTTTACAATAAATAATGTAAAAATCTCTAAAATATTTCATTTTCTTTTACAAAGAAATAACATTTTTCATACCAGCAGAGTTTAATATTAATGTTCATATCTTTGGTAAGATTATTTGGAAATACAACAAAATCATCATCCAATCAACATTTGCATTTAAAAGAAATAACACCAAAAATTAGCTTAATAAATTCATGACCATATTAATAATAATTTGATTAAAAAATAATAGTAAGTTTAGTACATCACAACTAAAAAGTATAATTAAAAATAAATATTGAAAGAAATTTATTAGCCTTAACTAGTAAATCTTACATTACAATTCACTGGATTCTGTTGAAAATTCTAAAAAATATTTATGGAAAAAATTATATAAATATATATGAAACTTAAAAAAAAACAAATTCCATTCTTTGCGATTTTTTTCAAAAAGTTGATAATACTTTTTCACGTTAACACGTTATATTACATACCTACATATGTTCACTAAACACAAAAGCACAGATTTATAAGCCACGTCTCTGATAACTATATATTGACCATTTTAACAAAAAAAAGTCAATTTTCAAAATAAGTTTTCCCCGAACTGGGATTTTGCTTATTTTGCTTTAGGACAAGTTTATTATATATATATTATATTGTACCAAAATTCGTTGGAATACCTCCAACTTGAAGGCGCATAAGCTCTGCCCCTATGAATTTATTATTTGATATCTCCAACGGTTCACTCATTACAGAATTATTTTTAAAAAATTATAAGAAAAAATGTGTGACCACTGTGCTAGGCTAAATATTATTCAATTAAAAAGCGCTTCATATCGTTGGCTTAATATAAAAATGGCTTATCCCGATTATTTTAAAATCTAAATGTATTAGACGATTATCTAATACATTTAGTGTGATATGACTGCAAATACAGGATTTATAGACATTTTAAAAAAAGAAAGCAAAAATTTCATTTGAAGATTAATTTATTATTTATAGTTTTCTTAAGAAATTTCATAAAATTTATAATAAAAATAAATTTTTATTAAATTATATTAAAGCTTTTATTAAAATTAATTACGCAAAAGAAGATGTGACGCAAATACAGTTCAAAAAAGAAAAAATGTTGCAAATAAAACCGAACGGAAGCAAAATGGAAATAAAAAAGCTAGTGAGCAATATATGGATATTTTTAAAAATGTCTTTGTAGCAAACTTCTAGGTAACTAAGAGAGCTATATTCGTTCCAGTTACCAGCACCTCTACAAATTTAACAATATGAATATTTTTTAAATTTCTAAAATATTCATAAGATTTACTTATTAATTCTATCACTAACAAAACTCTGTATTTAATTAAAAACACTATCTCAAATCTTGAAAAGAAGCCACAATAAACATGCATCAAGCATTGGTATATGAGTCATCAGGAATAATTTATTTCCAAACAAATAAAACTGATGAACACTAGTTCTTCCCCCAAATATTGAAATCTACTATTGATTAAATATCTCCTAATGGTTTTTTTTAAAAAGAAAAATAGCCTTATCTAAAAAAAAAATGGGACGATTTACAAGATCTAAAAAAATGGTGCCAACACCTTGCCACCATTTCTATGCAAACTTACCAAATAAAATATAATTTTTGTAATTTATTTGCAGTAGTCCAGTGAAATTAAAACATCAATTATAGCCTAGTTTATTTCAATTTTAAAATACTGAAAAAATCCATGTCTTCACATTTATTACAAAAATTTCTGTAACAAAAAGATCTATCTAAGATAACTTCCTAAGGAATAGAAAAATTCAAAAATAAAAGTCATTATCAATATCGTTCCTTGTTTTGAATTAAAATTATTTTTTTTATCTAAAATTTCTCTGGTTTTATTCAGTTTTTTCCTTCTCCCTCAAAGTTACGAAAAGTTGAGATATGCCTTTTCTATATTAATCCACCAATGTTCTATACATTTGAACAGATATCGGTCCAATATTCTGTAAACACATACATAAGCAAGATCTATATGTGTGATTTTTCACACATTTTAATTTGTCTTATTTTAATATATACTTTACTTTACTTTAAAACTGCACATTTTTAATGCGTAATGTAAAAGTGTTGTCTTTATTTTAAAATCAATTATTAATTAACTTATATCATCATATACATATTCCAGAGTACAACAATTATGCATATAGAAAATAATAATAATTACTTTTTTTCTTACATATAGCGCTGTCAATATATTTTTAATTAATTAACTTTTATAAACGCAATAAACATTCGATAACATCTATATGTGTGAAAACTCTGGTGTGTGCCTATAATACACATCCACACACAATTTGCGCAAGTAGAAAAAAGAATCAAATTAATTTATTTTATAATAAATAAGTAAAAGAAGGTATAGTCGTTCAAGCCCGACCATATGATACCCTACACCATTGTGTATGTGCATCAAAATTCGGGATGGGGTCTTACATGAAACCTTCCGCCTGACCTGAGTTTCGATATTAGCGCATCTTCGCTAAAAACGAAGAAAGAAAATCGAAACCATGTGTTCGAAAAAATACCTAAAATTATATTAAATATGAATGTTCGTAGCATAGAACTTTTCCGTGTAATTTCTCGGTAGTAAACATTCGAAAATTTTAAGAATATTGCAATAGTCAACTTTTCTGAATAAAATCTCGAAACTAAATTCTTTGAGGAATTATCTATTCTTTACAATTTCTGGAGGAACAGAAACGTAGTTTTCTGTTTGTCCATGCAAAATACTTAAACAAAGAGAATCAAGTGTTATTCTTGAGCCATGGATCATTGCGATATATATATATATATATATATATATATATATATATATATATATATGCGATGTACATATATATATAATTATATTTGCAGATTAATGTAGAAAAACTAATAATGTTTGAAATTTTGACAAAATGCTTCAAATATTACCACTCTTATGTAAATGCTTTTATTAATTTTATTGTTCATTACATGAATTATTTTTTTTTTAAATGTAATTTATTATGCACATATGTACATTAAAGTATATTGATGTCTATGGAGACAAAAAATGTTGCAATCCAAGAAGCGCACAAATTTCAAAAATTCAAGTCGTGGAAAACTTTGCTTAAACATTATTTATATACTCTTTGAATATTTATTATTTTAACATTACATAAATTTATATTTTTAATTTAAATATTTTTAAATTTATTATTTTTATTGAATTGTTCGAGTTTGTAAATATTATTAGATGTTGCTTATGGTGATAAAAGTTTCGTTCGCTTTCTGATAGCAGTAGTTTGAGTTCCAAAGTTTTGTCACACTCAATGGTACGCATTCTTGATAAACAGAAGAAAGGTCTAAATATATTTCATATTAATGCACAAAGTTTATGTAACAAAATCGATGAATTTAGATACATTTTTGAAAATGCTGGAGTAGAATAGTGGTGAAATTAAATACCTAATTGGATCAATTTATAGACCGAATAAGAATATAAATTTTTCAATAATAACAACATGGTTAAAGCAACATTCAGTGTTATATAATGACATTATCTTAACTGATGATTTTAATTGTAATTTAATGAAAAACACTTCAATTATACACACCTTTTAAAATATCGGTATACATATAGTAAATACTACGATACTCACTTATTTCTCGTCAACACATAGTACTATTCTGGATCTCTGCTGTATTAATAATACGTCCAAAATACGGTTATATGATCAAATATCGGCACCTAGTTTTTCCAAACACGACCTCATCAAAATATTTAATCTATGATTTGCCCATAATTAAACCCTCGAATACTAAAATTGTATCTTATCGACTCTATAAACGTATTAACACTGATGGTATTGGATACGAAATAAATAATTTAAATTGGCATAATATTTTTAGTATGACTGATGCTGATGAACAAATTAAATTCTTTAATTATATGGTCTCCCATCTTTTTGAAAAATATGTACCGGTAAAAATGAAAATAGCTAAAAATTGCTCAAATCCTTGGTTTAACATCAATATATGTAATTTACTGAACGAAAGAAACTTAGCATATGAAAAATTTTAAAGGTATAAAACTCCATAATCATACGATACTTTCAAAGCTTTAAGGAAAATAGTTAATCGTGCCATCAAATCTGCTAAGCATCAATACTTTGGTAGACATTTTCACTCAAAGTTAAACGGAAACAAATTATGGAAGAAAATTAGGAATCTCGTAATTTACATTTTCCATCACAATTTATATACAGGAAATGTCTTATTCAATACTATTGATATATATATTCACTTATTATATTTTTCAAAAATTTATTTATATTTAGGCATAATAAATACTCCCATGTGACTTATTCGCAAAAATTTGATATAACATTTTGGGAACAAAATGCATAAAATTGACCCTCTTGCTGTTAAAGGCTTATTAACGTTCGTAATTTTCGGAAAAGGTATTTCAACGAGAGCTATGGTCAATCATGAACTGATCTTCATGAAATGTGTACTTATAAAAGATCAAATTTCATTAAAATTTTGAAATATTTTAGATAATAATAAACGCTATACTTCTAAAAACTGGACATTTGTTTGGGGTGAAATAATGAACCGATCTTAACCAGTTTCAGTAGGCTTGGATTTTGAGTTAATACATATACATATATATATATATATATATATATATATATATATATATATATATATAGACATACATATAACATAGATTGTGACCCATACTTTGCCTGGGCAGCCAGCCAGACATCCTTAAGTTGACTCAAAAAACGTTTCTGAGCATACTTTAAGTTTTTTCTGTGCGTTACAACTACATATGATGATATAGGGTATGCAAATTTAAACAAAATACTTACCACAGAGTAAAACAAATAAATATGATAAAAACGGTCAAGCCTGACGGTATAATACCGTACACAGTTATATGTTATGCATTTTAAAACTTTGGACCCACCGTTTTTACTTTAATTCTAAATACAATATATAAATCTGCATTGTATGCGCTTTATAGTGATTTTTGAAAACTATTCTTTTACATAATATATTCTATTCAAATTTTATATATAGTTTAATAAAAAGTTTTACATGAATGAAAGGACAAACGGGAGGATATCACTAAATCCATTTAGAAACTGACTTTGAGTCAACTATTCCAGAAATATTTTTTTGGGGGCTTTAAAAATATCAGCCTCACTGGTGGTGTAGGGTACCAAATTATATTTATTGATAAACATTTTTTAAATTTACAAGTAATAAAATTATGTTTTTATGTGTAATAAAAAAGATTAGTCAATCAATTTTTGCATTTGCTAATTACAGACTTAATATAAATTAATATTTGCTAATTAACTAATTAATTTGGAGGTAAAAAGCTAAACAAATTTTGAGTAAAATTTATTTATACATACATACATACATACATACATACATACATACATACATACATACGTAGATACATATACACATATATACATACATACATACATACATACATACATACACACACACATACATACATATATATATTCATATTTTCATTTAATTACTTTTCATTCTAATGATCTGTTATTATATTTTTTTCTTTAATTTATTTATTTAATTTAATGCTCGAAAATATACGAAGTATCTATGTTTAAATATTAATAACTTTTTAAAGTCCGATTACACTAAAATAAAAGGTAGCTATATGGTAATTGTATTCTTCTTAAATCTCATAATTAAAAAATAATATTGACTAAAAAAAGTGCATCTATAATTCAACTAAATTTTTCAGTTGCACTACTGAAAACGTTCTCCTTTAAACATATATCTAAAAAAATTTTTTTTTGCTTTTTTACCCTTTAAGATACTTTGCCTTAGATTAAAATTGATCAAAAATAGAAGGAACGGTTGTAGAATAATGAAAATTGGCACACAGTTTACATACACAATAGTGAAAAAACATGTGAGTTTTGAGCAAGCATGCGTAGGTACATATATATATATATATATATATATATATATATATATATCTATATATATATATATGTATGTATATATATATATATGTATGTATATATATATATATATATATATATATATATATATATATATATATATATATATATATATTAAGCCCAAATTATATCAAAACTTTTAGATTGTAGTTCTGTGGGTATTAGCTGTTATAAAATTGGAGATACAAAGCCAACTGGTGCCACAGTATAAAACGTGACATGAGGTATTTTTTGAGTTACATAACTATAAGTTTTTCAAGTTATCGGCGCAGTATAAAAGGTAAAAACACAAGAAAAATTTACCTTTCCTGTTAATATTACTTGTGTTGATCAAAATAAAATTAAATATTTTCCGGTCCAGCATTTCTCGAGCACAAGTTGTTAGTCCCAAAATAATATGGCTATGTAACTAGATAAATAAAACCAAGCACAATTATGTCTTAATATATTTTAGACTTGTGTCATCAAGCCAGATGTTGTAGTTTCCAAATTTATTAATGGCTATATATCGGGAAGATATTTCTCGAAAATTTTAAATGAATTTTGTAAGTAACTTCATTCTTATTATTTTTTACTATAATGACAAAAAATCATATCTCCAAATTACAAACTGGAAAATAAATCAGTAAATATTTAACAGTGATTATGACTATTATTAACAAATATTACAAAAATTTTATATTTTGTTTGGCATGTTCAAATACAAAGTTAATAAAAATTAAAATGCTCTTGTGAGGTAAAAGCGGTGACTTTTCGTACTATTTCTGGAATTTCTTGCAAACAAGGCAATAGTTTTGATTGCAGTTTCCTACATTATGAAGTTAACACATAAGCAAACATAATTGAATTAATTAGTCTAAAATTTATTTTTTAAATCACTTAATAAAACCGTTTTTATAAAAAATTAAAAAAAATCAAATACTTTAGTGAGACACGGTAGACCGTCCAAGTTTTTGGTAATTATGGAAAATGCTATGAAAAAAACTTTAAAAGTGCAAATAAAAAAAGTGAGTTAATTTTATAAAAATCTTCGCAAAACTATTTAATTTTACATAAATTATACTAGCATATTTCTTTTCATGATCTATTTGTCGTGTTCATTTTACCATTGCTTTAACGTAAAAAAATAAATAACAATTTTATATAACTTTCAACTTTAGAGAGAGATTAAATTATTATATTTTACGTTTTAATATTTTAATATGTTTTTACTATAAATTTGTAATTTCAAAAAGTATAGGTCTTTATTGCAGTGTCTTCCATTTTCTATAAGTTTTGTCACATTTTCAGTGCAGTCAGATGTAAATTTGACACAGTTTTGTTATTTGACTCAAATATTGAAATAAAAATAGAGCCTACATAGCAGTACAAGGAAGTAAGAAATTCTTTGGAAGCAAAACTAAAAGAGAATTTTGCCAAATAAATAATTGAAAAACTATATTTAATTTTAGTAAGAACAAAAAAACTTTGGTAACTATGCTGCAGAAATAGAGATGATTTAGGAAAAAATAGCAATTTACGTCTAAATTAATTTTCAATATAGAAGAACGTATTGCAAATACCTCATTTGTACAAACATTTTTTTTTTTTTTCAAAATAATAACATAATCATTCTCGGGACGAATCTACCGGGAATTTTGCCAATTTTTCACTTCCTGATTTCTGGGGTTTTTCGTCGGGAATTCCGAGAATTGAAAACTACAAAAAATAGCAATTTTCACCATTTTTTAAAATCCAGAATTCTATAAAATGTTGATTGACCATGAACTAGTAAATATATAGGAGTCTATTCTTGAAAACACGTCGAAGAAGTGAAAATTTCTATTAAAACAAAAACAAAGTTTAAAAAAAAATTGCTTTTGTTTAGCGTACATTTCTAAAATGGATTTTAGCGTTTTTAAAAGAGAGTGAAACGCGTTAAAGTTGCCACGTTTATTATATTTTAAAAATATATGGTAAACAAAAATAATTTTTTAAACTTTGTTTTTGTTTTAATGGAAGATTTTACATCTTCGACGTGTTTTCAAGAATAGCTATCATAGTTAGATAATTGCAGTGCTTTGCATGCAGGTCGATGTAATTAACTATAAACTCTAAAATACTGGAAAAAAAATAATTTCCGAATTAAGAAATACTGAAACTAATTAAATATTTGAAAATACTTTATGTTTGAAATCACTGCTATTAGAACAGGAAACTTCAATGCATCACGACAGTTTTGTAAGATGAGTTTGTATTTTAACCTTTCACCTTCAACAGTTTTACACATTAAAAATAATTTTTTTATGTCTTGGAGAAATCGACCGGGTTCCAAAGGTTTATGGTTTCGCTAATTATATATTTATTATTTATTTAAGATTTCTTAAAACATGTATTGTTGTTTTGATGAACATTATCCAGGATTCTTTATTTTAGTTTTTATTAACGGTAATGAAGAACCAGATACTTCAATAATACATTTTTTTTAAATTTAAAACGCCTTTTAAAATAAAATTCTCATACACGTTTTTTCTCTAAAATTTTTTTATGCATTTATTTTATTTATTTTATTTGTTACCCAACCTATTTTAAATATCTATTACAATTTATATTACTGTATTAAAAAAGTAATCTTCAAACATATACTTCTATTTTAGAAGTAGATCAATATATTTGCATGCAAATTTTATGGAAAATAGTTTTTTCCCATTTTTGATGCTATTTAATTAAATATTGTATTTTTCCGGGGAATGTCTTAAAGTCGCCAATCTATGAAGTTGAAAAATGTCGGGAAATTAAAAAATTATATATCAAAAAATATTTATCAAAAACAAGTTGTCATATATTTTTGATCAAATATTTGCCAAGTTTTAACGTGGTTTTAGTAAGCTGATTACTGCCAATATGATACTAATACGTAATACAGAATATATTAAAAAATGCAAAAAATTGGCAGAAATATTATCAGAAGAAGCTATAGAAACAACATATAAGGTATTTCGAAAAATTCGTTTAAGCTTAACTTAGAAACATAGACGTCTATAATAGAAATATCCTGTTTTACAAAATGAGTCAAACTAATCTAAATTCAGAAATTAAGCTAAATTATAAGAAGATTTATGAAGAAATGTTTGTGACTTTAACACATCTCACAGTGTGAGTGTAATTTTCACGCATAAAAAATTAATATATGCATGAAACTAGAGAACATACATAGTAAAACTGCGTACTTAGTTTCTCTACAGAATGTAAAATTTCGTCTTAAAAAGAATTCATAATTTAGAAGGATACACATTAAAGCTAAGAATCCTTACAATATAACAATATTTTTTTTATTTACATATTGCAGTACAAAAACTTAAAAAAATATAATTTTGAAAATGTTACCCTTTAGTATTTATTGTAACATGTATGTCAAACCACAATAATAATTCTCACTTATTAAAAAATGTTATATGGATAAAACTAGACACCGACCACGGTACCCATTTTTTATCCTCTCAAAATGTGTACTCATTTATCTCCTCTTATAGAAAGATAATAAATTTTTAAGAATATTATGAAAAATTTATGAAGATTATATCGACCCAATATAAATGTCAAATGAAAGCTACGAATCACTGAAACAGAACAATATCTTTTATTTAGATGTTGAATTACAAAAAGTTAAGAACATATATTTAGGAAAATTTAACACTTTAATATTATATTTATTAGTAAATTACATACTTTATATAAAGAATGTTTTTTTCATATTTTATTCTTTTTAAAATTCTTTTGAGAGAAAATTTGACGTTATTCATAAATCTAGTATATAATTTAATAAATATATCACAAGAAAGTGGTTCCGAGTAAGAATTACATAAAAACATCAGACTGTTGAGCATATTTCGCTTTTTGTATAAACATTAATCATTTTAAAATTTCTTTATATATAGTTGTTAAATTAATATTTTTACTAAAAAAGTATATTTTTAATATTATTGTAATAATATTATATAATATATCTTTAATATTATATTAAAATATCAAAAAATCAACAATTTTTTTATATATAAAAATTTATATAGTTTCATTCATCCAATTTATGAGCAAATCATAAAAATTGTTATATATAATATTCCGATATGTATATTTTTTTCGAAATTCTCCATTTTATCCATTTGGGAAATTTAAATTTGTACGTGAAACGCCCACGTTTCCTTGATCCGATTTTTTCAAATTTCAAACAGAAGATTATTATACCAAAAATATGGCGTACGTTAAATTTCATTTATTCACGACAAGTTTTACTATTTTTGTTCGTTCGTTATATGAAATTACCACACTGTGCGTCAGTGTTTTGAAGGTTTAAAATAAAAAGTTATACAAAATTGCCAAAATATATATTTTAAACAATATTTGAAAAATTCCCACATGTATATAACCTATATCAATATGTTTAAAATACACATTAAAAGGGATACATTATAGTTAATAATAATGAAGATAATAATGATTTTTTAACATTGCATTTAAAAATTTTTAATCAATAAAGTATGCATAGATTTCCTCCTTTTTTTAATTTCATAAAATTTGTTGATATATAGTTTTAATATTTGACAATTCAAAAAAATCTTAAAATAATATTAGTCGAAAAGAAATTAATGATTATGTTAGTAGTAGTTAAAAATCAGAATATTAAAAAATCAGAATATTAAATTAAAAACTTAATTAAAATTCCAGTATCAAAAATATATGCACAAATGAAGCCTACACAAAGGTAGCATATAATATACAAATTATTGAATGGGCACATTAGCGAGATGCATACTATTAATATTCATTCTTAATTTTGAAATACTCTAAACGTCACCAATTTCCTAGTTTAAAAAAAATAATAATAAATTCTTAAAATTTTGATTTTAATACATGTGTATAAAATAATTTAACACTAGTCAATGACACACTTATTAGACGTATGCCTACTTCTACAAGAAACTAGACGCATATGCTACTTACGCACTTTGAATACTTACCGATACCACATGGAACCATACAAGGCTGGAGTTTTTGTTGTTTTGCTTCCTGAAGTGTTGTCAACACAAATGCATCAAGAAATCCGAAATAAAAAAAAATTGCTTAGGTTTTTTAAACGTTAACGAAAAAAGAGAATTCCCCATATACACTAAAGTGCCTTACGAAAAAAGTAAAAGTACCCCTCTTGAAATGAAGATTACTATTTTCTTGTATGATTCTCAAAATATTACGTCTGAATGTTTTCCTTTACGTGAGGTGTACCATTTTTAAAAACTCTAAAAGTACAGATTTCTTTCAATAGCATTATAAAAATATAAGAAAATTAACTTCAAAATATTATATATTAACGCATGGAATATGCATTTAAATAATTCTTATATTTCTCTTCATTCTGTATATATTTGGGACAGTTTTCTACATATGTTGAATTTTAAGGTACTATTGGAAAAGTCTATTCTGATACTATTGAAAGTTATAGATGATTAACCCTTTAAAAGCAAAAGGGTCAATTTTAAATATTTGGTTATCAAAAGGTCAAATCAGCAATTTTTGCAAACTAAATTAGCAATTTCAAATATCAATAAATTTATCAAAAACATAATATTATTTTTTAAATCCACGATAACAATCGAATGAAAGAAAGTCTTTGGAATTCTTGTGACATTTATTTTCTTAATTAAGCATTTATTGGACCGATGATCAAAATATTACTTTTGTTACTAAAAGATTAAATATCAACAGTACTGAATAAGATCATTGCAATAATGCTCTAGAATCTGAATTACGATGGAAAATCTCCGAAATATTCAAACTTTAATAAAATAGTATTTAAAAAAATTTGTAGAAAATTTTACGAAAATCTTTATTTTACGACAAAGAAAACAAATTTTTAAAAATTCTACTACTTTTGAATACTCGATACTTTTCATACTTAACGGATTTTTTAATTTTAAATTTTAATAAAGCAAATATGTTTAACCGATTAGCATGAAATTTTATAAATTTATTTGTATAAAACATAAAATAAATAAAAACGTTAACTTCAAATTCAACGTCAACAAAAATCAATAAAATTATTTTCATATATTTAAAAATTGATTTCAATTTTTATACAGAGTTGTATTTTAGCCGTTATATTTTTAATACGATATCATTGAAAACTAAACTCTTAAAGTATTGAGCACCCAAAGAAAGAGGTAATTACTCGGTAATCGATACTTAATACCCAATTTTTGCACAGCACTATTACTTTTTGGAGGTATTCTAAAAACGTTCCAGCTCACAAGAACGAAATAATTGAACCGAAATATTTTGGTTAATAGTTTATAACATATCATTTTGTAATTTTAGGCGGGTACATTTGCAATACCTTTTGTCTTCATAGAAATCGATGCACTTTAATATACATACGTATATTGGAAATATACTTGTAAATAAAAATGTTGCAAAATTAGAATTTTGCGGCATCAACTTTGAGTTAAATATTGTAAGCAAATAACAATTACTGATTGATGAAACTACTTGCAAATAAAGTATTCGCATATATAATTTCGACTATAATAGTATTTTTCCTATCCGACACTACCAATAACGACATATATTTATTTATACCATTTGCCATATAAATAGTGGGTTGATTATTTGCAAATTATTTTTATTTGCATAAAACTGCCGTATAAAGGTAGTACAATTTAATTTTTTGAACTCTTGTGTAGGCCAGACATTGCTGCAAACAACAGTGATACAAAAAAAAAAAAATAATAATAATAAAAAAATTTATATCTTTCTTAAAATAAATTGCATAGAGTTTTTTTTTTTTTAATAAATTTCATGTAATTCAATAAAATGAATTGAGAATGTTGTAAACCTAATTTAAAGATAATTTAGTTTGTAAAAATATTATTTGTTTGCATTACAAACTTACATAGACATACACACATCTCAATCACACAAGAATATAAAAAGAGTTTAATATAAAAGAAAATATGTTAAGAAAAAAAAAATATTTATTTATTGGTAAAAGATTTTCTATAAACTTGGAATGATTTTGGTTTTGATTCATTCAGCATATGATTACATAGATCTGTATGTACATTAAGGGTATAACTTTTTTTTTACAAAAAAAAAAAAAAAAAAAAAAAAAAAAAAAATAGGGTGCCACATTCATAGCTCATGTTGTTCTGGTACTAAAAACCGTTTTCAAAAGTTTTTTCGATGAAAAACCTTCCGCATTGAAAACAATTTCTAAAATCATTTGATATATTTATATCCCCTACCACCACTAGTGATGAAATAGGGTATACTAAGTTTGTCCTTCTGTGTAATGCCAAGAAATAATCATTCATCATCTTGGTCCATGTGAAATTCTGAGTCGATTAAGATATGTCCGTCTGTTTGTGGAAATCAGTCTCACGTCCAAACTACTAGCTCGAATTAAATGAAATTCACCAAGATTATTAAAAATTAGCATAATCGATTAAGTAGAAAAAAAGTTATAGAAATATATTTGGAAAAAACTCTAAGACGACGATTTTTCATTAAAATTTTATAATTTAATTGATAAGATAAATTTTGAATTTTAATTGGTCCAGAATGGCTAACTTTATTCACTTCACATTACTACAAAAAAATCCGACTAGAAGAAACAGTTTACCACAATTAACCGGATTATACACAACAACATTTGTTTATGCGAGCGCCTGTGTGTGCGTTCGCTTCAATACGAATGCTCCAGCAAAAACTTTGCTTTCCTGGTAAGCTAGCAGTTATAATTGGAAACAAAAATAAAACACTTATTTTTTGCCTGAATAACTATTTATTTTTGTTCGAGTTGTCCACAAATTCATGTAGTTAATTTTAGACTTTAGGGTACTCAAAAATATGTTTCTAAACGAAAATAAAAAAGAACAAAAAATTTGCCGCCAGTGAGATTTCAAATTAGACACAAATTAACTATTCCTTTTTAATGACTAACGTCTTACTTAGTACACTATCTCGCACTTATTTTCTAAGTGCAAAAACTTTTTTAGTATAATATATATAGGTTTTTAGACATTTAGTTATAAAAAACTAACAGCATCAGGATGGGGTTGAATAAACAACCTTCTAGTTATTAATCCAGCGTTCTAGCCAACTCATACACGTGATTGCAATATTACTATGCTATCATACTATTAAGTACTTATTTATGTAATACCGAGTAGGTAAATAATAATAACGCCTCATTCCCGAGAAACTGCTTTAATAAGTAGTTGCGATTACAGAAAATCAAAAAGTTTTCGCTGGGTTGATACACAAAGAGACATATAGTTATGTTGTGTTTGACCACGTTTAATTTAAATACAACATATATTATCAACATTAGTAACTAAACTTTATGTTTATTGTTTGATGTGCTTCATACTTTAAATATGTATTAAATAAAAGTATGATTAATTACAAGAAGAAAAATGTTACTGGGGTAAATTTTGTAAATATCAAATGAATTTCAATATTTTCTGGATTTTAATAGCATTAATTTTTAATTTTTAATTTTTTAATTCATAAATTTTACATATGGTGATATGTATATATGTATGTTTTAAAGTATGGTTTTTTTGTATTTCTTAATTAATTTAGATAAATATTTTTAAAATTGAATGTTCATTTTTGGAATTTTTTTAAAAAATATTACTTAGAAATTTTACAAAATTTAGCTAGAATAAAATATTTTGATAATGTTAACAAAAGTCAAAAGATCGTAACGTCAACTTCATAAACGAAGCAGTCACAAAATTTGTTTCATTTAAGAAAAATTTTGTGTGAAGAGTATTTTATGCCTCTTCTTTAAGTGAACGATTAAAAAATTTTAATTAAGGTCCTAATTTTAAAGCAAAAATTAAAAAAATTTCATGTAATGGTTTTTGCTTCTGCTGTAAAAAAATAGAAAGTGTGCCTACGGCCTTTTGCATTTTAGGTGACGATATGTACGTTGTATCAAATATTTGTACATTTTTTTCTTCACATATTAGATTCCGCACCCTCAACATTGAGATATTTCCCTAAGCGCTCAAATAAATGATACGTTTAACACAAATTTGAAATTGAAATAATCTGTGAACAATGTTGAACAATGAGATAAAATTATTTAGTTTTCACCCAAAAAATAATCAATTCTTTTTCAACTCAAATTTTTATTGAGAAATATAAGTGACTACAAATTTGTCTTATGTATATAGAAATTTAAGTTTTTTTTTTACTTAATAAGAATATAAATCTTTAATTATTTATTTTTCGTAGAAAGTATCTATTATTTAGTATATAGAATTTAGATTTTATTATTTTATTTAATTCTCTTACATATATATATATATATATATATATATATATATATGTGTCATTGGTTCTTAATTATTTCCTTAATAGCCACTATAAAATAAAATGGTAAAGTCATATTTAAAAACCTGAGTACTATTTTTTAAAAACGGGTACTATTTTCACCACTTTTATCTAATTTTTTTAATTTGATTACAATGTCTATAACCAAAAAAGGGAAATCCCCGTCTTTTGGTATATTAACCTTTTTGGATGATTTTGATCTTCAATTTTGTCAGTTTATTCGAGTCATTTGTTGTGTAAATACATCTCTTAATATGAGAAAAGTTCAACATAGTGAAGAAGATAACATGCCCTTAAATATTTTACAAAATATAATTCAGGAAGAAAATGAAGATCTTTCAACTTTCTTTTCACGAATGCTGACATAAACAACAGGATTCAGGAAGAATTTCATGTGAAAAGTAATGAGGAGCAAATGGAATTATCAGTTATGAAACCGGAGGATTTATACGATAGTGGTAATGAAGAAAACAAAATTAAAGTGGACGATTGTACAACACCGATAAACATATGCACACACTATCTGAACTACATGATTCAGCTGTTATTTTAAAAAATAATTTGCTAAAAAAGCAACGCAAAATCTCCAATTTCTTTAAAAATGTAAATATATTAATAAAAACAATTAAAATTTTAAAAATTACACAAAATATTTCAATAAAATTTTGAGTTCTGTTATCGTGAAAGTTCAGTTTTCGCGAAAGGTCTGGTTTTAATTAGTAGCGAAAATCGAGTTTGCACTATATATATATATATATATATATATATATATATATATATATATAATATATATATATATATATATATATTTATTTATTTATTCGCAAAAAATTTGCAAAAGGTATACCCCTAATATACATATGTACAAAAATACTCAGGTTTTTAAAATAACAAATGTGGATATGGAAATATATTTTTATTTAAATTTTAAAATGGCTTTTTAACTAAAGTAATATACATATGTACATATCATAGATCTATCCATAGTATGTGTATGTATCATTTTTATAAGTAAAACTAATACAAATATTTTGGTTTATGGTTTATGACCAAAATGAAAAACATTATCTATATAGTATATTTATAGTTAAAATATACTTATATTATATAAACAGTTTTAATGAAAATTATAGACAATTTATGACTTTTCCAGATAAACATAACATAATTATTTTTCGAAATAATTATGAAGCAATTTTTTTACTTTGATTACATGAGGGCTATATTTAAACAGACTGCCAGTATTACTCATATATTAAAATGTCTGTGTATATTAGACTGCACCAAAATTTACCGACGTTTGAATTTTATTCGTAATTTACATATAATTATCTACCAAGTAAGATATAACAAGAAAAAATCGGTTGAAAAATTTTAAAGTTATTACGAGTTCCCCGGACCACTTGCGTATTAAGTGTGTAAACAAATTTAAATAAAATGCTATCAAATTTGAACCATAATGAGTTACTGTTTCTGCAGGCTAATTCAAAATCCCTTTTAATACATGGTTAAAAATTTATAAAATTTATAATTTTTAAGGCTGTTTCAAAACTTCTATTTCATGCTTTTAAAAATTTTGTTAAACCAATTTCAAAAAAGTTCGAATACAGTTATACAGGAAATAAATTAAATATTTTGCTCCATACCTTGTATGATTAAGCCGTACTTGCGTTTTAAATTTTGCGGACTGTGACAAAAAAGATATTTTTGCAGTAATTTTTTTTAAGTTAACAATTTCAAAATTTGGAATATTTGAAAGTTTTAAAGAAGAACTAAAGAAAACTTATTTATTTTGATCTAGCAGTTAAGGTCAAAAGGTCTAAAGTCGGTAAATTTTGGTGCAGTCTAGTGTACATAATTAATTCCTATTTAAGGTAAAATATACAATTGTAAATTGCTCTTTCTATATTAATTTAAAATTAAATTTATAATTATTATTTTTTTTGCCCACAACTCTATTTAGAAATCTTTTTACAAATATTTATAATACTCTTATTTATATCTACATATTTCTTTGTTATGTGCGTATTTACGGGAATATGTTTTTTTGTGTATCAATTTCATGCAAATTTTCATATTACAATTTTTAAGCTTGTATGGTAAAATATTTATGTGTATATGTATACAAACATAGTTTTTGGGATTACATACAAAAAAAGAGATTTTTGATACATATCTCAATAAGCAAAAACTTTTGAAATTGAATATTTATTAATTTGAAAACTATTTAAAATTTTAAGTACAAGTTGTGAGAATGGGCTTGAATTTCTTTTACTTTCAAATTTAAAGCCACGCCTTTTTTAAACAAAAAGGTTCTAATATATCAATTGTATTATTCAAATACTTTCATAATTCAAAATTGTAAAAAACAAATGTTTCCCAAATATTTTTAATTTTTTTTTTTTAATTTAAAAATATTTCCAGGAAAATTTGTTAATTCTACAATTACTTCTAGAATGCATGAAAATAGCCTGAACTTATCCTGCTTTGGTGTTATTACGCCTGATTTTTGTACGAAATTTTCACCCCCAGAATTAGTTCTGTAGAAGTGCTACTCAACCAGTACCCATTATATGGAACTGTTCTTGAACTAGTTTTTTTTATCAATGATTTTTGTTCGAAATTATCCGAATGTGATAGTTCTTTAGATGTAGAAGTAACACGGAATTAGTTCTCTTCCAATAGTTCTCAAAATCAGTTTAGAATCACAAAGAAACGAAAGTGGTTCTGAATACAACAGTTCTAGAACTAATGATTTTATAACAAGTTCTGAAATGTGTTCTTTAATATAATGTATGTATAATATTTTTATTTATTTATTTATTTATTTTTTTTTTTAATGAACATGTCTAAGATTTATGAAAAATATTTTTCTAAAAGTGAAAAACATTTGAATATGGTCTTAATAACAATGGAGAAAATACAAAATAAACGGAATATAAAAAACTAACTTTATTTTTAATCACTTGAAAATTTGATAAAAACCTAACATTATAATTTTACGGGAAATTTTTTAAATTTTGTTATTTATTTCATAACACATATTTTGTAGTTTCAAAAAAGTTTTGAGAATGTTTCCAAAAACTTTCTTAGGTTTGAAGCGATGTATATTGGAAACTAACTTTTCAATACTTTTAATAAATAGTCTAGTTAATATTAACCCAAGTCTACAACTTAGATTAACGGTGATATAATATGTGATACAACGCTGGTAGAAGAGAGTAGCAATTTTATTTATATTATGTTAAATCTTAAATAAGGGATATACGTATTCTAATAAATCCTATAATATATCATTATTTTTAATCAGTCACAGAGTAAACATATCATTTTTATTTAATAAACGCCGACTTTTTAAGCAAAATTTTTATAAAAAATATTGTTTTTTAATGTAAAATAATCTTTAAAACAAAACAATTTTACATAAAACATAGTTTTTAAGTAATTTCCAAAATACACATATGCACACACACAAAACTTTCGTATAGCTCATTTTATAGGATAATTGTGTAGAGAAATCTAATCACAGCCGTCTCATAATATTTCGTATATTACAAGTATTTGAATCCACATGGAAGATAATTCTCTCTCTTACATATTCTGTTACGTGTAGATGGGCTGTTAGGTTTGTATCGATGTTTATAGGGATCAAGAAAATATTATGAAAGCATGCATGAATCATGCAGCGCCACTCTCTCATTTTATCGTTATGATAACTATCCGCCATGATGTTTTTGGACTTTTAAGCCAACTATTTGATATTTGTTCTTTTGTAAATAAACAAAAAAGTGTTAAGAGATATAAAGATGCAAAGTTTCGTTATATAAACTTTTATATATTTATTATTTGTAAACTGATCGAAATTCGATTTATATCATTTAAGAGTGCTTTCAAGTATCTATTAAATTATATTCAAAACAAATCAATTTATTAATCTTTTAAATAATAATATACAATAGCTTTTTTTTATTAATAATTTTTAAATTTTATTTTTTCATAAGAGTACTGTTACCTCAGAAATATGTAGATATAATGGTGTAGAGAATGAAAATACGAGGGCGGATCAATATTTCCGTGACTTTTCGAATTTCCCTCGAAGTTATATGAAATGCAACACTATTCCCATCTAACTCTAATAGACTACTGTAAAATTTTGAGCAAGTAACGCCATTTACTTTGCGTTTAACAACTGTTCAAAACATACAACCTCGTGTATTTTTCTAAAAGTGGAAAAAAGTGAAATTCGGGTGTTCATTAAACATTATTTTTTGCGAAAAAAAAACCGTCAATCAAACCAAGGAAAAGCTCGATAAATACTATGGGGACTCTGCACCATCGATTTCAATAGTAAAAAGTGGTTTATTGACTTTCGTTGTGGCGTTTTGTAACCGCGGATGAAACATGGATTCATTACTGTACTCCGGAGACCAAGCTTCAGTCTAAACAATGGGTTTCTCCGGGTGAACCTGCTCCGAAGAAGGGCAAGGTAAGTTTGTCGGCCAATAAGGTGTTGGCAAAAGTTTTTTATGTTGCACGTGGGACAATCCACATCGATTACCTTCAAAAGGAAAAAAACAATAAACGGCGAATATTATCCCAGCTTATTAGACCGATTTAATGAGGATTTAAAAAGAAAACGACCCCATATAGCCAAGAAAAATATTATTTTTTATCAAGATAACGCACGGGTGCACACGTGTGCAGTCTCAATGACATAACTCTATGATCTGAGCTACGAATTGGTACCACATCCGCCATATTCTCCGGATTTAGCCCCTAGTGACTACTTCCTATTTCCAAACCTAAAGAAAAGGCTCGGTGGAAAGAGATTTAGCTCGAACGATGAAATTATTGACCAAATAAATGCCTATTTTAAGGACCTCGAAAAATCCTATTTTTTACACAAATTAAATGACGACACTTGCTAAAAATTTGACAGTAGTCTATTAACAGGTGGTACTTGATGGAAATAATGTTGCATTTCATATAACTACGAGGGAATTAGTCTGGTACGTATTTATCCGCCCTCGTACCATTAATTTACAATTTCTTACAAAATTTTTAATAACTGTTCTATGTGTAAATTGATATACAATAGATGGCCAAGACCACAAGGAATAATATCGCAATAGAATTGGCTAATTTAATAACCGTCAAAAATTATATAGCTTAGCGTTACGTTTGTTATGCTCGCAACTGTATATCATTAAATTCATGTTTCTGGGTTAATTACTATTAAACAGGCTTGCAATCTTAAATTGCCTTGTTGTCTCTACTTGGTAATACCAAAGCAGAATTTTTAGACTATAGTTAGACACCAGTAGAATGCAATACGTATTTTCTGTGCCGCTACATAATTCATCAGTACATTTTGGTTTCGTTGAAACCTAAAATTAAGAGGTATAATTAGAAGAACAGAAAGTACCAAAAAGTCCGCTGTTGTGGGTTCTTGCTTACTTAGGAACATATATGTTTCATTTCAGTTTCTAGGTTAACTATTATACAATTCCAAAAGTACCATAATTATCAAAAAGCGTATTTTCTGTACCGCTACATACTTCATCAATATATTTTGATTTCGTTGAAACCTAAACAATTATAAAAAAATTAAGAAGTATAATTAGAAGAACAAAAAGTAGCAAAAAGTCCGCTGTTGTGGGTTATTGCTTACTTAGGAACATATATGTTTCATTTCAGTTTCTAGGTTAACTATTATAAACAATTCCAAAAGTACCAAATTATCAAAATGTGTCCACTTTTTGATTTTGAGTTTCTCCTACATAAAACCTTATATCTTTAATTTCATATTTTAAGATTTTTTTACCACAAAAGATCAAAAAGTACCATTTGAAGAACAGAAAAGTACCACAAAGTCTCCGCTTGTAAATTGTAACCCACAAACGACAATATATCTTAAATTTCATGTTTTGGGGTTCAATATTATTCAATTTTAAAAGTACCATTAGCAGACTTAAAAAGTTCCACATAGGATTCTCAAAAAAAAAAAATAAATAAATAAAAATCAAATACTATCATTTAAAAACAAAAAAGTACAACAAAGACTCTTCTTACAGGATCTCGTACCTTTAATTTTATTTTTAATCATTACAAAAAATTTAAAGAGTACCATCAAAAGAACGAAAAAGTCCCCCTCTTATGGATTTTCATTTTCTTGGAATCATATATATTTAATTTCATGTTTCTAGGTCCAGTACAATAGTAAATGCAAAAAGGACTATTAGATGAACAAAAAACTACCAAACAGTTCCTTATTATATAATCTAATTCACTCGGGATCGTTTAAGTCTAATTTCGTGCTTCTACGTTTAATATTATAGGAAGTTCAAAAAGTGCCTTTGGAAGAAATACCACAATGTTCCTCTTGTGAATTTTTATCGAAAAAAGATCATGCATTTTTTAATTTATATTTCTAGGTTTAATATTATAGAAAATTCGAAGAGTACCAATGTAATCAAAAAAGTACTAAGTTTTATTTTCCACTCTATAACACTCAAGGTTTAAAAGACTGTCTTCAATTACTTAAGAAAAATTATGTTAAAAAAAAGTAATAAACTATATAACCGAATTTGATACTGTACGCGTTTTAACACCCGAATTCCAAATAACGTTCCATTATCTTATTTTGTGTGACTAAATGAAACAACCAGTCCTTCAAATTTTATCAAAATTGTCTCTATGGGTTTGAATAAAATGCTATTTCCCGTTTCCCTCTCCCTTTTTGGTAATTTTCTTCTCCAAGGATGAAACAAAACTTTTATTACAAAAAAAAATCAAAATTGTAATGAGATGCCGTAATAAAATATTCATATTTTATGAAAAAGTAGTAAAAATAAGTACGATTTTTACCCTTTGAACGTTAAACTTTGGAAAAAGTGCCAAATTTATATTTGTGACATAAATTTTCTTTTTATGTTTGCTGGTTTTTACACTCTATATCAAAATAGTACCAAAATACAGTTTTTACCCCTTTTCTCCCCAAATGAGTGGAATATCAAAAAAGTACCAGACACATGTCTAGTTATTTTTTAAATGAATAACCATCTTTCTAGCTTCGGGCATTTGGATTGCATATTTGGGATTTTATATACAGTCAAACGCGGTTATAACGAACACTTTTCTTTGGTTCCATTATTTTAAACCTACATTTTTCATATATATAACTACGTTTATAACGAACACGGTTATAGTGAACTTTTACTTATAACGAACACATTTTTGTGATCCCAAGAAGAATATTTCATAGATAAAACTACGTTTATAATGAACTAACACAAATACTAGATTTAGATTGATAAAATTACACATTTAAAAGTATATCGAAAATGTAAAAACTAACAGAAATAGGTTTTATTTATTTCCATTTAAATTATTGGCCAAATAGAAATAACTTTCTTTAAGTATCGGTATAATAAAAGATAAATTTTATATTTATATTTATTTATGGTTTTAAACCATTACGCATTTATCGAAAATAGTTAAAAATAAAACTGAAATTGTGAGAAGTTTAAAAACTAAATATTACAGTAAATATCTCAAAGCTAACTCCAAAAGAAATGGAAAATAATTAAGGAAGTTGGAATTGGAAATAATAGAAAACGTACAGATAAAGACAATTTTATTTTGATGTTTTATTTTGCTGATTTTCGGTCCAATCTAATGCTATTGGACCCAAAATTGCTTAAATTACTACTCAACACAATTATCACTACTAGTTCATATCCTAGTTTATGGTCATATGCCCTACTTATTCGTATACCAAAATCATCACATGAGTTTTATCCTATTGCAATCTTTCGATATCTTTCGAAAGTATTCGAACCTATAATACTCCGGAAAATAACTAGTTATTTGGATACATATTCCCTCCTTAGTGTCCAATAATCTGCTACAGCCCTAATCAACGTAACGGAAGGTATGAGGTCTCAGTTTGATAATGTTCTCGTAAAATTTCTGGATCTGCTCGATCATTCTAAAGCCTTTGATAGTGTTAACCATAACATTTTTTGCAGTAAACTTAGACATACTTTTAATTTCTCAAGCAATGCCACTTCGCTGATATCTGTCAGATCGTCATAAATCTGTAAAAGTAGGGTATTATGTGTCAACCCCTTTACCTGTGAAAGATGGCGTTCCTCAGGGCTCTATACTGGGACCATTGCTTTTTTCGCTTTATATTAATGACCTTCCACTACAACTATCGTATTGTAATATGCATATGTACGCGGATTATATTTAGTTGTATACAAGCTGCCAAAAGAACCAAATTATAGATTTCGTATCAAGGCTGAATATGGATCTACATACCAGATATACATGGGCCACTGCTAATGGACTACATCTTAAAAGAGAATCAATCTTCGCTAGTAAACACTCTACTTCCTATTACATTGGGTAATGAATGGTGATTACTATAATTGGAGCGGCTAAGAACCTTGGTGTTATTTTTAAAAAGGAGTTATAATGGAACTCATATATAAATGCTGCTACTGGAAATACCTTTGCATTGTTGAAAGCATTATAACCGACCAAACATATACCATACAAATATATTCGATAAGTCCTAGCAAAAACCTACATCATGCCTAAAATTCTGTATGGTTGTGAAATTTTCGCAAATAGTGATTCTATTAGCAAAACCAAGCTTAACGTTGCCAAAAATGCCATACTACGCTATGTATATTACTTCGAAAGATATGATGACCCATCCCGGTTTTCTAAATCATTATAAGGAGTCAACATAAATGTCTTAAGGAAATAAGGTCTCTGGTTCTACTGCATAAAATAATTTATATCAAAGAACCAACTTAAACAGAGGAATGAAATTGTTTCTAATCAATTCCATAAGTCTATGGAACTCTTACCGCCCAACATCCAAATCAAATAAAATTGTTATGCTATATATTTTTATGTAAGTTATTAGGTTGTTAATAAAAAAATAAGGGTTGCGTCATCCATGGGACCCAACTCACCTTTAATTAATTTAAACAACACCGATTTTAGTTAATAATTGCGTTTATTCCGTTCGCGTCCTAGAATTGAACTGAACTTTTCATTTATAAAATAATTCATATAAACTTAACTTTTAGTTAAAATATGCTTATTAACAATTTATTAAAATATGCTTGTCAACACGCGCATAAATTGAGGTGTCCGGTTGCGTCTAGCATAAAATGCTGACTTCCATTTGTATCATGCGCGTGTTGGAATATGGAAATGAGGCTAGAAGGGTGTTAACTTATATCATTCAAAGTTATCATTCTGTTATGTAATTGTAAACATTCGTAAAATGTATACCGTGATAATATCACAGACTGTAATTAAAAATATTTTTATCTTGTTGTATGTGACACTAATAAATTTATAAAAAAAAACATGCCGATTTCAAAATATTGGTAATAAAAGAAAACATTGAATTAGTATAAAAAATAAAATTGTTAATTAATCCTAATTTGCCACTTGTCAAATGAATGATGAATGCAAAAAAATATTCTTCCTTATTCTTCTTCATTAATATTAAAAAATCATAAATACAGCCCACGTTTAAAAGAAACAAAATACGCTTTAATTCCAAATATTACTATATGTGTGTTTTATTAACATCCCTTCTCTGGCCCAGGGCTACCAGATTTGGGTTTAAACTCAAAATTTGTGGAGTTTTTGTTGCAGAAAAGGATGGACATTTTGGTTCGGAGAGTGGAGAATTTGTTGGGGATAAAATATTTTGGGTATTTTTTCGGCGAAATTTTCTAATAATTGTAACTTTTTAGTTAATAAAATTGGAATTTTATATATAGTATATACATGTCATTATCAACTGTTATTTTTAAAATTTAAAAAGTTACAGAATTTTCCATTATTATTTAAATAAGTGCCAAAAGGAGATTCAAAAGTAATAAAATATTTTGGCGATATTAATGATAAATATCAGAAAGTTGATTGAGAATTTTCACTTTTTCAGCAAATGAGCAATTTCTTAAAGTTTCGTTTTTCTCAATTTTCGTTTCGAATTTGACTTTTTTGGTAATATGATGCTTTATTTGTATATATATATGATCATCATCATTTTTATAGTCAAATACGAACAATAGTAAAACACAAGTTTTGCACAAATATCTCCGCTAGATATTACTTTAGCTATTAATATGTTAATATTAAATATAATATACTCTGCAAAGGGCTCCTAATATATTTTTTTAAGAATTTATTTAGTTTTATATATCAAGTACAAACAATATTAAAACAAAGGTTATGCACAAACAAATATGTTAATATTGAATAAAATTGTTGGCAAGAATTTAATCCGACATATTAAATAATTTTAATTTTAAAATTATATATAGTATTAATTCTTTTGATTTACAAGATGGTGAGTTTGAAATATTTATTTTTCAAATAATACAATGTTAAAATCATGACTCTTTCAGCTATTTTTCAGTTCTTTTTTTGCAAGGTTGGGACAGCCCCCTTTAAATCATCTGTGCTTAAGTGTTGCTGACTATTAAATGTACTTGTAACTAAAGAATATATTAAATATATTATGCTAATTTTGAGTACATATGTATATGAGCCATTATAAAAATTTTTGATTTTAGCCCTTAAAAATATATTAATTATTATTGTTGTTAATGGTACACTAAAATGCATTTGTATCCATAAGTTCCCATTAATCATTTCGTGCAAGGGACGCGAATGTTACGCAATATCAAAACCTACTAAGTTACTCAAATAAAATTTATGACATTTTTAATGTCTGATGCTATTAGTATAGCATATTTTATGCTTTCCTAGTAAAATTTTAAAAAAATTGCATAAAGTGGGATTCGAATCTGAATTATTATTCTATATATTATACAAAAATATATTCTATTAGAGTTTATTTTAAAGAAATACTATATAGTATTTTGATCACTTTTTAAACCAAGTAAGTTTTTTTTGGACCACAAAATTTTTTCTTTGGAAATTTTTTGATTCCTTCCGTTACGTTACATTACAAGCACCACCGAATTATGCAAATAATGATCAATTTCGTGCTGTCCATGCGATATCTCTTAGTAAAATCTGTTTTGACAAAAGTTTCCCGTTACTACCAACGACATTTGATTTAAATTTATGATCCCAATTAATTATATTTTCGCTATTCTTATATCCAAAACTTCTACAAATTGCACTTTGCTATATAAAAATACAAAAGCAAAATGTGTAGTTTTTGCGTAATTTTTTTAAGAGATTCTTTTTTATTAAATATATTTTAATGCTCTCTTGATTTTATTTTGTAAAATAACAAAAAAAAAAAAAAAAACTATTCCATTTGAAACCGTAAGTATGACTCTCGAAAAACTGACTTTTTTAAAAATTTTCTCTCTTCATCAAAATACAACGCAAAGTAAACATAATTACAGCAAGTATCAGCTCCTGTTTCAAAATTTTTATTCCGTTGAGAGGTGCACAGACTCCGCCCAAAAAATTTAAAAAATGAAAAAAATATCATCCAAATTCGACTACCCTGTGAACTGTTGAAAGTCTGCACAATAACGAAGAAGGTGTAGAATTTATACACAAAGTCCGATCAGTTTATATAAGATCGAATAAGAGGATCTTATACAAAGTATAAAGTATAAATATAAAGGCGTGAACAAAAATTGTGGAAGAATGGGAAAGAGTTAAGTAACTTCTAGAACTTTTTCTATGCTTTTGAATTTTGAACAACAATCATGATTATAGAATGAAACCTATGGTGGTAAAGTTGTTCTATTTTAGTCTTGTGAGTTCGGATCTTTAACCCGTTTGATTAAAATACTATTAGCAGAAAAATTATTAAGGATTAAATTCAGTTTCAGACAGGTTAAAAATTGTTGATAATGTCCCACATACATATGTATGTACTAAACGATATAAACTTTATTTTCAAGTACACGCTCTTTCAATCTGTAGGAAGTTTCAGCATTTTGCCTGCACAGACATGCACGGAAGCAATACCCGATAACTCCTACATTATAGCAAACCATAGATATTTACATATAATTATAAATAAAACTATTAAATTAAAAAATAAATAAATTTTATATCAATTTTTGGTGTACATTAAAATATTTACTTTTATCCAAATCCCGGAATTTTCCAAATTTAGTTCCGTTTTACATCCCTTGTAAGAAAATAATTTCTTGACAACTTTTGATTTAAAAATTAGCTAGTAAATAAGATATTTTAGAATAAAATTATTTTGGCAGATTTTGGCTTAAAAATAAAATTTAAATTTATATGAGAATTTATTATACTTGAGTTCCATAGTTTTAAGTTAAGAATTGTTCCATTTTTTTTTTTTCAGTAAAAAGAGTTTTTTTATATAAAACTTTAATATCGAATGATTTTAGACTAGAAATTTAAACTTGATACTTCATTTACTTCATATATAAAATAGCTAATATATTTTAGCGATTTTTTTTTAACAAAAAAAAAAAAAGAAGTATCAAAAAAAAACCGCGATAATCCGGAATGGGGTCTGCAAACAATTATTTTAATTATCGAGTTTATACTGTATATTCGACTGTTATATTAGAACTTTATTTTGATTGTGAATCAATTTAACAATATTTAATTTGATGAATGTTGGATCGAACTTTAACATCTCACACACAGCTTTTTTCGACTTGGTATATATCGGAAGAAGTTTTTGTGACAAACTTTATTTACATGATTTGATTTTAAAAGGAAGAGATTCAGGACCGATTAGAACGGTGGATGTATTTTTACAAGCAAATACATAAACGTATTATATAACCATAGTTGTTTAGTGTACAAAATTTTTTAACAAATCTTTATAAAAATGTTTTTTAACCTAAACTAAAAAAAAAAGCTTTTGTTCCTTTGCTTTTGTTCATTAATAATTAAATGTATAAAAATATCCTGCAAATACTTTTACAAAATATATTAAAATGCCAATGTACATGATTTGCACATACTACCAACCTATATATATACACAAGCACTTACAGCAGCCCATTATTAGCTTTGTCAAAAATTTTCTTAGTCACTTAAAATTTTCAAAATTTAATTATATTTACTTGGCAACTGTTGTGTAAATCAGTTAATCGTACCACAAACAGTGGCGGACATAACTAAAGCACGAATTAGAATTTATTAAAATATAGGCGAACAACAATGGGAAAATCGTATCGATTTAAATTCTTCTTGTATATTTATTTTCACTTGCTCCAAAATTCTTTATTTAAACCAGAAAAAAAAATTAAAGAAATATGAAATATACACTTTTTATGTGAGACAAGACTAAAGTAAATTTTTGATTTGTTAAATACTAATGATAACTTCATTAAACTTTAATATCATATAAATAATTTTTATATCCTTTACCACAGGCGTAATTTCAACAAATTTTGTTGGTGAGCAAAAAAGTCCGTCCGCCAGTTGAAATGGCGTTTATGAAGCCCACTGATAACTGTCGTATACATATTATTAAAATCCGCAAGATCAGTTCATAACCGGCGGAGATAAGTGAAAAAAACTGTTTTTTTTTAAGGTTCTTCATTTTAAAAATGGCTTAAATTGCGTTTGTGACATATTTGGTTTTTTCAACTTTTTGAAGCACTTATGTAAGCTCGAAACTTCGTTCTTTCACAAAAAAATCGGAAATTTTTTTAAGAATTTAAGTGTTTAATGAATGAATGAAGGAAGTAGATCCAGTATTAAACGAGTTATAGTTCAAAACGTGTTATCAGATTTTTTGAAGCTCCTATATAATATATGGGCTTTATTCTTGAATAAATCTGTCACAAATATTTTTTTCGAATTTCTTTTTTTAAATCAGTCAAATAGGTTCATAAATTTTCCACCATAACCTTTTTTAATTTAATATTGTCTTATAAAATACTTGCTCTGCGCCGAAGTGATTATATCTTCTTTAAATATGTGCGAGCTTTTGTAAAATTCCAAAATATTAAATTTGTTATTTACTAGCTTTTACCGGTGCGCTTCGCTACCCTATTTGATGTAATAATTAATATTTATTTTATATGGCAGCTTCTAATCCCCCTGGACCTATTCACCCTATTTGAAATTTAATATGAATGTTACTTTTAATGTCCTTTGTGTGGGGCAACCTAATCCTGGATCTATCCATCTATTTTCAATTCAGCAATGTGATATAATAGAATAACAGTTTCCACGAAATTTGAAGGCTCCCACTATAATAGTTCCTTAAATATGCCATAATGAATAATTGCGCTTTATGAGGGTGGGTAATACTACATCCCTACATACTTCTTATAAGCTATAAGTTTTAAAAATGGGCATGGCATCGGATCAAAGTCCAACATAACCTATAACATTCCACAGTGCAAGCACTATCTGTGCGTCATACTTCATGTAAAACGTTTCATTAATAACGTGCAAAATGGAAAAAAATAAGCGTAAAATGTGGATGTGACTTCCAAACAAAATCTAACAGAACCTATAACCACCTCTGTTATCGGTGATACCTGTTCTTGAAAATCGGTTCTGCTGTTTAGACGTGATTGATACAAAAACAAACAAAACAAATAAGCAAACAAATTTACACCTCATTTTTATAATATAAATAAGGTTTTATAAAACCTTGTTTCTATTTCAACTTTATATCAAAATGCAAATTATTTAAAGTTTTTAATGTTTACATAGATATAGTATAGGTAAATGTATTTGTAGTTACATCCAATATAAGATATTTCATTTTCATATAATACATCTCAAAACACGTGAAGGATATATACGATTCGGTACAACAGAATATAGTTCTCTTCTTGTCTTTTTTAACTTTTACAAATCTATGTGGCATAGTGACACATAAATTTGAAAAATCTGCTCAAAAATGTTAATCCTTGCTATTTAATCTGGGTGGGAAATTTCTGCCTTCGTTTTTATATTATATGCGTATTGTTTCGCGATCTACAAATTCGCATATGATTCCAAATATATTTTATACAATTACAATTATATGGGTTTTTATTCTGTTTATTTAGTTAATTAATATTGTTCATTAATATTAATATGGTTTAAAAACAGACTATGGTTTAAGAACAAGGAAACAGACTATAAATATTTAATGGTATAGAAGTAATGATATTTTTCATATTAACAAAGTTTTTATTTAAAAACATATAACTTTCGCAGTCAACCATATTAAATTTTTTATTGAATGTAAACATTAAATTACAAAATTTAAACAAAACCATTGTTGTCACAGAGTTTATAAAATTCCAGAAAATTACAACGAGAACATAATATTGTTGTAGTCATAATCCTGTAACCATATTTTTTCTCTGCGCGTATATCGAAACTATTTGTAAAGTAAATAGAATAACGAATCGTTTTACGTCTAACCATACCATTTGCGTCTAAACTGCACTTCTTGTACATATGGAAAAGGAAATGCCCGTTAAATGGAGGTATCAACATAGCAACGACCGCACAGTGGGGCCAAACGCAAATTTTTTGGTAATAAATTTGAATCTCCTAAACTACTGGTCGGATCAAATTGAAATGTATGGAAGAGTTGTAGAGAAGGACCTAAGCTTTCAGAAAAATCATCTTGTAATCACCCTGTGATAACACGAGATAAGCTACAGGGTGTCAAAGTTGACTACCTCGAGTATGTAAAAGTTAAAAAAAATCGTAACTTGTACAAATGAAGTCCGATTTTAAAGATTTTTATATTTATGGAAAGTGCTTGGCAAGATAAAGAAAAAATAAGCTTACTCATCTAAGTTATCTCTTGCAGTTAAACAGATATTTACGCTTGAATTTTGAATTTTTGACTTTTTGACTCGACTTTCTTTCGTTTTTCGGGAATAAGTCCGGAGATATATGAGGTAAAAATTTTTTTAAAATTTTCTGTAATATGCTACATATTTCAAAATAATACGCTGAAAGAATTTTTGGATTATCTCAATTCATCTAGACGTGAAAAATATTCAAAGTCAGCACTCTGAAATTGGCATGAAAAATGGCTATTTTTTTATAAAAATATAGTACAATTCATTCACTTTTTTCTCAAAGTTCTGTTAACAAAAAAAATTTTTTCCTTATTAATTTCAAAAGATAAGGCTTCATAAATGGTTAATTAAGAAATTTTGAATTGATTTAAGTTTGCACCCTACATCCAGCATTGACCGAAAATTGTCAATTTTAAAAAATAGTTTCATTTTTATCGATTAATAAAAAAAATGTCACGCGAGCTTTTTTAAATTTGGTACCCATATTTTTTATAGAAATAGATTTAGAATGATTTAACACTAAACTGCTTCCCGCCCGGCCAAAAACGAATGCAGGAGTGGAGATTTTATGTTAAAAGTCAGTTTTTTTAACGACTATTTTTAAAAGCATACTAAAAGCATATTAGCATAATATTTTTAATATTATTTCTTATGTAGTGTATAAAATACAAATCAAGCTTTCATTCCTAAAAAAATCAATAAAATAGCTCCAATAACTTATTTTTGGTAATTTTTCAAATATAATTTTTTTTTTAAATAACTGAAAATCCAAAAAAATTTAATTTTTTTAACACAACTCCACTGATTTTGCAAATACTTTAAAAATGTTAAAAGAATATAAAAATAGACTTATTTATCAATTCAACGATATATAAAATGTTGATATAGGTCATTTAATAATAGTAATATAATGGCCTCAAAACTACCAAGTCACGTCAAAAGTTGCAAAATTCACTATTTTGTTCCGTATTTCCATATGTGTGTATACGTAACATTTTAGCTTTCTAATGTATTATGTAGGCATATATTTGTTATTATAAAGTAGTAAATTCTTAATTTGAGTAATGTTTATTTAATTTGTTCTACATATTTACATACTTATTATACATATATCCCGTATATTTATTTTATTAAGAATATATTATCGAAGATATTATTAGAGATTTTCTTGAAAATAATCAGAAACATCAAACGTTAGCAAATTTTTAACTTCCTTAGCTTCGGAATCCTCTTTTTCTATTTCAAGAGTGATTTTTGGTAGCCATCGTGTTCTTATAGAATATATAACTGGATCTGATGATATTAATAAATATTCCATTAAGTCCATATTTTGCGCTATTTTCGAACATTTTCGGGTATTGAAGAGTCGGAAATGTTTAACATCTTTATTTCGGTCTTCTTGTGCTTCCTCTGTTAGCTCTCCCAATGGCAAAATACTATTTTCTATTATTTCTTTACCATGAGCCAATACTTTGTGAATTGTTGGAGTCATTGATATCCAGGGGTACGTAATGTTAAGTAGTTCTTTAGTTTCGTAAGCAAAAATTTTAAATTTGTTTTTTGCTATTAATGGCTGCCAATATAATCTTAAAACGCTTCAAAATATTTAAGTCAATGCATGTGATTGAAGATGTGAGTTCCGGATTTTCAAAGAAACGTCTTGCTGTATTTCCATCATTTGAGCTTCCATAGCCATGTAGAGGTTTATCAATTATTAATCCGAGTTGTTCTTTGAATTCTAATTGAATTCTTTTCTTCTCCTCTTTTCGTAATTCGTGAAGTTCCAAATTGTTTTTTACTGTAGAATTTTCCTGCCCGGGAATATTTCTGTACTTCATATCATATGCAAGATGTAAGCAGAACTCCAAAAATCTTATCCTTGCGTGGAGTGGTGATATTCCATAGGCTGTAAAATATTACTTTTCGCTTCTCTCACTGATTTGCTACTGGGAAAGATATCATATCCTTTTTCGCTAACAGATTTCCTCAAAATCTCGTATTGGTTTCTTGATAATCCTAAATTTAATATTAGAGCTGAAGCATCCTCAAAGGTAAAGGACGATGTTGATTTCGGTGTCACTATGCTTTGGATTATCCGATGTAATCGATTACGTGTTACTAAAGCTTTAAATGTATCTTTTATTTCGGCATTCGTATGTGAATTTAGAATAGATTCCTGTTTGGTCCTCTTTGTTCTTAGCTGAACTTCATCGTAACTTTTTTTTGGTCGGCCCTTTTTCTGCTTTCCGATGAAAATTGGTATTTCTCCCTCCAACCACTTTTCATTTTTCTTCTTGAACTTTGGTATTGACCAATCTGAAGCTTGCATCCTTTTTTTCGTATGATTTATAAAAATTTTCGAGCTTTAAACTGTCTTCTGCAGTAAGAGTTAAACCAAAAGATACTACTGTATCAATGAGTTTTCTTATTTTTTCTGGACGATTTATAATATCAGATAGATTATCCCAGATTACTTTGCAAATAGAAAAGTGTTTTAATGTAATCTCCATAATGGCAAATTCTCTAATAAATCTGCATATTTCTAAGGATACTTATATATAGAAAAAGAATATTTATATCAGTAAATGATGACAGGCAAAAATGAATTAAAAAATTTTAATTTTTGCTCAAAGCCCCCAATTTCATTCAGTTTATTTTTATGACCTGTAGTGTTAAACAGGTACGTCAAAAAAAGTACCTATGCGATTGTAAAAAAATCATTTTTGTTATAATACATTAATTAAATAGCTAAGTAAATTATTTAAAAACTTAAAAAAATGTATTAAAAAACGAAGGAAAATATACTTATTTATGTACTTAGGTAATTTTAAAAACCTTTTCAGTAGAAAAAAATTATGAACACTTTAAATAAATTCATTAATAAATATTATTATCTCGTAACAAAAATAAGCAATGCAGTTGAGTGTTACGTATACACACATATGGAAATACGGAACAAAATAGTGAATTTTGCAACTTTTGACGTGACTTGGTAGTTTTGAGGCCATTATATTACTATTATTAAATGACCTATATCAACATTTTATATATCGTTGAATTGATAAATAAGTCTATTTTTATATTCTTTTAACATTTTTAAATTATTTGCAAAATTAGTGGAGTTGTATTAAAAAAATTAAATTTTTTTGGATTTTCAGCTAGTTTTTAAAAAAAATTTATTTTTGAAAAATTACCAAAAATAGGTTATTGGAGATATTTTATTGATTTTTTTTAGGAATGAAAGCTTGATTTGTGTTTTATACACTACATAAGAAATAATATTAAAAGTATTATGCTAATATGCTTTTAGTATGCTTTTAAAAATAGTCGTTAAAAAAACTGACTTTTAACATAAAATCTCCACTCCTGCATTCGTTTTTGGCCGGGCGGGAAGCAGTTTAGTGTTAAATCATTCTAAATCTATTTCTATAAATAATATGGGTACCAAATTTAAAAAAGCTCGCGTGACATTTTTTTTATTAATCGATAAAAATGAAACTATTTTTTAAAATTGACAATTTTCGGCCAATGCTGGATGTAGGGTGCAAACTTAAATCAATTCAAAATTTCTTTATTAACCATTTATGAAGCCTTATCTTTTGAAATTAATAAGGAAAAAATTTTTTTATTAACAGAACTTTGAGAAAAAAGTGAATGAATTGTACTATATTTTTATAAAAAAATAGCCATTTTTCATGCCAATTTCAGAGTGCTGACTTTGAATATTTTTCACGTCTAGATGAATTGAGATAATCCAAAAATTCTTTCAGCATATTATTTTGAAATATGTAGCAAATTACAGAAAATTTTTAAAAAATTTTTACCTCATATATCTCCGGACTTATTCCCGAAAAACGAAAGAAAGTCGAGTCAAAAAGTCAAAAATTCAAAATTCAAGCGTAAATATCTTTTTAACTGCAAGAAATAACTTAGATGAGTAAGCTTATTTTTTCTTTATCTTGCCAAGCACTTTCCATAAATATAAAAATCTTTAAAATCGGACTTCATTTGTACAAGTTACGATTTTTTTTAACTTTTACATACTCGAGGTAGTCAACTTTGACACCCTGTAGCTTATCTCGTGTTATCACAGGGTGACTATAAGATGATTTTTCTGAAAGCTTAGGTCCTCCTCTACAACTCTTCCATACATTTCAATTTGATCCGACCAGTAGTTTAGGAGATTCAGATTTATTACCAAAAAATTTGCGTTTGACCCCACTGTGGACCGCTAAATCTCATATAATTATCAGAAAAAGTGTATTATGACCAAAAAATCACAGTTCTGAAATTCTCGGAAGAGTTATTTTGGTCTTAATCTCACAGAAAAATATTTTAAATCATATAGGAAATCGTAGATCGTAAAATAATAATTTAGATGATGAAATGACGTAGGTGAAATGACAATGACTGAAGTTTTTAAAGAGGTTTTTCAAATTTAAGTGTCCCTATACTACGAAGATGTATAAAAGTCTTGAAAAAATTAGTAAAGTTAACATTTGTATTAACAAATCGAATATGAGCTTTAGTTTTGTCTCGCATGAGAAATGTATATTCCATAATTCTGTGAAATTTTTTAGTTTAAATAAAAAAACCTCAATTATTTTAGCTTTATTTTAAAGAACTTGGAGTCTATTGAAAATAAATTAGCAAAAAGAATTGAAATCAAAACGATTTTCTCATCGTTAGTCGCCTATATTTGAATAAATGCTAATACGTACTTTAGTTATGTCCGCCACTACAAACTTTCATTTCCTTAACCACAGAAATATTTTATAAAATTAACTTAAGCTCATTATGATTCTTGTGTGTTTGCTGGGCTCAATCAAGACGGAAAACTTTTTGAGCCTATTTTGTTTAAGTGAGTAAGGACAATTTTACTCTCGGGTATTGAGTAAGAAGGCAGAATAAATGAAAAAATACAGAATGAATAAAATGTTCCTCCACTGCATACCATCATTATTATCATAAATATTTTATTATAGAGATAAACACTAATAGATGTAGTCGAACCTAAGAAGTTACCAAAATTAAATAAAAGAAAAATTTTACATTTCAGCAGATGCAAGTTTGAAAACAAGTGCTGAAACAATTACAAGTACTCAGCTTGAGTTCGAATTATACACAAACTCTTACATAACTTAACCATAATATACAAATACAAATTATTAATAAGACTTCCATTCTCTTACAATGAACTAACTGTTCATTATGTTTTTCATAATAAGTATATTTATTTATTTATTTTGCATTCCATTAAATATTTTGTACCAGTGAAATGCTTTTATTTTTTAATACAATGAAAATGAAATACAATAGCTTTTAAATGGCATAAAATAGCACTGATTTTCATTTTAATTTTAACTATTTATGAGCTCAGCATAAACAAATAAAAATAATAATATTGATAATACTTTTGCTGCATATTTTTGCATTGTTTAAATGAAATGAAGAAATCCCAACGGTATACGTTGAACTTTTGTTACATATATTATAAACTATGGACTATTTTATACCGTAATATTTCCATTCTTCGCTGTGAAAGAGTGTGCTGAGACACAAGAGGAAATTGTGGATTTAAAAGACGAAGTAAACAAATAGATATGACTGACGGTAGAAGAAATATGGTTTTATGGCACGATAGCAGAATTTTCCTAATAAAACACAACACTTTATTTCTGACACAGTTTGAATTTTCAATAAAAATAGGTGTGTATTTAAAATGAAAATTAAATATGGCAATCAATACAATTGTTTAACAACCAACCGACAAACAAATTTTTTGCTCCATGAAATAGGTGCTTAGAAAATATTAATTAAATATTTTAATTATTAATTATTATTAATATTTTTAAACAATTTGGGAAATATGGCGGTCCAATATGAGTTATTTCTCTATATATAATACGAAAATATTTTTATTATAGTTTATTACAAGGAAATGCTATATAATATTGTGATCCTTTTTAAGCCCCAGTAAATTTTTCTCTGGTTCATAAATTTTTTTCCTTAGAAATTTTTTGATGCGCCTCTACACTTCAGTTAAGCATTAATTATTAATTATGCCATTATCCGCGTTGCCCATGCGATGTATCTTAGTAAAATCTGTTTTGACAAATGTGTCCCGTTTTCAACTATCAACAATATTTGACTTAAATTTATGGCACCAGTCAATCATATTTATCGCCATTCTTATATCTAAGTCTACCTAAAACTTATACAGATTGCAAGAACGTGAAATGCTGACATTTTAAAAACTTTCGCTCTTATTTTTCAAATTTTGAAACTATCTACTGGGTAGACTATTTCGAGCACATCAACGAGATACAGCGTAAAGTACACATAATTACAGCAAATATCAATCCCTGTTTCAAAATTTTTATTCCGTTGAGGAGCACACAGACCCAGCCCAAAAGTTTAAAAAATTAAGAAATATTATCAAAATTCGACTACCCTGTGCATACAATATTCTTATAAATAACTTTGGAGCTATATTTTTTCTGTGTCACCTAAAACTTAATGCTTTACTTCGTTATTCCCCTTTTTTATGAATTTATGAGTCATAAATTTCAAGGAATATTGAATAGATTTTAATAATTTAAGGTGTGTTTTTATTTTATTGTTATACTCTTAAGCCTTTCGAACAAATAAATGCATTTCAGTGAAATTAATTAAAATACATGACCTGAAAAACACGAAAGGTTGAGCTACGTAGGTTTTGAACTTTAGAATATCAATTTTACATAAATAAATCTAATTATTTTGTTTAATATCAAAAATTTACGGATGCTTACGGAAATAATCTGATAAAGAGAACTGTACCGAAAAGCGACATCTTATTACAAAAATAAAATAAATACTTTATATTTATTTGATTTCAGTTAATAATTGCTTTGCTCCATTACTTTTCATTCGCAGCAAAAACTTTGCTTTCCTGGTAATCCAGTAGGTATAATTTGAAACAGAAATAAGCTACTTATTTTTGCTTGAATAACTAGTTATTTTTGCTTAAGTTTTAGACTATAGGGGTATTCAAAAATATGTAGCTAAACGAAAATAAAAAAAAAAAAATTGCAGTCAGTGAGATTTGAACTTAGACACAAATTATTCTTTCGTTTTCAATGACAAACTTCTTACTCAGGACACTATCTCGCACTTAATTTTCTAAGCGATAAAAACTTTTTTTTAGTAATAAATATTTTTTTAGACATTTTGTTAAAATAAAAAAAAAACTAACAGCATCAGAATGGGGTTGAAACCCAATCTTCTGGTCTGATCCACGTGATTACAATATTACTGTGCTATTATACTACTAAGTACTTATTTAAGTAATAGAAAATAGGCAAAGAGTAATGACACCTCATTACTAAGAAACTATTTTAATGAGTAGTTGTCATTACCGAGAACCAAAAGGATTTTGATGGGTTACTTGCAAAAAGCAAGAAATTGTAAGGAAAACTATCAAAGTTGTCGAACGCGAAGAACTACCAAATTTTCAAAAATTCGATGATGATGATCATGATATTTGGTGTACTAAAGATGTCGTAGCTTTTTAAACTTTATTTTAATCTTTTATATTTACCACAAATAAAAAATGATTTATTATTATTTTATTTATTTTTTTTATCTTTTAGGTTTTAATTAAACTTGCTTTTCTATTTCAAAATAACACTCAAGTTACCAAGTTTTAAATGCTTTCAAACCATTTAAATACTAAAACAATTATTTCAAAACTTTATCAAGTTATTTCTAATATATTTTTAAACAAATTATTTGAAACATAATTTTAAGTAAATTATTACATATAAAGTCGAAAAAGTTCTAAAATTGTTGTCCAATTGAAAAGCAAATAAATCTTGTTATGATTACAAAAATGTCTTTAAATAACATTTCATCGTAGCATAGCCTTTGTAGAAAAATTTAAAATAAATTACATTAGAATTCTAAAAATTTCATTTTTTTAAGTGTTGTTTAAAAATTTTCTTTAAATATTTAACCAAAAGATATGTAAATGTATATGAATACTTTTACCTTTCAAAAGATCTTAAAAATAAGAAATTAACAAAACAAAATCAGAATGCATCTAGAAACTTACCACCTTTTTTTTACCGTAATTCAAAATCTTTAATGATTTTTAGTTACAAAATTATGCATATTATCAGTTAACCTTTTTTTAAGATTTTACTTGGAAAATTAATATTTTTGGACATTTATCGTTGATAATTTATATGTAAAAAATTTTACTTAGCATCCAAAATAAAACTGTCTCAAAATACGAAAAATTTTCATTATGTATAATTTAATTTATCCTAGATAAATATTATATTTTGTATGAAAAAATTTTGGAAAAACTTTTTCTGTATTGTTAATACGGCGCTTTTTGTAAAAAGTTTTGGATAGATTTTGATTTATAAAATAAACAAATATTTTTCATTAACTGATGAAACTAGTAATTAGACAAATAATTTTTTGTAGAAAGATGCATTTTTAATCGTATGGTTCGCAAAATTTAAGCTTAAGTTCAATGAAATTTGGAAAAATAAGTTATTTACTATTAGAAGAATTTAACATTTCACAAAAATTCGTAAATATATTATATAGTTAATTAAAAACATGAAATAAAAATACTTAAAAATGTGCATTTCCTACATTTTTATTAAACAAGTGTTAATTTTTAGAACCTAATGATCTACTTAAAAATTTTCAAAAAGACATGCAAATTTTGGATGACAATGCTGAAGATAAATTCAGCATTCCATTTTCTATTCCTGACAGACTAATTTTTTCCCAAATAATTTTTATTTTTTAATTGTTTTTCCTATTATAAAATGTTTTCCGTTCTTTATATAATATCAGTAAAAATAGGTGCATATTTAAAAGTAAAATTAAATGTGGCTATCAGTATAATTGTTTATCATCCAACCAAATTGTTTGCTCCATAAAATGGATGCTTAGAAAGTATTAATTAAATATTTTAGTTATTAATTATTATTATTTAAATAATGCTACTTTTATCACATAAAAAATTCATTCTAGAACATATTATATTTCTATTCGGCACTAATTAAACTTCATACGGTTAATTGCTTAATTTATTTTCAAATAAAATAATATTGAATCTTATCGAAACACCGTTTATATAGGCGCCATTAATAAGTTTTGTGGTAATGCTATTTTTAACAAACGGGTTGCAAATCTGAACTCACAACCACTGTTGCTAGTTTATCACTTTTAAGACTAAATCTGGCCTTTATAATTTGCTTTTAGTCTCAAAATTTTCATTTCAGCTTCTAGCTTTATTATAGCCTTTTTTGATTTTAAAAATTAACTTAAAAAGGCTAAAACGTTATATTTCACAAACGAAGAAAATAATTTCTTATTTGCTATAATTAATTTTATTTTAAAAGAATCGTCTATTTAAGCAATCTTGTGTATTTATTCGCACAAAAATCGAGATTACACGTAAAAGAAAAGCATGACTCCAACTGCTCATGTGAAGTGCTGTTCCTAAGTAGTGTATATAGCTATTACAATAAAATTATTTTATTTTAGGCTAAGCTTAGTCAATTAAATGAAGTTTTTTTTTAATTATTATCTACTATATCATAATATAGTCGTCACTCTCGAAAAGTTTCGTTATATTTCCTATAGCAAGATAGTTTGAATTTTCAAATATAAAATGATAATAACAATTATAACATAATTTTATTTAATACATACAATTAAGTTCTTCTTAGCAGCGTTGCCAATGAGACTTTTTAAAAAGAGTCCAAAATAGGTGATTTCAGAAAACAAAGTCACCAAGAAAGGATTTTTTGGAAAAAAGGGGCCAACTACTTCAATACCTAAAAAAAAATTTGTTTATTTGATAAAAACAAAATATTATGTTTTTTAAGAAAAATTAATAAATGCAATTTTATTAAAAACAAAATAATTTATTTATAATAATTTTTGTTATTACAAAAATAAAGATTTATTCATAAAATTAGTTAACATAAAATTCTCCTTTTATTAATTAAATTTCTATACATTTGTACGAGGTCTTCATTCGAACTCCAGTCTTAAAAACCCCTGTCTAACAATTTTAAGACTGAAAGCATACATACACAAGTGTTGACCTTAAACCTATTATAAAATTCCACATTCCAGCGAGGTACTGTTATGAGCCAAAGTAAAAATGTAAACTAGGGTGTAAGATGTAAATGTAATTAGGATATAGATTTGATGAGTATATATGTTAATTTGTTATAGATTTGATGAATATATTTGTTAATTTTTCCAATCCAAATAGATTCGTCATTTGATGTTTTAAATAGTTGTTAATAAACAATATAATTAGCTTCAGCTTTGAATCTTCGGTGTCCCAGCTCAAATCAAAAGTTACTTCATTCTAAGATACCGGTTACTCAAAATATTCGTCCTGGCATTATCATTTTGTGAGCTGGATCGAAATAGAAAAAGGCTTTTCGCATTTTATGGATTTTTTTAATATTTTTGGCAAAGAAACTATAAGCATTAGGTATCGCAAGAAAGGCCTTTGAAACGCATTCAATGATATAACAAAAATTTGGGACTAGGTCCCAATTTTTGCAATTTTTCACAAAAGAAAATTGGGTATTTTAATTTTTTACACATAAAGTATATACACATAAAGTTATACCAAAAACATCTTTTTAGTTTCTTTTTAATTCGAACATATTCTTAGCACTTCTTAGCATAATTTTTATGGGTATTTCACTTGAAAATACAAAAATTTTCCAAAAAATTCGAGCAATTTAAAAATATTACAGACAGCATAAACGTTATTTTAAGTACCCAAAAATATTAAATGAAGTTGTACTTAAAGCAAAGCACTTTTAAATAAATCCCAAAAATGGCATATTTGATGAATTAAAGAATTGCAAAGATCTTTTAGTACACAGAAAAAAATTATTATATACAATTTTTAAATTAATTTGATATTTGATATTATTTTAAAATTTAATATACTTCACAAATGATTTTACTTTTGTTTTTTGGGAAAAAAATTGACAATTTCTCAAAAATCCAAACAAAAAATGAAAAAGAATTTAATTTGATAAGCAATAAATTATAACTTTTTTATTAAACGCTGACAATTTCATTTTACGAAATATTATTGAGTGCAGAATGAGATAATTTTTGTAAATTTTAATGTTGACATTAAGTCAGAATTTATTTATTGATGGTCCTAGTTTGTACCGGACGCAGTAGAAAGACAATTTCTTTATAAAGTGTAAGTACGAAATATTGCAGTTTTTTTTTTTTAATTAGCCACTTATATTCATGTATCTTCTAACTATTGTGCTATCCTTAGGTAATTTTTTAAACCATTTTTTGGAAAGTCTAGCCAATATAACAGCTTACGACGATGATGCTGTTTCCCGAGAAATAAGTATAATTATATTTTTAGAATCTCATTTAACATATCAGATACCGAAAGTCCGTTAAATGCATGCGAAAATATGTACTTAGAAAACGAACAATTTTTGTAATTTTTTAACAACAATTATGTTTTCCATTAGAACAAAGTGTTTTAAAAATATTTTAATTTTAGAAAATTAGGCAAAACTGAAATTTATCAACACCATTGATCTTCCAATTACTTACCCCTTTAACTTTGAACACTATTATTTGTTCAGAAATTATAAAAATTATCATATCGTCTCCTAAAATGCAAAAGGCAGTGCTTTTACTGGATTATAATGTACTGACCGAAACTTCAAAAAAATTATGTTCATATCTTCAAAAATAACATCAATATTCACATAAGTCAAAAGGCCGTAGCATCAACATCATAAATAAAACAGTCGTAAAATTTGTTTCGTTTATAAAAAATATTGGTTTGAAGAGTATTTCATGCTTTATCTATTTTTAATTTAAGTGGACAATTAAAAATGTTTACTTAGTTACTTAATTTTAAAGCAAAAACTAAAAATTGTGGTTGCGACCTTTTGGATTTTCATAATGTTTTTTGTTTCTGCTGTAAAACTTAAAAAGTATGGTTACGGCCTTTTGCATTTTAGGTAAAGATATGCTTTCATTAAAAAATACGTTCTTTATATAACACTTCTAAAATAGCATTAATGAAGATAGATTAAAAATGACTTAAGTAAGATCAATTAATATGTTTCTAAATCTTTAATCTTATTGATATATGTCAAGCTTCTAAGCGGTAAAGTGATCATTATAGTTAATTTTAAATACTAAAATTTTTGGATACTTATGGTTTCCCTACTCATTACATACAGTACATAATATATACAATACATTACATACATATACTCGTATTTAAAGATTGCAAACATTATTGTAAAATAATTCATATTTTACTAAATAATTTAAAATATATTATATTTATAATTCGTAAATTAACAACGGATGAAACTTTTGTATTTTTATTGTGATAGGATTATTTAGCGCAATGGTTTATGCATTCAGTTAATTTTCGAATTGCTTCAATAAAAATTTTACTTTTTATTTCATATTTTGATAAAGTCGCCAATTGCGGTAACGCTACCGCGTTGAAGTGTTTGTTTCGAAGTTCAAAAAATATACAAAAATCGAAGTTTTCTATTAAAAATAAAGTTTAATAAAATTATCGTTAAGTGTAGAAGTCTAAAAAGTGTGTAAATATTATGTATAATAAATATATTAAATATATTAAAAAAAAAAAAACAATAAAACTAATTTGTTAAATTTTCTCTAAGATATACATAAACATAACTAGTGAATTAGAAAATATACTTGTTATAACAATAATTACATTGCTGACCAACAACGCTGTATGTTATATGCTTCAGAGTAATATATTATTCCATATATAAAATTATATAAAGTTTATATGCAACATTTTAATATAAGGATGACAATAATATTCTCGTCGCTATTATTGTCTTTCTTTCAAATTAACTAAGAGTCATTTAGTAATAAAATCTTAAATGTGACAGACGTAAAGCTAATAAAATTAATATAATAAAATCTACTTGTACAAACTGTGATCTGTTTATTTGTGTTTATAAAAATAATTTTTTATTTATAAAGCGAGAGCTTTTAATCTAAGTATAAATTGAGAAGAATTGCTAATTATATATATATATATATATATATATATATATATATTTTTTTTTTCTTAAAACATTTAAGCCTCTGGTAATTAAAATTTCACCACCATGGAACGTCACACATATAAATATTAATTAATAAATTATAAAGGAGAAGATTTTCTACAGTTACCGCAATCAATGTTACACTATTGCAGTGGCTAACAGCAAATGAGATACACTCAGTGTAGCTAGATTAAAGCGTCAACGACCAGAATTAAGATTGGAAGAATTTTTCGGTGAGTATGGAAATCAGTATACATATGCATGTGTACGTATACTATATGCATAAATGCGGACAAATCAATAATAGAACATTTAATTATTTAAATTTTTTTTAGATGTGTGAATGTGGTGTATAACAAAGAGGATTGTCTCAAAATTAATCCGCAAATGGTATCTAGTTAAGACTGCGGTATTTGTTGTTTTTTTTTATAAATTTATTGTTTGCAAATTTATGTTTCAAATAAATTATAAAAGTACATTTCAACAATGTATTGTGATTAGGGGTATTATAAAATTAAAAACATGGATCATGTTATGTTAATGCAGAATGGTTGTGAGAACCAACACATAAAAACTGCTATGATTGTAGTAACTTTATTATGGAAAATATAATTCAAAAATTTTGCTATATTATGTTTGTAAGGATCATAACATATAATATTGATGACAATAATATGTTTTTCTATTAGGATCATATTATGTTTCCAAGAGGATTTCTTATATGATTGAGCGAATCATGAACCCAACCACTAATGATAGTTACCGATTATGATTTATCCAACCATATTTTTAGTTCGTGTGTAGTAATATGTTACAAAAATGTTTGCCTGTGACGCTTCATTATTCAAATCAAAACTAACTAAACTAAGTTTATGGACTCACTAAATCGATAATTATAACTTTTTTTTTCTTTATATATACATATTTCATTAACTATGTAAAACATTCATGAATATAATTATGAAAAAGTATTATGTAAAAGAGAAAAATCACAAAAAAAAATTAAAAATAGAAGAAATTACGAAAAAATAATTTTAAAACATTGAGTCATTCTTCATATGAAGAAAAGTGTAAACGTTGATATAAATTACACTATGAAATTTAAACGTTTTTCTTAAAAAAAATTAAAAAATAAAAAAATTTTTTAATTAAATTTTGTTTTTACATTTTTTATTTCTTTTCATTCTTATATCCATAATTGTATTTTTATTCATAAATTGGAAGCACTTTTATCGACTATAAAGTTCACATGTATAATTCTACACGTTAACTACTAACGTATATAAATTGAAATTTTGTATGAAATTGCCAATGAACGTTAGCAACAAAACACAGTTATTTACAAATTTATCACAATATCTTTCAAAAGTTATCAAAAATTAATGAGAACGAGAAGAAATAAGTTTTTTAATTAAAAAAGGGAATAACTTCTGGCTTTATTTTTTAGGACATTTAGCCTTTTTTGACCTTTTTTAAAGTTGAATGTTGTTCAAATTACAAAACCTTAGAAAAAGGGCTTAAAATTACTTAACTTTTTCCCATTTTTTTATACTTTTTATTTACGCTTTTATACTTTTTGACACAGGTTTGATATTTATTGCATTTATTCGTACTTTGTGCTGTATCTCGTGCTTGTGCCCGAAATAGACAATGCGGCAGATAGTCTCAAAATTTGGAAAACAAGAGCAAACATTTTTAAATAAGTCAATTTTTCGCGAGTCACATTCACAGTTTCACGTGAACTCAGTTTTTTTGTTAGTTTACAAAATAATATCGAAAGAGCATTAAAAATTATTTTAATAAAAAAAATTGTATGGACTTTTTGAAAATTACGCAAAAATTACACTTTTTGTTATTGTATTTTAATGTAGCAAATTGCAATTTGTGAAAATCTTGCACATATAGATATAAGAATGGCGATAAATATAATTGATCGGGAACATAAATTTAATTCAAGTGTCTTTGATAGTTTCACACGGGACACTTTTGTCAAAACAGGTTTTGCTAAGACACATCGCACGAAATTAATCATAATTGGCATAATTGGTTTTGTAATGCTTAATGCAAGTGTAGAGGGGCATCAACTAATTTCGAAATTCAAAAATTTTATGGACCAAAGAAAATTTACTTGGTTTAAAAAAGAATTTCAATATTAAATAGAATTTCTTTGTAATAAACTTGAGTTAATTTTATAACTTAGATGCGGATACAATCTTTCGCAAAGTTTTTAGTATAAAGAATATTTTAAATTTATTACTCAGAATCCTTAAAATATGCTACAGTAATATCATCAAACATTAAAAATGTCATAAGTTTTATTTGAATAACTCAATAGGTCTTGACACTTTGTATAATTTTTACCAGAATTATGCATAAACTTCTAGTTTGTAAAAATTTTTATATGTACAACTTAAAACCCTACAACTTCAAAATGTTAGGAATTATTTCATTTAAAATTTTTGCATTTCATATTTCATTGGGACTTATTTCACGATACCGGTATGATCATAGTTTTGGAATCAGTATCAGTATCAGCGAAATAAAATTGCAAAAAAATTAAAAACTGTATAATTTTGCCAAAAATTAACATAAGTCTTATATGTTAGTTTTATATGTTAAAAAAAAATAGATCCATTTTATGCACTTTTAGAGCAGTTCTGAACGATTCATTTGCTGCCGTCACGATTTTAAAAACTCGATGTAGAAACTTTCCGGACCACTTATTCGGTTATTATATCCAAGTTTGCCTTGGAAATTTTTCTCCAAATTTTACGAACTCTCGCCTGTTTAAGTTAGTCCAAATCTTATTAAAACGATTTTAAATTAGAAATGTTTGGAGACTTTAAAATTTTTAGAATTAAAATCTAAATGTTGTTATATCCATATATGAAAGTATTTGAGTATACAGTGGTATTGAATCCCAAGGCGAGAATATTAAAAAAAAGCTTTCGTAGAAACGGCATTACATCACGTGGTTGGTACCATTGAGGATATACTTGAGACTTGATTTGTTGAATTTACGATTTTTTGAATATTTTACATAATCAAGGTGGTCAACTTTGATACCGTGTAGTTTATATTGTATTATTACAGAGTGATTATAAGAAGATTAGGCCTTCCTGTAAAACCTTTTCATACATTTCAATTCAATCCGATCAGTAGTTTAGAAGATACATATTTATTAACAAAAATTTTGCCCCACTGTGTGACGAGTTTTAAAATGTACATTTTATGATTAAAAAACCTACCTTGACTTAAGATGTTTGGCTAAAAGTTCACAGATATATTTAATATTTTCCATACAAATAGAATGTCGTTTAAAAATTGAGTTTAATAGTAAATCTTTTAAAATCCTTTTCACACTCCTCTCACTAAAAGCACAATATAATTATTAAGCTATAATTTAAAATAATTAATCTAGATTTTCATTTGCCCAAAACAATTAATGCTTAATAAAATACATTTAAATGGATTGAATATATCAACAGTTTTTTAAATGAAACAAATATTGTGCACACAAATATTAAAAGTATAACTATAACACAAAATTAATTATTTAAATATAAGTAATATAACACTATTAAGTTTCAAATTCTAAGAAGAAAAATTAACTTTGGCATTTCAGCTAAAATGAGCGAGATAGCGTAAGATTTGCCCTTTAAAATTGACAAGAAATACGTAAATAACATTTCTTATCATTCGACCCAGCTGTGGTAGTAAGTAGTCTTTAATGGTTTTCCTGTATGAAATCGTTGTTTGTGGTCACACTAATGTAGTTTTTATGTTAGAGGGATAATGGAATACAGTAACTCTCACTCACATATACATACATACATACATACGTACGTACGTAATGGCTGTAGCTATGTAAAGACTACGATTTTAATTCACTATGAAATGGAAGTTTTCCACGATGAAATTAAAATAAATATATAAGTGGTTTTAGAGTTCTTATTTGGATTGCTTGAGTTATTCCAATAAATTATACCTTAAAAATTTGCTCGTTGTTTTTTGATACTCGTATTTATCATAAAATAAATCAATCTTCATAAGTCTGTCAAAAAAGAAACAAAAACAATGTTAATAATTAATTTTAATAAAATACAAAAATTGTTGCTTTAAAGGAAAGGGTTGAATTCCCTTTCTGTAATAGTCTTTAAAAAATAATATGTAATTAAAATTTGTATATATTTTTCTTTTTTTTAAGCCATTGTTTCTCTATATTTACTTAATATTTCAATAGGCCTATGAGTATGAACTAAACTTGTTAATGTCCAAATATTATTGTCCGTAAAACGAATAATAAAATTCTGATTGCATATTTATGAAATAAAAAAAAAAAAAAAAAAACATCGGATTTACTTTAGATAAAGATTCTTAATATAAATTATGTGTTTACTACTTAACTCAATTTTATGTTCAAAATATATCGATTATGAAATAACTATTTTTTTATTTAGCTTAGAAATTACGATTGTTTTACAGTAAACTAAAATCAAATAATTTTTAGAAGAAAATGAACCGTTATTTATAATTTAAAAATAAAGATAAAAAATAATAAATATATTTTGGACAAAAAATAAAAATCGAAAATAATAGTTAATTTTTAAACGAAAACTAAAAATCAAAAAATAATCATTATAATTTGAACAAAAAATAAAAATCATAAATAATCGTTAGTTTTTAACAAAAAAAAAAAAAAAAATCGAGAAATAATAATTAAATGTTGATTTTTACTATATTGTTCATAATCGTTACGGTCCCTGGTCCAAATCCCTTCTATATCACAAGTTTTATCCAAACCATCATAAATAAATTAAAATACATATTGGTACATCAACTGCATACTCAGATAACGAGAAAGTGCTTCAAAAGAAGTACTTTTTCGTCACTTCAAAAATAGTACTAAATGCATATTTTGCCCTTTTTTAAATTTAATAAAAATTACTTTCAGTGAAAATAAGAGTATTTTTTGCAGGAAAAAAAGGTGAATAATTTCTAAGCAAATAAAAATTTCACAAATATAAAAGCAAGCTAAAACCATATTTTTAGTAAAAAAATTATAACTATAGTTTTAAGAGCAGTACTTCAAAAGCAATGAACAAAAAGCATAAGTGAAGAATATCCTATCAGTGACAGCCATGGGTTTTTCAGCACTAAGTACTTTCTCCCAATGAAAATACAGTGATAAAATCATTACTTTTTCAGCTCTGTTTTTGCTGAGTACTTACAACTATCGACTGCACTGTCATTCGTAGAATAACAATATATCTATCCAAATTAAGTTAAAAATCTTCAGTCAGTTGCTAACGGAAAATTTAATATAAAAAGGTGAATTTGTTTACTTTACCTTCTTCAAACCTAAATTATAAATAACAGATGATTTAAATTTTACATTGAAATTTGTTAAAATGCCGTTTATATCACCGGCTTATACTTGAATTATTCATTATATATCAGACACATATTCGGTATTTTTCGCTGAATAAAATGTGTTTAATAAAATTTTAAATCGTGGTACAACTGTGACATTCTAAATCCTTATACTTTAAGCATTATATACAGCAGCTGTTTTCAAGTAAAATTAAAAAAAAAAAAACTAAAATGAAAACACTTTTAAAACTAATTTAAAATGGAATTTTTTAAATTTTTTTCCCGATTATACGATTAATTTATTCGAGTAAATTTTTACTCGAAATTAATAACTTTATTTTAATCGAACAATTATTTGATTTTAATTTTCCGATTAATCGAACAAACATTATTGAAATGAATACCCTAGTTTTAATATATGTATGTAGGAAATTCAATTTGAAATAGTAGAAAAATGTGCTTATTTTCTGTGTTGTCAGGAGATGAGAAATAAAAGAGGCTAAATTGAGCTTTAAAAAAGGTTAAAAAGGCTAAATGCCCCAAAAATAAGGCCAGAAAAAAGTTAAAATTGAAAAAAAAAAACATTAGAAACTTATTTTTTCTCATTCTTATTAGTTTTTGATATTTTTCTAAAGTAATTGTAATAAATTTATAAATAACATCCAGTAAAATGACTCAATTAAAAGTCACAAAAAAATCCAATACAAATTTCGGTTATATTTCATATGAATTACTCAATGTTTTAAAGTGATTTTCGTCATTTTCCCTTCCGTGTTTCCAAATGTTTAGGAAAGTTTTCGCCTTAATATTTTTTATTTTCTTTTTTATTAAAAATTTTTATTAAAAATTAGTTATGATAAACGACTTAGTAACTCTCTAGAATTTCTAAAAATACTTTTAATTTGGAGAGTGAAAATTTTTTATTAAATATAAATAAAAATAAAATTAGTATAAGCAACTAAGAAATTATTTTCTTCTTTGTTGAAATAATAATATTTTAGCAGTTTTAAGGAACAGAAAATGATAGAAAAAAGCTAGATGCTAAAAGGAAAATGTTGAGGCTAAAAGCAAAATTAAGAAGTTAGATTTAGCCTTAAAAACGTTAAACTGGCAACACTGCTTATTTGTATTCCTCACAATCACCTTAAAAATTATACTCTGTTTAAATTTTATAAATAGTATAGGATGACAGTTTGCTATTTTTCTTCTAAGAATAACGACAGGAAAATATAACATTAATTGACTTTAACTGAACTAAAAACTTTGATAATGTTGACTTGTCATTTTTGCCTTTGCAAAATTGTAAAGGCAATTTTAATATTTAATATATAATGAATTTTAAAATATAACCAGGAAAAATACGTTAACTAAAATAGATAGTGACTGTCTCCGAAAGAGAGTTGACTTAGAAAGTATTTCTATGCGGCTACCCAGAAAAAACCTTTTAGTTTTCGGTAATGAAAACTACTTATTTAAGCAGTTACATATTAATGAAGTGTCATTATGTTTTGCTTAACACGAGGGTGGATCTATAGGTTCGTAACTTTTCGAACTCCTCTCATAGTTATATGAAATGCAACACTATTCCCATCAAGTACCACCTGTTAATAGACTACTGTCAAATTTTGAGCAAGTGTCGTCATCTACTTTGCGTTTAACAGCTGTTCAAAACATACAACCTCGTGTATTTTCCTAAAAATGGAAAAAGTGAATTTCGAGTGCACATTAAAAATTATTTTTTGCGAAAAAAAAACCGTCAATCAAACCAAGATATAGCTCGATAAATACTATGGGAACTCTGCATCATCGATTTCAATGGCAAAAAAAGTGATTTAATACATAACACTGTGCGACAAATGGTACGGGTCAGTGATCGGGAAGGGTTCAAACTACCGGGGAGAGTTATATCGGTAAAAAAGAAGTTATACGTATCCCAGCGTTTCGCTGGGTCACGTCTAGGAATTGAGATATATCGATTTGAAGTTAGTAACTATCATATAGGGGAAATTGTGACCTTTGGTGGTCTTTTTTTTTTGACATAACTCGAGAACCACCAGTCCAGGATTTTGCTGAAACAAATTTAAAAAAATTAGAAATTACAATTCCTTTAATCTGTTCATACAACGTTTCGCTACATACAGTTTCGCAGTTATAAATAAATGTATGAAAAAAAAACTATTTTTTGCCTAAAAAATTGAATTTTTTTATTTTTAATGAAGAAATATTTTTTATATCTATATTTTGTGAATAGTCATCAAAACATTTGCATTTTGTTTCATTAAAGATCTACTCGTATGTAGTACTATAGATGTCACACGATGCCTAAAAACCCATATTAACACATTCTTCCAAAGCATATTGTATTAGTAGATCAATCTGCTTTGAATAACATATCGAAATGTGGATATCCAAGAATACTTCACCTATGTAGCAGTGTAATAGAGGTAAACTGTTTAAGAAAAACAAATTTACCATTAGCCCTATCAATTATGTGTTCTATTTGATGCTATTTTTTAAACAAGATGCCATGATCTTCGTATCTTCGTATATTATTTTATTTATAAATTTTATTACTTTTGAAATTCTTATTTCTAAGACCATAACAAACAATTAAAATAAAAACTAAATTTGTTTTAATATTTTGGGGACAGTTTTTGCTATTAAAAAAATTATCTAAAATACAATTTAAAATACAATTAATTAATATGAGGAACATATAAAAATATAACTGTTAATTCTCAACAATTTAAATATTTAATATGTTAAACTTACTGTTAAAATCTATTTGTTTCCTTCTTCTTTCCTTCCTTCGGGATCAAATTCGTATGATTTTCTTGCCGGAGCATTATCATCCATACGTATGACATGTCCTAGTCAGTGCAACCGTTGCACTTTGATGCGCTTAACTATGTTGCGATACTCTCCATCGACGCATATAGGTCCATAAATTTTGCGAAGAAACTTTCTATCAAATAACCCAAGAACAGCTTCATCCGATTGCTTAAGAACCCACGCTTCAGCGCCATATATAATCGTTCTATAGAGTGTAATTTTGCTTCGTCGTGAGAGGGCTTTATTTCCAAACTACTTGCTTAGCAAAAATAGCATCTATTGGTAAGAATAGTTCTTCATTTTATTTACAAGCTGATGTTATTTGTTTGTTTTATGACGATACCAAGATAGATATAGTTGTTCACTACCTCGAAATTATAGTCACCAAAGTTCACATATTGAGCCAGTCTTGTTGTTTCTTTGTTCGTTGATACCGTTAACTTTGTTTTACCTTCATTTACTACCAGACCCACTTTCTTCGACTCATTTTCGATACTAAAGAATGTTGCACTTACCTCTCGCACAGTCCATCACATAACATCAATATCATCGGCATAAGCCAGTATAGCATATGACTTTTGTTGTAAATTGTGCCTGCTCTGTTAACTGCAGCATAACGCAGGATTTTTTCAAATAAAATGTTGAATAGACCACAGGCTATACTATCACCTTGTCTAAGACCTCATTTGGTATTAAACGTATCGTAGAGGTCTTTTCCAATTTTAACCGATGACCTTGTATCAGTTAACGTCATTTGGAATAAGAGTATTAGCTTTGCAGGTATACCAAACTCAGCCATGGCTTTAAATACCTTTGTTCGTATCGGGCTGTCAAAAACAGCTTTGTAGTGAACGAACAGGTGATAGGTGTCGATTTGTTTCTCTTGGGTCTTCTCCAGGATCTGGCGTAATGCAAATATCTGGTAGGCGTCGATTTACCAGGTCTAAAGCCACATTGATAGGGTCCTATTATTTCACTGACTTTAGTTTTTAATCGCATATTACGCACGATAGAATTTTGTATGCAATAGGAAGGAGACCTCTATAGTTGGCACATACGGTTTAGTCTCCTTTCTTATACACGGGACACAACACGCTGAAGTTCCAATCATCGGGTATGCATTTTTCTAGCCAAATGAAGTTACTGCCATCCAAGAAGTAAGATGGAATGGACAGAACACTACATGGTGATGACATATTCTACAGCTGCCATAATACTAGACACGAATTTGGCTTCGATACGATTCAAAAAAATGTTGGGAGTTAATAATATCAAATAATAAAAATAATTATTATATTTACAAAATCGGTTGTTGGTGTCTTTTCAATGAAAAAATAATTGTATTGACGAAAACAGCATTTAATACAACTTTTGATTGATATTCCATAAATCTAGCCAATATTTAATTACAATTACTAAGAAATTATAAATCCCGTAATGTTTTGTATTTGTAACAATTTAACAGTTATTGTTATAGATTTGAGGTTATTTCAAAAGTAAACTTAATTAGTGAAATCAGTATGAGTTTTTTTTAATGAATTTATTAAGACAACCAAATTTTAATAGCAAGGACTGATAATTTTGCGGCTAATGAAGATAAAAATTTAATTCGGTATTTCCATCGAAATTTTTTATATTTTTTGACATTTTATAAATAAATTGCTTATTATAAAATTTGTTAGAAAATATTTTTAATTTTTCTTTGCCTCTTTGGTAAAATTTTTTAAAATCAAAATACATATATACACGTGGTATTTAATTAATTGCTTCGTATAGAATTGGTTGTAAGTATATGCTACCCCATTAAATTTTATGCTAAAAAAGCAAAAATACTAGATATGTTTTATATTTATAAGTCAAATCTCTCGATTTGAAGGAAGTGACGGATTACAATCTGCAGAGTATACTTAAAAGTCAGCCAGAATAACATCAAACTATAATTAAAGAGATGATAAAGGTAAAAAAAAATAATATCGCATTACTTGATCATCCGTTTAAAACTTTTTTCATGGTCTTTCAATTAAAACAAATACTTAGCAAGAAAGGACAATGAAGACGACATAATTTAGACCGAATTTTGTGGAAACCTTTTATAAAGATTTGCCTCCATTATCGAGAAATGTTCAATTTGTCCTACAACGATGGTCTTTATTGTAAAAGGTTTGTAAGGAAACTACCGATAAACTTATTGTTTACATTACTTTCATATCCTTTATTAATGTTTTCTATATAGCTAGTTTTCGACAGTCAATTTGTTGAAAATTAATGATATCGATGATCTACCTCTCCGCCATATCAACTAACATCACTCCAAAATTATCAAGGATTTTTTTTTTTTTTTTTTGCTATAATATTATAATCGGCATCAAAATTTAACATCAAATATTAACAGTTCCTAAAATATTGAAGTCAGTATTTTTGCGACAGTTTATTGTTTATTTTATGAAGAAAATTTTTTTCTCTCTGATTCATATATGTTAATTTGTTAAGAAAAAAAATATACTAAAAATTTTTAAAAATAAAACTATTCTTGTTTTCTAATATTTATATAAATTTTGCATCGAAAAAAACTGTTTCGCTAAAAAATAAAAAATTGCGCATTGAAGGGTTAACTTCGTTCAATTATTTATTGGTCATATTATTTATAGAAATTCGTATCAACTACATACTTTCCGAGGCTTGAATATGTAAGATCTGGGAAACACTGTGTGTTTCAATTTTACTTTTGACCTAATATTCATATTAGGTCAAAAGTAAAATAGAGTATTAATCTTATCGTAACCGAATTTCTTTTTGTAGTTCAGTTGTACTTGCCGTAATATTCAGTAGTCCCAATCAAATTATGAGATCGTACGTGCAACCGACAAAATTCGATTGGCGAAAAATTCGGTAGTTACAACGAATCTATTTTCTCTGTGTATTTCTTATTTATATTTAATATTAGTTGCTAACATAATTTTAAAAATGGGTTTGCAGATTTTATTTCATCTGTCTGTATCTGTCTTGGCTTAGCTATAAAATCGGATTTTAGACTTTTCGTATAAAAATCGATTTTCAGTAGGATACGTGCCTCTATATGTCATCTTTTAGCTTTTGTTACAAAATAAGAGTTCTTTTGGCTCCATCTCTACTGGTTTAGCTATAAAATCTAATTTGGTAGGAAATTGATTTGTTCTATCCGTCCCGATTTAACTATAATCTCGATATTTATGTTTTTAAAATAAAACCCGATTTTCAATAGGAAATGTGTGTGATAACTGATTTTCTTCCTTTTGCCTCTATCTGTCATGTTCTTAAATTGATTTTAAAGTTTTTCTTTTTTGCTCTATCTGTCCCGGTTTAGCGCTTTTCATGTAAAACTCAATTATTTTTAGCAAATATATGTGATCATAGTTTTTCGTCCTTTTTGGTCTATGTGTCCTGGTTTTGTAAAAGTAAAGTGGAAAATATAAGTGTACATATTTTTATCATTATTTGCTCTATCTGACCTGTTTTTGCTATAAAATCAATTTTTGATAGGAAATATAAATTATCACAGATTTTCCTTCTCTTGCCTCTATCTATCCTGGATCAGCTGTAAAATCGTTTTTTAAGTTTTTCATATAAATATTTTAAGTGGGAAATAAAAGTGATCACAGATTTTCATCTATCTTTCCAAGTTTAGCTGTAAAATCACTTTTTAGATTTTTCATATAAAAATCAAACAAAAATGATGGGAAATATGAATGATCTGAATGAAAAAGAGTAATTTGAATTTGGTTCAAATATTTGTCTTACCTAACTTTTGTTTTGTATTGAAAATGAGAAAAATTATTTCATAAACAAAAAATTTATGGGCCAAAAATATCAGTTCTGGTTTTTAAGTTTCTGCCAATAACTTTGGAGTGAATAAGCCAATACAAAATAAATTTATACAGATAAAATATCATTGATATCTTTTGATGCTAAAAAAAACTTTGTAAGTAAATATTTCTGTCCTCATGAGGACCTAAGCATCTTCAAAATACTACAACCATAGTTGCCAGATAAACTTGTTTAAAAATCGTAAAATTTTGAGAAAAAAATCTTTAAAATAGTCAAATCTACTATTTGAAATCTTCTAAAATTCGTCAACATTATTAGGTTTCCAATATGTTAGAGAACATTTTCTTTGCTTTTTTTAGGAAAACTTTATTTATTTATGATTAGATGTTAAATCAAAAAGAAATTAATAAAAATGATATAAATTTTATATTGTTAGCACATTATGAAAGTTAAGTAGTACCCACTAAGCCTGATGATATATGCAAAAAAATTAAGAAATATAATTTTGTATGGCTTAAATAGAAAATAAGTTATTTACCTTGTTTTTGAAAGGTTATAAAAAGACAAATAATTTTGAATGAATTCATCAAAAATGTCTTTGTATACTTAGTAACTACTGCTATTTAAGTATTTCTAATGTTTTGATTATGAAACTAAAGTTTTTATAAAAATACTAAAGAGGTTTAGACATTTGTAAAGTGTTTATTCGAAACCTAATAAACTCTAACATAATGATATATCTGTTCCCATAACTTTTTGCTATTAATGAACCATTTACATTGATAAATTTAAAAAGTTTTTTATTTAAATATTTACGGTCTTACTCATAATAAATTCTTATTGTAGGATTAATGTACAAAATAAATATTAAGCAGTTTTATCCTTTTAAACTCTTAATGTACGTTCAAAATTGTCAAATATTTGACCAAAATGACGTTACCACTATATAAAATATTTCCAAATATCTCTTTTTTAATGGGAAACGATTTGTTACTTACCCTTAGTCATAGCTGACATTTTATAGATTTTTTTTTTAATCCTGTTTTCTCTTACAAATATAGTTTAATAACTATTCAACAGCTTTTGTTTTATACTGGCAATACTATGTATATTTTCTCTCAATTTTCTATTGGTGACAAATAAATTATTTTTTCGGTAATTAAAAAAAATATTTTAGTTTTTCTTTTATTTGAGGTTTTTTTTTTTAATTTTTTATTAGTTAATGTTTCCAATGCATTAACAATTTAACAGCTTGTAGAGATAAAAAAATATGAACTTTTTTGGTGAATAATATATGAGAATATTTAAAATACTCGAATAATGGAGTGTTATCGTCACCAATTTAATATTTTGTTTCTAATTGATATATATTTAATTTTAATATTTCATGAATCACTTAAAAAAATCTTTTCTAGCATATGGAATTTAATTTTAACTTATAAGAAATTTAACTTATAAGAATCATTGTATTAAAGAAAATGGTATTTTACACCTGTATGAACAAAGTCTATCAATTTTAATAAACAAATCGCATTCTTTATGGATCTACCATTCGGTGTAGTTATAGCTCAATAACGTATATAATGATTTCAATTAAAGAAACCTTGCTAAAGAAACACTCAAAAATTCGATTTTGTAGAACAACACTTTTTCGATAGTGACAAATATAGACCTTAAAAATCAAGTGATTAATTTAATAATGAATATAGTGATCCATATTCATTGTCGTCACTATAAACAGATTTCATTTTTATTAGATATAGATTTTTTCTCACTTTTATGATAACGTAAAATTTTAATGGTTTTATTTGAATTTATCTAAAAGAACTTCACCGTTTTTTCCGCTAATACCTTTAAATATAAAATTTTAATAATTCTTGGTAAATTTTGCAATGAAATGTTTCCAAATTTAGTTGCATATTTATGTATGTATTACAAAAGATAGCATAATTTTCAGCTTTATTATTCATAAAAATAGCCTTTTTAAATGCATAGTTTATACAAATCTCACCAAGAGCTTATTTTCCCATAACATTTATTAATTTTTTAAACAGTTTTCCTGAAAGATATGAAATTTAGACTTAAGCTGTTTTATCAAAAATCCACAGATATGTAGTTTTGCAACAGAAATAAGAACAATTTATTGGTTGAAAGTTGTTTACGTCGTTTGTCGCTCTTACACATTAGGTGTCCATATTAAGCATAAACGGTCTACACTTGACATGGACATAATGTTTGTGTCTGGTGTGGACAGGAATGTTTTATGTGATGGCAACACTGCATTTGTAGCCCTTAAAACAAGTGGTTTTGCTTGTACACAGGTCAAGCCTATGCTTTTGTTGTCCATGTAGTGAGAAAGAAAAAAAAAGGTTTTACTACTACTAAGAGTGTGACACACATAGAGGCAACATAGTGAATATAAATTTGTAATAAACAGAAATAAAACTAAGTGAAAGCAAATAAAATTAATAGTATAAAAAAGAAGAAAAAAGACAATAATTTAAAGGATAGAAATTAAATAAAGAAATCAAAAAATTTGGAAGAAAACTAAATAAACGTGTTTTTTTTCCATTGGTGTTGAGAGTGCGCAACCCACTGAACCAGCCGGCAAATTGGCAGTTAACTCAGCAACCATTACAAGAAAGGTAACTGCTCTACACAACTCATCAAAAGTAAATAATATAATTCGTCTCATAATTTATTTCTCCATATTAATTATCAAAAATAATCCTTCCTAAAAATGTGCAATATGATATAATAGTAAAATAATTTGACAAATTCTTTCCAAGACTTCGTTGAAAATGCAACTAAACTGTAAAAAAAACTAAAGTTTTTCTCAAAATTTATTTTTTCGAACTATTAAATTTAAAAATTTTATTTGGAGAGAACCAAATAAAATTTTTAAATTTTGTACAGTTTTATTAAATGCTTATAAAACAAATTTGGATTTTAAAATTTACGTAACTGTTACAAAATTTGGCAAATTTAATATATATGGGCCTAAAGAGTGATATCGAAAAAATCTTAACACATATAAAATTCAATAATTAGGAAACGGTTGTTCTTAAAGTTTTTATTTTTATATTTTATTTAATTGATATTATATTACAGACCACAGAAAAATATAACTTTTATAGTTCTAACTACTACTTATGAACTCGTGGACCTATTATGGTATCCCTAAACAACTTTTTTAAGCTATTCAATTCTTTTTTTACAAGAGCCCACTGGGCTTAGCTCCAGAAAATTTGGAGGATTGACCTCTCTTGGTGCAAAAACAATGTTATTGTTTCGGTACCACTCCAGAGCTTTCTTATCGTTGCGACATAATGCCAAGTTGGCCAAAAATATATGAACACCTTGTGGTCTCTTATGATGGGAAAAAGCCTTTTTGCAAACATTCTTTGTTGTATATTTCGGTATTTGTAGAGCCCACTGAAACTAATGACTTGCTTCTTTTGCCGCAACTGCATAAAGCTTACCATACCATTTAGAAAATTTTGTCTGCTTTTGGGTCCTAAACTTATCGTCGTCCATTATACAACATGAGTATTTTTGTATGAAATTTGATTTTAATTTCCGTGCCCTATTCTTGGCTTCTAAATTTTTGCAGCATTCCTGTATGAACTTTGTATGTTTTCAAGCCTGCATTGATTTTAACTTTTCGTACCAAATAGCAAGAGCAATGAGCTGACCGGTTTGCATTTCTACCAGATGTGTTTGGAGCACTTTACGATATTCTTTCAATTTTCTTGGTCTTCCCAATATCATGAGAACCTTTTTTTGTCCCGAACCAGGTTTCCTCAATGGACAAATTCTTCTGATACTGTTTAATAACATTGGAAACGGTAGATCTTTAATTCTATTAATTCTATTTATTTTTTTTTTTTTTTGAAAATTTTTAATAATTTTAGCACGTACTCCTTTTTCGTCATTCATTTTGATCAAACTCGCAACAAATCAACATGGTTGTCATTGAATATAATAACTGATATATTTTTTCAAAGATAACTAGATCATAAAAAAAATAATAACTATTGCTTTCGAAAAAAGTTAAGAGGCAAAACGTGTGTTAAGATTTTTTCGATCTCGCTCCTTAATAATTGTGAAAAATAAAATGTAAAAATTTGTTATATTACACTGGTCGGAAAAAAATGAAAAAATATAATATATAATATATAATATATAATATATAATATATATATATATATATATAAAGGTATCGGAAAAAACAAATTTTCATTAAAAATTTAAAATTTTTTTTCCATAAAAGTTCCTTTAAAAAGTAAAAACGACGAAAGAGGTATTTTTTATATCACGTATTATTTTTATCAGTATGACCAATATAACATTTTATTAGGCCGTCACACTAGTATAGCTCCAGAATGGTTTATCCAATTTAGATAAATAAAACTCCTATATATTCCGATTAAAATTAACTTCTAGTTATCTTAATATTATTTTTTATCGGTTCATTATTTTTGAAGTTAAGGAGAAAATTTCTTCTAATCTTTCACCAAAAATTAATTCTATTTTGCCACTAGTTTCTGAATAACTCCGAAAATATATTTTTGTTGCTTCATTTACCTAAATCGGTTCTTTATTTATGGTAATATATACTCGTGTAATTTCCTCATTAATCTGGAAATATTAGATATACTCATAAATAAACCAAGATCTGATAGAAAAATACTAAAAGGAAATTCATATTCAGCGCATCAAATTTGTTTTTTTCCACCGTGTGTCTCCACATGATATACATGGGTATTTTCACTTTGTGCAACAATTTTCATAGTATTATTTCGTATTATTACCAACCTTATGTAAAAAAAAAAATAAATAAATAAAAAAAAATTAACAGTTTTTCTGTTTTCGTTACTTAAAAGGTCTTTTAAGAAAAAAAAATTCTTCAATTTTGTATGAAAAAAAATGTTTTCCTACAGTAATTTCTAAATAAATCCGAAACTGTTTATCAGATAAAAAAATAATATAAAAGACTTAAAGATAATTTTGTTCCGTGTCCTATGGTGTTTCAGCTATCTAAATCGGACAAACCGTTCTCGAGCTGTGGTAAAATATATTTGTGTAATCGCCTTATTAAGGGGGAAATATTTGACGCGGATTCGTGTTTAGCACATCCAATACTCTCTAGTCTACATATTCTTGTTTATCGTAGGATTTTTCAAAAAAAAAAAAACAGTTGTTTCTCCCTTTTGCATTTCAGATAACGATATATTAGTTAAAACTATTAAATTTATTAAATTTTTAAATTATGCTATTTGTATGTGCCTATATTTTATGAGCCAAATTTGTTTATTAAAAGCGTAAATAAAACTTGGAAACAAAAAGGGGCGTGATCCTCCCACTTTGGCGGTCACCTCCCACATAAAACAAAATTAAAAATTCACTTAATTTTTGGACTCCAACAAACATCCTCTACTGATAGTAGGTATATTTAGCCAATATAAGTATAACATTTTTACTTGTTATATATTTTTTTCATGTATTTTTTGTACTCGTATATGCGTGATCACAGATTTTAATCTTTTGTGATCTATCTGTTCCGGTTTAGCTGTAAAATCTATTTTTAAGATTTTCATAAAAAAGTAGATTTTAATGTGTAATCGCAGATCATTCTTTGTTATAAATAATTTTATCCTACATGCTATTTTTATATAACTTGCACAACTACCAAGAACTACCAAGAAAATGCTAAAAATATTTATTTATTTTTATTTACTTTATTTCTTAAATATATTTTATTATACTTAGATAACTCATACGTTTTTTGTTTAATATACACAGAAAAAAGTAAAAAAAAAAAATAATTACGAAATTGTACAGAAAAAAATATTCCAACAAAATTTTAAATTCATCTGTTGTTTCATTTTATTTCAAATGTTTAATTAATTACTGTTTTTGTTGTACAAAATTTCCAAAAATTCAAGCTAAAATAATTATAATTGTAATAATAATAATAACAATTTTATCACTCAAAAATGCATTTTTAAAAATGTTAAAAAAAAGACAAGATATATATAATTTTTGTATTTTTTACTTTTGTAATTTTATTTTATAATTAACATTATTCATCATATTTCTTAATTTGTTATTTGTGGTATAATAGCTTCTTGTCTCAGAATAATTACTAACTTGCCGTAATAAACATATTTGTCTTCAATATTAAGCGAAAATATTTAAAATGTTGATGTGACTGCATCTTTAGCAAAAGCGATAGTTAAAGACACTTAGGGCTGTTACTACAACCTTTCTATAAGGTATCAGATAGTTAAAGGGAAGATAAACTAAAGTGGCCAATAAAGTATGCTTTATTTTTGATTATTGCAACTTGTTTTTAAAGTACATTTTATAATTTTGATAATACGGCAAGGCTAATCGATTACTTCTGGCTAGTTAACGTAGTGGCAACTTGAACAACGGCCAGTAACAGTCATATAAGCAAATAAAAAATAAGGACATTTAAAAAAAAAATGATTTAAAACAAACAAAAGTCAACGATGAAACAAATATGAACAGAAAAATTACTAAATTTATATTTTCTGGATCCTTATAAGAACTGATATCGATGGGACGATGGTTAAAATGATGCTTATGAAATCCATCGATAATTGCCATATATGATATATACATCAAACAATCGAAAATCCTTTCGAGAATTTTTTACTAAAAACAAAACAATTCAATATCAATTTTCATAACTTTACAGGGGAGACAAAAAAACTCTAAAATCAAAATTAATTGCGCTACAAACAAAATATTTTTAGTTTTTAACTACTTAAATATCGCAGAACATATTAGTAAAACATATTTTTATTTGTGTTGGATATTTTTCAACTTATGTATGTATGTTACGTTTTTGGGATGTGTATTTTCTGAAACCAAAAAAAACGTAAAATCAATACAAATTTTAGTGAAATTATAATTAATAAGATTTTGATGTTCTTTTTTTTGGTAGCAAACGAAGAAGAAGTGAAATCTGAATACTTTCATTAATAAGGTTATTTTTTCAATTATATAATCATTTATTGTGTAACAAGAGAAATTTATTTTACTAAACAAATAACTTTTTAACAAGAAGAAAATGTTTTTTTTTTCATAACTTTTTTTAAAAATTTTAAATGGCTTTCATATCTTTGGTAATTTATATAACTAAATTTGTTTAAAAAAATTTAATATTTTGTTTATATTTTTTTTTAACAAATGTGATGTTACGTTCTATTGATTTATCAAAATCGTTCATTTGTTGATACTTTATTTTGAATTTCGTTAATAAATATAATCTTGATTTTTATAGATATAATTCTGAAAATTTGTGTTCATATATATTTTGGAAAAGTAAAGTATATTCCATCAAATTCCCGAATTTGAATATTTTGAGATTACATTTAATTTTCGGTGATGATTTTTAATAATAATTTACTTCATTTTTTAAATGAGTTGTATTTGAGAGAGGTGTACTGATTTCAAAGAAATTAAGACATGCTTTTAGCTATATGTACATATTATATAAAACTTAGTCTCATTTTGATGATTATTTTCTTACCTTAATTCAAATTTGTTACTTAAAGTAATTATATTTAATAAATTTTATCTTGAATATTATAAGATTTGTTGAGTTTTTTAGAGAAATATAATCCTTTGATGGAAATATTTACTTCTGCAAAAAAACCGGTTGACCGGCTTTTTTTTGAAATTTCAAAAACGGCAACCAACTTTTTTCAAAATTCCAACTATTCGAACTCTTCGAAAACCGATTTTCTCAAAAGGTCGAATAATCGATCACGCTAATACCTATGACCTTTAACTTCATTTTAAAACCTAAAAAACGGTCTCCAAAAAAGTAATAAATATCAATTATGTATACATATATATTATAATTAATTAACTATAGTTTTTCCTTTTTGCCACAGAAATTAATTGTAATAATTTGTTCTATGTAGGAAAAGAGCTTGAAATGAACAAATTATAATTTCTCATCAAGTCATTTAACATGAAAAACTGTTATAAAAGTTTTGTAGTAAGTATATGAATATTTAACTGCTTCATACTATTAGTAATGAAAAAATTCATGTTTAAAACTCATGTAAATATACACACGAATGCATGTGCTATATGTTATGAAAATTTCCCCATTAATGATACATTTATTTACAATGCTAAAAACCAAATATTACACAAATACAACACAGTTATAATAACATTTCAATATGACTATTTATTATTTGTAAAAATACGCATTTACTAAAAAAATGCATAAACATATTTATTTTAACAAAAACAAAAAATGTAATATATTAATGTATTGTTTAATTTTGTAGAAGATTTCGAAAAAATATACAAAACAATTTATCAAATCAGCTTGTACTCTTCATTACAAAACAATTTATTATTTATAGCCATATATTTATTACAGTCGAACACGTTAATAACGAATTCGCTGTAGCGAACACTTTTCTTTGGTTCCATTGATTTTACCTATATTTTCCATACAAATAGCTACACAGAAAATAGTCACCAAACACCAAATATATTACTAAATAATACATTCAATAAATTTGTTCTTTTTTTTAAATTTGCAGCTCTCACCTAATCATTTTATCAAACTGTACTACTAAACTGTAAAATATGAAAAACAGAAAAAATTTTCCAATTAAAAAATTGATCAAATCAATCAAGCAGATGATTGAATGAATTAAAAATTTAAGTGAGAAACAAAATTTTACTTAAATTTTATTTTTATTTTACATTTACTTGAATATATTTATTAAATTTAGATGCAAAATGAAACAACTGTGTTAATTGAAAAATATATGGTAATAATTTTTTCTGCGTACGTTTATAACGAACTTTTTAATGACGAACGCATTTTTATGGTCTAGTTTTAGATAAATTAAATTGCATATTTCAAAATGTTTCAAAAATGTAAAAACAAACAGAAATAACTTTAATTCATTTCAATTTAAATTACTGCATAAATATAAATAATTTGCATTAATTTCAATATAAATTATCGCACAAATAAATGAGGATTTTTTACAGATTTTTCGAAAATAGCTAAAAAAAAAATAGAACTGAAATTATATTACAAAATCGCTATTCCTCAAAAAATAAATATATCAAAACATGCCAATTTCAAATCTACGGTAATAAATGAAAACATTGAATTAGTATAAAAAGAACAACCAATCTCAATTTGCCATTTGTCAAATGACAATGCAAAAAATATTCTTCCTGATATATAAAATCATTAATACATATTTAAAAGTCATAAATACAGTTAATTTTTAAAGAAAAGAAATACGCTATCATTACAAGTATTGGTATAGTAATGAAATACTTTTTTTTATTCTTGATTAAGTTGACCCCACACCACCATAGATGTTTGGGGTATTATGCGTTTGTGTTGATGTTTGTAACGCACAGAAAAAATCATCCAACACCCACCTTAAAGTATACCAATCGACTTAAAATCACTTATATTAGGGTGGGTCGATTTAAAAATCGCCCAAGTGATAAGGAAAATCTTATTCTAGGGATCAAAATAATAAACTTTACCTCTAAAATGAATTCTGATGTTCCTTATTTTGACAAATCCCACTTTGACCCATTTAAAGTGCCCCATCGAGTCTAAATGTATGACCGACCCCCACTAACTTTGGAAGGCCGACCCACCCATGCTAGTGACACACGCCCTGGAAAAAATACAATACATACATACAAAAATTTAAAAAAATCACCATTTTTGGCATTTTAAATGAAACAATCAGCGAAATGGCTATGTTTGTTTTGTTTTGGAATTTTTTTTTGAACATGTCGTTCCGTTCCTTGTATATGTGACGAAATGTTTAGATCATTAAACCGTGCATCATTTTGATTTAAATATTCTTTCAATGTATCGTACGGAATGATTCGCGTGAATGGTTTTTCAAATACGTTATTTATATCATTTAAATTGATAATTTCCGTGTAATTTGTGCAATAAAAGTTTATATCTGGTTTTTTATAAACTTTAAGTTCCGTTGGGTCTTCAACATCGGTACGATAGCATAGAATTTTCTTTACAGCACAGTCTCGCTTTTCTTTGTTATCATCAAACAACATTGATAGCAAGATATTTTTTGAATGCGCATAATATGAATTATCTTTAATTACTTGATTTACAATACTGCGTAAAGAAGGTTGAAGAAACCGTGACCAACTTAATCGTCACACATCAAGGCAAATTTAAAACAATCGTATCTTTGCGTGTACTGTGAACCATTGCATCTATCCATATCTTCTTCAACCGATGGCGGTACGTATGTTGAATCATCGGGATGCATTTTTGGCATTGATGACATAACCGTTGTTCCTTGCTCTTCATTTTCAATCAAAAATGCATCGACAGTTAGTCTTCTCTGAAGCGTTCTGGAAGCAATCCGCATGTACATACAGATACCTCCAAATCGCATTTACATTTTCCAATGTAAAAAATTTTTTTCAGAGATTTTACAAACTCTGGAAATGGGTTATAATATCTTTGCTATATTTGTTGAGCAATCTATTCAATTTAATCAATACACTATTTTTCGGCATTATTTCCATACCAAGATTTTCCCAAATTCCAATCAATTTATTTGCTACTTGAGTAGTGAATGATTTATAGGAAAACTTATTTTGATCTTCTTTAGAACGTCCGCTCAAGTAAAAATAATAGCTCAAGATATCCAGCTCGGTTGGTAAATTAAGATCAGTCAAATCAAAACACACACTAAAAAGAGTAACATCATGCTTGGGTATATGACTCATTGGGTTTTCGATAGTTGTTGATGTTCTTGTTGCTTCATGTTGCGGTGTAGAGGAAAAACAATACTTAAAATTAAATATAGCTTAAACCAAAGACCATAATCAAGAGCTTTAAGAATTTTTTAGTTGGCACTCACCTTGAAAAAATATTTAAAACACCAGCACGGCACAACAAAAGATGACACAAAATATATTAAATATATATTTTAAATGTGTTGGAATATAAAAATTTTTTTTAATTGTTAAATAGACAGGAATAAAGTAAACACACGAACTTTCCTTTTTGAGGTCTTAAAACAAACTCATCTTTATTTACAAACTTAAACATAATGTAACCTAAATTAAAATTATATTATTATATAAATATTAATGAACATTGATCTAAACACTCTTTATTATGTTTTGCATATACGTTGATGTATAGTAGAGTGCTCCTTGCGGAAACCAAATTGTTGAGGGTTAATAATATTATTTAGACTTTAAAAATTTAAAAATTTTTTATTTATTATTTTCTTAAAAACTTTATCCAATAGACTTAGTATGCTGATTAGTCTATAGCTGGAAAATAGTTTAGGATCCTTTCCTGGCTTGGAAATTGGTATGAATTTTGCCTTCTTAAAAATTGTAGGAAAATATCCGTCTATTAAACAAAAATTTAAAAGTTTACTTAAGATTTCAAAAAAAGTAATCGGGCATGTTTTTAAGGATAATGCTATTAATGCCATCTAAATCAGAGGCTTTATTGTTCTTCAATAAAAGTACAAATATTTAACTTCAGATGAGTTGGTAAGTTCTACGTTTAATCTGTCAAGAATTTTGTCGCTAAGATTATGAACAAATCTAGTGACAGCTGTGTCCGCAGGTGAATAATTATTTAACGTAATGGTGTGTGAATTACCAAATACGTCTGCTATTGAGTTGACCCTTTCAGCGCCAGTAAAAGACATTTTGTTTCCTTTAAGGGCTTTTGTTACTTTCCAAAAATTTTTTAGAGCCCGAAAGCTAATTTGAAGTAAATTTTAACCAGGATTCATTTCGGTCTTTAATAAGGTAGAAATCAATTAATTTATTTAAAACCTTCTTTTTAATTGATTTTTAGAAATGTAAAATCCCTACATCTTTGAAATTTACGTTTGTATTTATTTCTCTAACCAATTAATATTTTACTAATGTCAGAGATTTTTCGCTTATGCTTTTTAACTATAAATATTCATTATTAAATTAAAAATCTATATTACCTGAATTAGTACAGGTTGGTCAAGGTTCTGGCATATAATTTCATTTTGCACCTAGTTTGTGATTGCTGAACAGCGATAATACAAGGAAAATGAATATATAATGTTTTGAACTTGTCCAGAAATAGCACAAGTATAGGTACTTTAAAGCATTTTGATGCATCTCAAGGTGTGAAAAATGGAGACATGAGTTGGATAAAAAAATGTCTACTGTAGACAGTTGCAAGTGTTGGTATTTTGTCCAAAGCGAGTATATTTACTTGGGTAATAAATGTAATAGCTGGAATGAAGGCAGTGGATGCAGAGCTCTTTACCAGCCGAATTATCTGACTTACAATTTCAATGTGTATGTTGGGCATTCAGATCACCGAAAATAAAATAGTCGTTTGAAGATTAAGTTAGTTTATACAAATCAGCTTTAAAATTGGTAGTGTGATGATACGCTGAAGTAAATATAACTGGACTTCTAGTAATTGTAATTTGTACTGAAATAATTTCAGCAGTACTTGTTTTTATTTTTGGTAACAATATATTCTTAATATTACCTCTAATTGCAATTAGAACTCCTCTGCCATGCATAGATCGATCCTCTATAAAAACTTTATAGCCACCATGTTGAAATGTGTGGTATGTTTTCAAAAAAGTTTCATTTAAAGGAGAATATCGATTTTCCTTTTATTTAAAAAGTATTCCAGGGCAGCTGTTGATTCAGTTGTTATGCCTTGTGCATTTCAATGCATAACATGAACATTGTGTCTAACGGTTGAATTATATGGCATGTTAAAGCATCATACCCAAAACTCGTAGCTTGTCATACTTATTCTAACATATTTGCAAAGCATCAACAGCATCAAAAATATTTGCATTACCCTTTCATTTGAAATATCATCGTTATTATTCCTTTCGTAGTTCTTGTTTTTAGCTATCTCAGAATACAAAATACCATTATCGCGGGAATTACGTGCATTATTGGATAAAATACAAAAAAGATCTTTTGTTGGTCGCTTTAGATCTATATGTCACTCGACGCCGAAGTGTTTTTGACGACTTGGGCGCTTTGGATCATCGGCTCTATGATTAACGTTCTTTAAGTTCTTCTTTATGCAGTTGTAACACTTATAAATTATACTACCATCACTATTACCTTTGTTGAGTGAATAAACTGCATAATCATGATTTTTATAACCTGTCTTTTTGAATCATGTTGGCGATAAAACTCGATAAGGTAGAGCGCATCATCTACACTGGATCTCTTTGTCTCTAGTTCCTTAATGTTTTTTCTAGTTCCTTAATGTTTAGTTGATATTGTGCGAGCTGACAAATTCTTCGCCAGTTGTCTTTGAGTACAGTTTTGATAGGCCAAATAAATACCAATTTAAAAGATTTTGCATCCCTTAACTCATGTGTATAATACTGGAAATACTCAAAGCTTCACTAGACACCGATAACGAGTTTGATAGTATTTTCCTTCCAATAGACATTCGTTTATAAGTATATTTATACCCAATTAATCCAATCACAGATGAAAAACTGTGGGTGGAGTCCACAGTTATTAGTGGAATCTTTTCTTTGAAAGCAACTGCTTCTTCGTCTTCAGATACCTTGAATTTAGTATTATTGCCCCATTGTTTATTCTTTTTTAGAAAACATTGCAAAATAAATGAAAGTTAAAGCAAATTTAAGTAGTTGTTACATTTTTTAATTTAAAAATTCAATTAATTATTTCTAGCAAAAATTAACACGATGTTTTTATCTTGAGTCAGAGATGCCAAAAGTAGAAATGAAATACATATATTTTGTTAACAAATAGTTTTTTTTTTTTTATTTGTATTTATATTGAACTGAATTTGTCGAAATCTTCGAGTTTGTTATAACCATGTTCGACTCTATAATATTACAACATGTACTAATTAATTCTAGACATTACTAAATACCAAAGTACTGAATGTTGATATTATTCCACATTACTGCTTTTTTCATAACTCAATCAATCTCACTAATTATAGTATTTTCAGTGTTAGTTGTTCTTTATTTATGAGCTCAACTTATGAATCAATAATGATGTTTACCAGAAGGTGTTAGAGGAAATTTCAATAGAGTTTGTTTAAATAAAAAGATGTAGTCTTAGATACTGTTAACTAACGGCAACATTTGCGAGTGTAACACATTGAATGTAACTCAATATATACAAAATTTAAATTACTGTTTTAAGTAACATTTTACTTGATAGGTATTACCAGGGCAAGTTGCAAGCTTTTCGGTTGAAAAATAAGTTTTCGCATGTTTCACAAGTATTGCATAAATTTGTATATAAGGAACAAACAATTAGTTTTCTTAACAAAAACGTTACTTTTTGTGATTTTTTTGCAGTTTAGTTAACAATTTAGTATAAATTATTTTGTAAATTTTCTTAATACCACGTACATAATTGTAAAGAAAAAAATTTAGATATATCAAATATGACTGCCATGGTCTATTGATGTATATTTTTAATATATTTTTATTTTTTTATATAAAAAAAAGTGTAAATTATCAAAATGTTAAAGAAAGCACTCGAAAACTTTTTATTTTTCAATCATTATATATATCTTTACTCTTCGAAATTTATTTATTCATTCGCAGTAATACATATATTAGGGCGGGTCGATTTCTAGGCACGCAAAAAAATTGCCCAAGTGACAAGGAAAATCGTATTATAGGGATCAAAATAAGAAATTTTACCCAAGGAACCATGGCTCTAAAATGAGTTCTGATGTTCCTTATTTTGACCCAAATGTCAAATTTTGAAAAAATCTCACTTTGACCCATTTAATGTACTCCAATCGAGTCTGAATGTATGACCGACCGCCACTAACTTTGAAGGGCCGACCCACCCATGCTAGTGGCACACCCCCTGGGGGGGTCCCCATACAAAAATTTCAAAAAATCACCATTTTTGGCACTTTAAATGACACAATCAGCCAAATTATTATATTTGTTTTGTTTTGAAGTTTATTATTATTATTTTTTTTAATAAAACTTAACAAAAGAAAAAAATCTAAAAAAAATTATTGTCTCAAACCTTTTTTGCTTCAAGTGTGGGCAATTTCGCAATTTCCCTAGAATAAGATTTTCCGAAGTAACTCAGAAATTTTACTGCTAATATAATCAATATGACCTTCAAAACTCAAATATCCATCAAGAAAAATTTCCAGACATTTCAAACAATCACCAAAACAATTGTAGGACCATCAATCATAATATTTAGATCAAGCAAGACACGATCAGAAGCACCATATATTAGACTGATAATTATTATTATTTAAATGTTTGAAAAAATAATTATTTTGGCTTAACAATTTTAGTTTTGAATCAAATTTTCTTTAAAAGAAAAAAACGTCTTTGTGTGTTTTGTTTGAATCAAAAAATGTGACTTACTTTACATATTTTAAAAAATTCTTAGTTTAAATACTAAAATTGAACAGTTTACAAGAAAATGCTTATTGATAATTCTTATGAACTTTTAAGAAATCAATTGCTTACAAAAGAAAGTTTATGGTTTTATTATATTAGTTGGGCAATATTTCTTAAGAAATTCATATTTCTAAAATAATCGATCTAATTAATTTATTGTTAATGCTTGGTCCAAATATATTGGAAATGCAAACAAGCGTTCTTGGGAAAGAACAATTAAAATATTTCAAGTGTTTTTATGCATGAATGTTTGTATACAGTGTTGTGCGAAAATATGCATGTTAATAATTAAACGAAAATGTGTACGTAAGTATATTTATACAGATATTTAAGAATGTATGTTTGTGTACTTTTTTAAGTATAAACGTTTATTTGCTTTCATTGTGGACAATGTTTAAAAGGTTTTAAAAATATTAAATTACTTTTTTGGTAAACATTTAATTTGTTTACATTCTATTAAATATGTTTGAAAGTAAGTAATTAAAGAAAATTATAAAGAAAGTCTTATGGATAAAAATGTAGTGTTATATGATTATTTTATTAGGGATTACTATAACTTCTAATCTTTTAATAATTAACTCAAATTTATACTTCATGGTTGCAACCCGACACGGAAAATTTCTGAAACGACTATTATGCTTAAAATACTATTACCCAAATAACAACGAATGCCGTTACCGCTAGAATACCTTTACAGAAATACCGATAACGTTAAAATACCGTTAGCAAAACAACTGAAAATACCGTTACCGCTAAAATACCATCACCGAAATTATCCAAAATACATTACCTTATTACATTTATGAATCGGTTGCCAACCTGGATCAGAATAGAATAATTCGCAGAATTGAAGGCCTTCGTTAAATCAAGCGATATTAAAGTATAAATCCTATCGTCATTCAATTGGTACCTAGTATCATCAGTCACTTCAATTAATAAGTATGTAGTATTATGGTCAAGACGGAAAACATTCTAAGAAGGAACAATGCAATTACGAACAAAAGAAAGCATTTGGTACCTCATTATATGTTCGGCAGCCTGAGAGAACGAAGGTAAAATTGAAATACTCGTAGGTTTTTAATCCTCGAAGCAATATATTTTTTTAAACTTAGGTATTGGTATAACGTGAGCTATTTTCCATGCTAAAGGAATATAGATGTAAGAAATATGGTATTAATATGTTGGGCCAAAATATATGGGAAAATTATGTTAAAGAAATGAATTGGTAAAGATCTTAACCTTACATACCGCTTCATACAAATCACTCTCACCTATACAGCGGAAATAAAATGATCCATCTACAGAATCAGTAAAATCGAAATCAAAAGAATTATTAATAAGAGTATTTGCACCATTAACAAAAAAAATTTAAATCATTAACATCAACATGAAAAGAAGAAAACAACCTGAAGTAAAACTTTCCCTTTTCCTTCCAAATAGCATGTTTAGCTTTATTTCTATACTTGCAATATATAGATCAATTAGAAGCAGATTTATCAGACTGAAAATCAGAATAAGACAAATCTCTAAGGGATATGGCGAGCAAAGTGACATCCGATTTCATCCAGTTGCTATCATCTCGCCTAACTTTTTTTCTAATTACCGGCACAAAATTATAAAGAAACTCAAGCAAATGATGAAAATAAAGCTTTGAAAATCAACATGTAATGACATGAAAAATGTATTCGAATCGAATTCCAATAACATAGGTAAGATGCCATTCCATTAAAATTCCTACGATCAATAAAATCATAAGAATGAGAAACATTCAAGCAGAAAGCAGCAAAAATTAGTAAGGGATGGGAAATGGAGGAATATTGTACCTGATCCGAATACTAAATCATCGAGGGATCACTCAACAAGCAATAGTCCAAAAAGGAAGTAGAACCATCTGTGACATCAAAATCAGTTGGTTTTGAATTGTGACGAACCGAATTACCAAATCGTATACACATAGACCTCATCAAACCATCCTTTAAAACGCTAAACATGTTACAGTCAAATTCACCTATAGTTATAATGCTAGTGTACTTTAAAAACAACTCATAATGCAAATTTTCAAAAACACCTACTTCATACTTCCAAAAATTGTTTCAATAAACTCACAGCCTTCTGTGGAGATTTTCACAATAGGTTTATATTTTAATTTATTAGATATATAAATACGTACGCCACCACCCCATGATGTAAGGGATCATTCCCAACCAATTTATGTACATATATACCAAATATACATAAAAAATTAAAAATGTAAAAAAGGCAGGGAACTAAAAGTATGCAAAAGTAAGGGTATAAATTATTTCTGGAAATATACAATTAACAAAGAATATATTATATATTAATATAATTCTATACAACAAAAAGGAAGATAATTATAAGATATTAAAAAAAATAAAAATACCATACAAAAACCTAACTTAGCGGTCAAATTTAAAGAAAAAAAGTTCATGAAAAATAACTCGTATTAAATTTAGTTATTGTGATAGACATATTGAAAATACATATTTATATATATGCACCATTAAAGAGCAGCATCCGGAGAGGTATCCAACAAAGCAATATAAAACATTACATCTTTACCATCACATAAAGTCAATTTAGCTCGTAGTTTATCTTTGTTCAAAATCTTGAATTTCAAAATGATCTTTTGGCGAAGCATTTTTCGACAAAGGGAATTAAGATTGAGGCCCACATAAGAGCATCACGAATATCAATTTTATTAAACTTAATCAATAAAAGTTTTTTGCCATGCATGTAACATACTTGAATCAGGTGATATACAGAAAAATCAATATTTTTATATTTGCATAAGATACAACAAGCAGTGTTGTCAATTTAGCACTTTTAGTGCTAGATCTAGCACTTTTTAAATTTATTTTGCACGCAAAAAATAATGAATCTAGCACCAAGCACATTTTCTAGCAGTTTTCGAATTATTTTTGGCATTTTTTTTGCACTCTTTCTTTGCACATTAATTTATTAATTTATAGTTTTGTACTATAAAAACATTATCAGTTTTCTTTTTCTAAAAATTAAAACTGGAACTAAAATTTGGTGTTTTTACCGATGGTAACTAATATAATCTTTAAAGAGTGTGCTTAGCAAAATATACCAATACAAAATAAAACAATACAATTACAAACAGTTAACCCTTTCAGTAGCAAATTCGAGCGGCTGAATAAAAAATTTAAATATTTTCAATTTTTATTCTTTAGGAATAACAATCTGTATTCAATTTCATAATATTATATGTATAAATTGGTTTTTAGGGTATAATCGGAAAACACAAAAATGGTATAGTATCGAAGATAATTTTTAAACCTTTTTTTTTTTTTGAAACTACCCAGCAAAAACTTTGCTTTCCTGGTAAGCTAGCAGGTACAATTGGAAACAAAAATAAACTACTTATTTTTTGCCTGAATAGCTACTTATTTTTGTTCGACTTGTCCACAAATTCATGTAGTTATTTTTTGACTCTAGGGGTACTCAAAAGTATGTACCTAGACGAAAACAAAAATAAAAAAAAAACAAAAAAATCTTGCCGTCAGTGAGACTCGAACTTGGACACACCCTAACCATTCGTTTTTACTGACTAATGTCTTACTCAGTACACCATCTCGCACATAGCATCCCAAGCGACAAAAACTCTATTTAGTTTAAAATATCTTTCTAGACATTTTGTTATAAAAAACTAACAGCTTCAGAATGGGGTTGAACCAGCAACCTTCTGGTTGTTAATCCGACGCTCTAGCTAACTCATCCACGTGATTGCAGTATTACTGTGCTATTATACTATTGAGTACTTATTAATGTAATACAGAGTAGGCAAATAATAATTACGCCTCATTACCAAGAAACTACTTTAATAAGTAGTTTTTATTATCGAAAACCAAAAAGATTTTGCTGGGTAAGTAATAAAATAAACTTATTTTATATATACACATATAAATAATTTTCTCAATTTTATCGTCTTTTTTTATATTCTTAGTAAATATAAAACGTAAATATATATTTTTGACCCAATAGAAACATTTTATTTTTTTTAGTTAAATTTAAGAAAAATTAAACATGTATTTTTGAAAATCATTAAGAAGACCTTAAAAAATTATAATATATAAAAATCTAAAACACAAATCGGCTTAGCTCTTGACAAATTAACAAAAAGTGCATGTTGCCATATGACAACAAATTCGCAAAAGGGTTAGCCTATCAAACCAATAAATAAAATATTGGAAGTTAAATGAACTATAATTATTTTTAATATTTGTACGTAATTAAACAACTTTGTACACAAAAGTTGGAGCCTAAAAACCATATAACCATATATTAAAATAATACCTTTTAATATATAGTTATACTTAACTATTGGTTAAAATTTGACAGCTCTATGATGTTTTATTTTATTTTTTGAAATATTGTTGTACGTATTTTGTTACATTTTTAAATTATTTTTAATGAAATACTACTCTATAATGCGGATTAAATAATTAAAAGTTCTTTCTTATTAAAATTTTAGTATAACTTAGAAAATACAATAAGAAATGATATAATTATAATGTAAAGGTTGATTCTAGTTGAATTCCTTTATTTTCAATTAGTGTTTGTTCCCACAGTTCATCAGTAAAAGATTAAAAACAAATTTATTTATTATTTTTTTTTTTTTTATTACTTTAAAAGTCAAATTTTCGGTAATAGAAAGAAGATTTTAGTTCGTCAAAATGTTAACCTATATGTTATTTAGAATACGTATAACAATATTATTCAAACAACACATACTTTAATATATTATGATAAAATTAGAAGTTTTGTTTAATTTCTAAACAATCAATTTCGGAATGTGTTTTTGTTATTTTCTTTAATGTTCTTTTCGCTTTAACCCTAAAAATAAATAACATATCTCTTTTTTTTTACAAAAACAATCAAGTTTTTGTTCTTAGCACTTTTTTTTTAGCATTTTATATTGTAAATTCTAGCACTTTTTCCCACTTAGGTTTTGGCCAGATGGTAAATCACTTACCACAATATCTCTACGATTCAATCGACTATGTAAAACGTCGTTCTCCGTTTCAAGCACAGAAATTTTTGGGAGAAATCGAAGCATCAATATTATTTTTCAATTTACTGAAATTAACTATATGAGACTTCATTTCTTTTATGCACGACAAAACCTCATTTTTAAAATCTGCTAAAACTTGCATTATAATATTTTTAAAATCTTTTTGCTTGCATTTACAAAATCATCGAAGCTGCTTTTCAATGCTCTCACATCTTCACGAACAGAGCTATTGTCAGCCGAAACAAGAAAAAGGAAACGATTTTGGTCTTTCTTTAAATAAGGCAATATGTTTTTCCATAATATCAGCAGAATGTAGGTGCAACCATGAATTACAAACTTTATATTGAATGCTACCTTGAGACTTTCCAATGGTCTCTTTACAGGTACCACATTTGAAGACTTTAGTAGGCGGCATTTTTGTATATATAAGAAAGTAAACAACAGAATCAGTAACAACAAATAAGTGAAAATTAAGTATTCAGCAAAAGCAAAAGTATACAGCTCCAGCAGCAATGTTGCCAGTTTAGCTTTTTTAAGGCTAAATCTAGCCTTTTTATTTTGCTTCTAGCCTCAAATTATCCGCCTCAGCTTCTAAATTTTTTTCTAGCCTTTTTTGATTTTTAAAATTGCATTAAAAAGACCAAAATATTAGTATTTCAACAACAAAGAAAATAATTTCTTATTTACTACTATTTCAAAGAGTCAGCCATTTAACATCATTAACAATAGAAACCATTTATGAAAATATTTTAAAAACGTTTTTATTTATAAGAAAAATCGCCTCAAAATTTTAAAATGCTTAATCAAGGGGAAATTATAGTTCAAAAATTATGAAAAATCACTCCAAAACATTGGTTAATTTTTCATACGAAACATAATCCTAATTTTTATGGCAATTTTTTTAGCAGATTTTTCATTGAGTCATTTTGCTGGACGTTATTTAAATTTCAAAATCTAATGAGAGCGAGAAAAAATAATAACTTTTATCTGCCTGACAACATTGACCAGCAATAAACAAACTTTTATTTTTAACTCGAAATTAATTGCCAAAAACAATTGTTTTGATAATATTTTAAGCATTTAGTATTAAAAAAGGTAAAAAAGGTAAACCAGAAGGTAAACAAAATGTAATTTTATAAAATCAATGTTAAGTTTTATCTAAACCAAAATGATAGCAGAATTAAAACATGAACTATTCTGACATAGTGTTGCCAGAATTTTTATTTTTTCATTTGTTAAAAAAAATAAGTGAGGATTTTTATTTTTTAATATAAATATCCATAAATATCATGATCAAAGGAATAAATATCTTTAAAAATAAATATAAGTATGGAAAAATTTTCAAATGATTGTTTTTTATTCATGCTTTTGATTTTGTTGCAAAAAATATTTTCTTCTACTTTATTTATTTGATTTTTGTATGTATTCACACATTTTAAATATTTTTTTTATTCAATTAAATTGTTGTTGTTTAGAAATTTTTTCATCCGATGAAAATAGTTAAAAATAATTTTCAACTTTTGTGATAAATATCACAACCCAGCAAAAACTTTTTGGTTTTCGGTAATGACAACTACTTATTAAAGTAGTTTCTTGATAATGAGGCGTCATTACTATTTTCCTACTCTGTATTACATAAATAAGTACTCAATAGTATAATAGCACAGTAATATTGAAGTCACGTTGATGGCTAGAGCACTGGATTAACAACCAGAATGTTGTTAATTCAACCCTATTCTGATGCTGTTACTTTTTTTTAACAAAATGTCTAAAAAGATATTTTATACTAAAAAGTATTTGTCATTTAGAAAATTAGGTGAGAGATGGTGTACTGAGTAAGATGCAAGTCATTAAAAACGAATGGTTAATTTGTGTCTAAGTTCAAATCTCACTGACGGCAAAAATTTTTGTTATTTTTATTTTCGTTTAGGTACATATTTTTGAGTACAAATAAAGTCAAAAAATAACTACATGAATTTGTGGACAACTCGAACAATAATAACCAGTTATTCAGGCAAAAAATAAGTAGTTTATTTTTGTTTCCAATTATACCTGCTAGCTTACTAGGAAAGCAAAGTTTTTACTGGGGAATAATATTATATTTTTTATTTCGATCAAAATGAAAAAAAAAAATTAAACTGTTGGTGAAAATAAAAAACTATGATGGATTTTTTTTATTTTTTGAACACAAATATATTGTCGATATATTGCTTGTCGATCGAAATAAAAATAAATAGTTGTCTTTTTTAGCATTAAAATCCAGTCTCTGTTTTGAAGTTAGGAAAAAAGCATAATTTAATTATTTTTTAATTTTTTTCGTGTATATTTAAATTTTCCCTGGATGTAACTTATATCACCTATGTAATTGTAAGTGAAAATACAATGAAGTAAAAAAAAAACAATAATACACTGTATTAGAATGTTTCCAATAGATTTTTATGTATATAGAAGAATCATTCAAGAGCTGGAATAATCAGTAAAATTTTAATTCTGATTAGCTATGCTAAAAGATATATTCTAAATACTGACAAAATATAAAATATATTTGCAAAATAATTGCGTACTTACATTTCTTCTTTCTGAACAGTAAAATAGCAACTTTAGTCAATTTAATTATAGTTTATCTATATAGTATTTAATTGGATTCTTTGCATAAATGTGTGTAAAATTTATTGTACGTATGAGAGGGATATGAATGATGTGACTTAAATTGCAAATGTTTTCAACAGACACATATTGCCTGTGGTATTTAACAACTTGAAGAGAAATTAATTAGAAGTTGAATTAAATGGCTGTGTGACTGTAAACATCTGCAAAAGTATACGTATATTTACGTACTCCTTTAACAATATTATTTCAAATATTTTATAGATATTCCAGTATTCATGAACTCATGTCTTCTTTTGAATAAAATTCTATAAGAACTTTGAAATAAGATTTTTTATAGTATATATTCTATACATTTACCCAAGTTTAATTTTTCTCAAGCACTGACTATGTAATCTTTTTCTAACAGTTGGTATTTCTTTTTTTTATTTTCTTTGCATTAATTTTACACTTAAGTAAGCTTAAAGTCATAATGTCTTACTTTTCTCATATATATTAAAAATTGTTTTTATTATGTTTTATTTTTTCCTAACAAAAACTCTTTGAACAAAGAATTTGAACAGGTTATTATGTTAATGGGCTTCGTTTTATATTCCTTTTGAAACTGGATAGGAAATGAAGAGCTTTTATAAAAAATAAATCTTTAAAAGCATAATAAAAAAAAAAACAAACCAAAAACATAACAGCAAACCAACAGAAGATATGTGATTTTTTTCTCTTCTATTTTTTGGCTCAAAAGGTCTAAAATGTAAATTGTCATAACAATGAAAGTACTTAAAAGTGACAATAAATAAAAGTTGAGCACAAAGCAGCGTTTCTTGTAAACTTAAATAAGAAAATTAGCCTCAGGAGCATTTTCCATGTCCCAAAAACCAGAAAAGAAAATCACTTTCAAATGTTTAGCATTTTATTTCAGCTCAAAAAATCAAAATAGACACGCACATTCACTGACTTTACTACCCTTATCAAAAAATAATCAATATGCAATAACTTATAAGGAGTGAGAACAAACTAAATATAGCATGCATTTTAGACTCTTTTTAAAGCGAATTTCATACTAAAGATTTTATTAGTATTTGGAAACTTTCACATCAATTAAAATGTTTTGTTATGTAAACTACTTAATAAACACTTCAAATTTGTAATACTAAAAATTTTCACTTTTAGAGTTCTGAAGATTCCTTCTTTAAGAGCACTAAGTAAATATAAATATAAACTAATTGATCTATAGTAGATATTTTTTAGAAATAATTCTGCAACTTGTGAATCGTTGGAAATATCTCAATAAAATTTCACCTGGTGAAAGACAAGGTGTTTTTGAGTTGACTCGAAGGAGCACAGATTCCTAGCGGGTCAAAGGGAGATGGGTGGACCTCCAAAGTTGGTCATCTCGGGTATGTAATTTTTTCAAAAAAATCGCCAAAAATTCATATATGATTTGATAGAAAAAAGAACTTTACATACGGATAGTTCTTGCAAATCCCCACAAAATCTTTTAGTTTAAGAGATATTTATGTCGAAATAAATATATCACTCATTTTTAGCCTCGTTTTTTAGATTTTGTTAAATTGGCGGGCTGAGTATTGTCTCTAATTTTTTAAGATATACATCGCATTCCTTACAAAATTCTAAACAACATTGTTGGAAGAATCTTACAAATATATGAATTAGGTAGAAAGTTATCTGAAATTTGAAATTAGAATTTAAAAAAAAATTCATATTTTTTGTTCTTTTTTTTCAAAAAATGTGACAATATTTTGTTACTTATAAAATTTATTTTTTCTGTTGGCCGTAATAAGTTTTTTAATGCTTACAAAAAGAATCTCAATGTAAATACATGTAATGTAAACCCGAAGGTGTTTAGGGCAATGAGGTGCTCACAAGCCATATCGAAAATTTGTCAATTTTCCACAATTATTTTAAGTTTGTTTGTAAAATCTCAATTCTCAAATCGCAAAACTGGGATCAAACAAAAATTTTTTTGATTAAATACTTCCACACAAAAATTATTTTCTGTCGGACGCCTCCTATAATGACAGTGTGACCATTTGAATAACCAAAGTCAATTTTTAAAATACTTTTTTCCGGATTTGGATTTTGGGTTTATTGGTATAAAACAGTGAAAAACAGTTAATGTGATTCTAATTCCCTAATTTTAAGTCAATCTATCTATTCATATAAATTTGATTTAAGTCCAAATATTATCATTACTTCTAAAACATACTTAAAATTAAAATTTTAATTTTTTCGGATATGGTCTGGAAAAATCCTCCCGCATTTAATTTATTTCTACTGGATATTATTCTCCATAATCTTACAAGTTTACGCCTGTAAATAACAATAAACCTTGCAAATTTTAGCAATTTTTCATATTTGTTGGTATGAAAAATACAAACATTTACAAGTACATTCACAATGTAAAGATAACAGAAGAAGTTAATATTGCATTGCTACTCGCGCTGTTTACAATTTTCATAAAATCCTCGTACATGGGGGGAAAGTGAAAAAGCATAAACATATGAAAGTATTTGGTATAATAGGAAACGCTAGGACATGGAAATCAGAATTAAGTGACATGGCATACGTTAAGCGCCTTCCTGAGGACATCATAAATGAGTTTTAAAAATTTGCAATACACCCTAAAACTTTTGACCCCCAAATTCTATTGTTATTTTGTTGATTTTTTCTTTTCAAACTTTTTTTTTGCGAAGAAGAAGGGTCTGGCTTTTTTTATGTTTTGGTCAAATATTAAAAGCGAATTAAAAAAAAACATCTAGAAGAAATAAAATTTTTCCACGATTTTTAGAGTTTAGGGTAAACTTATAAAATTTGTTCTGTACAACAATACAATAATTTTGAAATACGTTTTTGCCGCAAACATAGCAAGATTTTGTTTTTTCAATTCGACTTATTCAATTTTTACTAGAATAATCTAATAAAATTTTCATTATATTTCTCATTCTTTCTTTAAAATGTAAATAAAAGTAAATAAAAAAATATTAAAAACAAATACTTTGCCTTAACATATATCATGAATTCCATGAGACGTCAAATAGGAAATGACATTAGGTATTCCTTTAATAAATAGTAAAACACAACTCTTTTTTTTTTTTTTTTTTTTTTTTTTTTGAAGCTGTATTTCTATTTTGACGGCATTACAAAAAATGCATTTTCAAAGCAAATGCATTTTTTCGATGCACTATTGAAATCATTCATCCTCTTCGATTCTTTATCTTTTTCAAATGAGCTTAAAAATTTGCAAATTGAGTGAATAATTCAGTTTAAGTTTTTATATGATGGAAAGTTGTAGATTTTTAAGAATTTTTTATATAAAGCGCCTACAAATTTTTCCATACACACATTCATTAAAAATATTTTATGACTTGAAATATAAAATTATTGTATAGGTTATTTCTTGGTTTGCTATCAAAAATCGAGAAAATGTGTATCGAAATAAATACGCCTGGAAACATAATATGCAATATTGCTATATAATTATCTAGGTGAGAAAACGAAAGCACCGCCAGATAATCTTCTGGAAGATATAGTAATTAAATAGAAAAGTTTTCACTAAATAAATTTTGAAACAAAGCATGCATGCGCATAAATCTTAACATCATAAAGTACGAAAACTGAAACGCTCACATAAAATATCCATCTTTTGCTAAAAGGCAAACACATTTTTTCAATATTTTTTCATTTTTGAACAATTTTTCGACAAATGAAAAAATTAGCATATCATCAATTTATTGCAGAAGTGATAATCACCTTACTGAAAAAAGCGATATTTTGAGCATAAAAATAATAAATAATTTACAAATTTTATATATTTTTTGTTGTTTATTACCTAATTTACTTTAAGCTGATAAAAATGCAATATTAGAAAAATATTGCTTTAATGATTTTCGTCGAAATAATGAAAAGAAGATATTGCGTAAATTTCTTCCAGGAAGATATCTTCCAGTTCAAATATTTTTTAAATCTATAATATACTTGTATGAGAAAAAATAATGGTATTCTTTACAAAAACTTTTTAAAAATAGTAAAAGATTCCGTCACAAAAAAAATTAATTGTTGTATTATAAATCACTTTTAAGTTGAAATGGAAAGATTAAAAATCGAAGGGGGAGAAATGCACTTGAAAAATGCAGTTGCATTCTAAATGCACTTTTATAAAACAATATTATTTTTTGATTATTAGATTTATAGAGGACATTATGCTTTCTATCTAGCCTTTATTTCAGTGAAATAATTTCAAGAAAATCGGAGAACTCAAAGTCAAAAACCGGTAATTTTTCATTGATTTCTTCCAGAATTCATGATATGAAGAATATTTTAATCGTTTCAGTTTTTAAGAAAAGGAAAATAAATTTAAAACTCTTGAATAAATCATTACCTATATGGAGTGTAAATAAAAAATTTAATACAGTTAGAAGATACTTTCTAAATGAATTTAAAAACCTTAATTTGATTCAAAATTTAGGGAGCTATGATATCTTTAGTGCAGGAACTGTCCTAAAATTGTTTTTTTTTTTTGTAATATTTCAAAATTTAGAGAAAATTATTATATCATGTCCTTAAGAAGATCTAAAGTCCATTTTACGTCGCGTTTTGAGTGAAAATAAAGAGTGTTATTTTGTAGCAGCGTGTTATCAATAATATAATTCCATATAATATCACTTATTAAGAATTTTATATTTGGCGAACAGAAATTTTTTAATGTCGTTATTAGAATTAACTATAAAATACAATCGTATGGTTATTAATTAATTTAAAATTATTCACTGCTCATTTCAAGTGCAGTCTTTTCATTCAACAATAATAAACTTTGCAAACTTTTTATTAGTGTGCGGCAAAATTTTTGTTTAAATTTTATTAAACTATTTTTTTTCCAAAATGCAAATAATTTAACAAACGACGCATACAAGCAATATATAAAAAAAGAGTTTGGACAAATATAGAAAAAAAGTTTAAACAAAGTAAAACCAGTAAAAGCAATCAATAATATTTACCCCAAAAAAAAAAAAAAAAAAAAAAAAACTTAATTCCAAGAGTCTTAAAATTGTAATAATTGCATATGAGAGCTGTGTTAGATTAACTTTTAGGTAAGTCCGGACAAATCAGAGTAATCCGAAATTTACTCTCTCAAATAGTCAAAAACTAACAAAATTATTATTATTATTATTATTATTATTATTATTATTATTATTATTATTGTTGTTATTATTATTATTATTGTTGTTGTTATTATTTTTTATTTAATAAAATAAAAGTTAAAACCAAATGTCTTACTATTAATTCGCTTAAAACATTTTCAATTTTATTCATTTTAGACGTAAATTTTAATAGGAAATTTTTAAATAATTAGCAACTTTTTTATTTAAACAAAAAAAAACTGATCGTTTGCTCCTTGCCAAAAAAAAAAAGTTCGGATAATGAGAGATATCAATTTACTCTCTTTTGAGCGCTCTCATTAAAAAAAATTTTATGTTATGAAACGCGGAAATAAACAACCAAGTGAAGCAGCAAAAATACCGCATATACTTCCTGATGCATCTTCAAGTCGACTTAAGCTTATGATAGAAAGTATTCCAACACCTTCACCAACTTCCGAGGTTTCTGAAGATGAGGCCTTAGCGCTTATACTGGAGTTAGGACTAAGAAAATATAAATATATAAAATTGAAAATTCTGCCACATTGAAAAGATATACTTTAAAAGGGAAAAATATTTTTATACCACCTATTGAAATAGTCAATGAAATAGTACTTATTGAATGGTCGCAGTTACTTTACAAACCGCTTCAAGTCTCCTCTCAACATTTTTGAAAAATGAGGCATTGGAACTTGATTAATCGGATCAGATGTTATTATGCAAATGGGGATATGATGGATTGTCAGCACTATCAGAATTCAAACAAAGCAAGTTGTATAGCCCACAAAAGTGTTTTTATGGCATCACTGGTTCCGCTACGCTTAAGAAATTATTAGAATGAACCTTCTACGTCAACTAATTCTACTAAATATGTTTGGAAAAACCCAACTCCAGGATCAAAAGTATATTGCAGACCAATAAGGTTTCAATATATAAAACAAGTAAACAATGCACACAAAACTGGATTGATAGAATGAAACAATCAATTGAAAATTTAAATACGGTTTGCATTGAAATATATGGCTAATATTTCGACATACACTTTGAACTTCAATTAATAATTGTTGATGAAAAGGTATGCAATGCCATTAAGAATAGTAATTCAGCATGAAAAATTCACATAAAGGGGATTGAAAAAATCATAATTTTCACAAACTCCTGCAGGCATTTCTATAAATATTAATAAAGATGCCCCAAACTTTGGAACATCCCCCTATATGTCCGTATACGCTTTTTGGGATACTTACTTTATATTGCATATGATCTAAAATATAGAAGTGTGCCTGGAAACCAATAAAAAAGTGTTAGGAAGAACAAGGACAGTAAGGAACAGTAAGTAGATGACTGGACTTAATATAGATAAACCACTCGTCGGCTATGGGAGTACAAATGATGGCAAGGAAATTCTTTGAAAACTATGAAATTACATCTCAAATAATTGAAATGATGTGCTACTTCTTCGAAGATGTCATGTGATATTGAGAGCAGCTCCATATAAATGCAAAAAAATTTGATTTATTCACAACAGATACTTTTTCGATCATTATATGGATGCAAGGAGTTAACACCCATTGCTCAAAAAGTACTTCAACATGGTCTACAGATTTTGGAATCAAACATTCTACCACTAGGTGAAATAACAAAAGAGGCAAAGGGGGCCAGAAGCTCTGACTTCAAACACATTCTAGAATATGCCAAAACCAAGATGTTTTAAATAACTTTTTATTTTTTTCCGATCCTGTCCTCCTCATCTAGTAGTTCTACAGTTACAGAACTATTTCCAAAATATTTCAATTTGGCACCACTGTGCAGTGTTCATTAAAATAAGATTATGGACCTAATGTCTGTCTGATTAAGTATTTTTTTATTTATTCCCCTAACACATGTTTTATTAAAGTAAGTGCGGCAATTTTCTTGTATAGAAGAAAAATTTTACTTTATTTTATAAAAATTCACATCAGCTAAATTAAATATTCGATTTGAAATTTTACAATGTTTTGTTTATGAAAATATGATAGTAGATTTTTCTTAAATCAATAACGTACATAAAAAATGAGTGTGTCCGAAGAAATTTAGATTTGCCTTGGAGTGGAAAAATTCCATATTTTCAAAAAATGCTAAAAACCATAAATCTAATCGAAAATTGCTTATAAAAAGTGTACTTGCATTAAAATGAATTTTTTAAAAATGTGAATAATTTTCCAAATAATTTGGTTGAATCATTGAATTAAATTTATATAAAACTCCTCTTTATTTTCTATTTAGAAGATAAGTTTTCAGAATATTGTTGGCTGGAGTGTGTAGATGGAGCACGGACGGCGCTACACTGAGCCAAACTTTACCACCACGAGGGCGAAAAATATATCACAGCTTGTAACTTTTTCAAATGTGAACTGATTTTAAATATTTTTACATTTCTGATTTCTTCTAAGCAAGACAAAAAAAAACATGCTTACTGTACTAAATTATCTCTTACGGATTAAAAGACATTTGACTTCAAAAATTAAATTTCCCATTTTTGTCCCTGACTTTTTTGGTGTTTTTGTCCAATAACTTTTAAACTAAAATTTCTAAAATTTTTCAAAAAATATGGTGAATTCTTTATATTATTTTTTACATTATACAGGAGCAAAATTTAGCAATTATATCAATTCGATAACTAAAAAAATTTTAAATTAAAAATTTCAAAACAGGTTTCAAAAATTGCAATTTTTTACCAAAAAAGTATCTTTATATATTCCATTTTAATACTCTACACCACAGATTTAAAGGGTATATATAAATAAGTATGTCATTCCGTATGTAATTTCTACAATATTCATCTAAGATCCCAAAAGTTATATATAACGATATCAGTCTGTCCGCGTTTCTATTTAGATCAATTTTTAGAAAATTCCCGGATATCGGATATATGTATTTTATACATCAATTTACAGAGAATTTCCCTCAGTTAAATGCTAATATATATATATATATATATATATATATATATATATATAATAAAATAATAAATAATAATTTTGTTTACAGGAACATATTTCACAAATTTGAGCTATATTTTCGAAATGCTTAAAGGTTTGATTTTTGCACATATTATAAAATGGTTAATGAAGAACTGATAAATTATATACCGGATGTAGGGTGAACATTCAAAGTTATACTTACATGCTTTCCTAAGGTCCGATATTTCAGAAAATGTCTAAAAATGTAGAATTTTTTAACAATTTTTTTTTTTTTTAATGAAGTACGTAAAGTTACTTTTGTGGCAAAAAATTGTAATTTCAGTTTCGAAATTTTTACTTGAAAAATTATTTTCTTATTATCGAATAATTCAAAAAATTATTGTGAATTTCACCATATTTTCAAAAAGTTTTTAGGAATTTTATTTTAAAAGTTACAGAGCAAAAACGTTAATAGTCGAGGCCAAGAATGAGAAATTTAATTTTTGAAGTCAAAAGGACGCCCAATTCTGCCACATTGAAAAGATAAACCGTAAGAGATAATTTAGCACATGTTTTTTCTTTGCATTGATTAGAAAAATTCAAAAAATTGGTTTATATTTTTAAAAATAACAATCTTCGATATGTTTTTCACTCTCTCCAGCCAACAAAATTCTAAAAGCTTAACTCATCCTCTATCGATGCTCCTAGTTTCTCCACAACCGGTTTAGCGGTTAAAAAAATTCTGACTTATTAACATCTATTCTGCAAATGACACCACTGTGAGTTGCACAGTGAGGTAGAATCGAAATTTTTGGGAAATAAATCTGTAACTAATCTGCTAATCTAATGTGCATAAAATTTCATTTTTACATAAAATTTCACTTAGGCGTAGCAGAGCAGCGTACAATTTAAAGTTTGGAAAGGGAGCCCTAAATACCTCTCAGAATCGTAGTTATTAGTATTCAAAACAGGGTACCTCTAACTTATAAAATTTTTAACCGCTTGTTAAATTTTTGTTTCTTATCCTATTTCGAACATGTGCTATTTATTTCTTATAGTTTTGATGTCATTTGTATTTAGAATTTTAATTACCTTAATTTTACCAGTCCAAAAATAACTAATTTTGAAACTGAAAATTGAACTTACATATTTATTTCCAAAAAAATTCGATTCTGCCCCATTGTGTATTGTAGTATGTTATTTGCGATACGTTAGTTGCTGCATACTACACAAATAAAATGCTGCAAAATTACTGGGTGTAAGCGAAAACCTCGAGCTATTTTTATTTGCTTACATAACCACCTAGATAATTTAATAACTAGTCAGAAAACAGTTTTCCAAACTAAGGCAGGATAAATTTTGTTGTTGTAAATTAACAAGATATATCAGATACAGATTCGTCTATTAAGGTAAACATTTTATTTTCATTTATTTATCTAGTAAGTGTTGCTTTTATATATACTGTTTTCCTTAAAGCTATTTGCTTGAAAATTATATGAGTATTTCATCACATCGTTCCAAAATTTCAATTAGTTTATTTTATAACTAACAAGTTTTAAGCATAAATTAAAGGACACTAAATTCCTTATAAAAAAATATTAAATCTGTAGCGAAAATAATCATTTCAAAGCAACCAAATTAAATTACTTATCAGAAGAGATATTCAAATATTTGGAAGATAAATTCGTTGAAAACACAATAAAGAATCAGGTAAAGTCATGAATTTCAAAATAATTTAACTTAGGTGAAGTTTGGCAGTAATACTAAATATAAGAAACACATTTTAGCGATAATTAAGTGCTTTGTAATCAACAAGGGATATTTTAAAAAAGTAAGCAAATTTTATTAACTTCTTATTTAGTAAAAAATTATACTTTTCTCACAATTTAAAATTATTTTAGAAAAAATTCCATTAAACAGACAAGTTCAAACTTTGCTTGTAAAAATGTCTTTTCGAATTCTTTGTATAGAAGGTAATCTAAATATAATTCGATTATAAAAATTATTAATCTTTTTTTCTTTTAAATGTATCGGAATTCGCCAGAAGTTTCTAATGAGAATTTTATTAGCAGTTACCTAAATATAAAATTTATTTTTATGTGAATTGTTTATTTGTATGTGTGAAATAAAAATAATTATGAAATATTAAAAAAACGCTAATTTTAATTATAAATACAGAAATAGTAGAAGTGTAAAATGATCTTCGAGAAGAGAAGACATTTCTGTGAGCATCGTGTAGAAGTGCTCACTTCGAGACTTCTAGAAAACTCTTCCACGAGAAGCAGTTCTTCCCAACGTAAGATGATTTTAATGATACTTTTTGCAATAGTTTTCTCGATGAATTTCAATTTCTGGAAGACTCTCCTTATTGACTTCCGCAGCAGAAAATGTTTGCAAGGACATAACAAAAAAAGTTAAATGTCCTTGGAAAAATTTTTTATCCAAAATAACATTTATTATATTTATTAAAGAATCACAGTTCCCAAATTTTGAAAAAAAATCATCAAAATTGTCGAATCGGCTATTCGAAATCGTCAAAAAATCGTCAACATCAAAGTTTAGGTTTTTTATGTGATAATAAAAATTTCTATCGCATTTTTTTTATCGAAAATTTGTTTTATTAATGATCAAATCTTAAATTAAAAAGAAACTAATAAAAATTATGTTAATGTTATATTGTCAGCCATATGCATAAATATGATGAATATGTAATCTTGTATGACTTTCAAATAACAAGTAAGTTATTTACCTTGTCTCTTGAAGTTATAAAAAACCTATAGGCCTCTTCGTAAGCCCTTCGACGATATACGAAATTTAAGTTTTAATAAATTCATCAAAATTTGCTTTGGATTAGATTTTCCGCGATTTTCCATAACGGGATTCCCGGAAAATTTGCAGTTTTGCATGACCCGTTTTCCGAACTAAGTTCCACTTAAGTGGAAGAAAACTGAAATATATATATATATATATATATATATATTCTTTAGTAATTTTTTAAAGAAAATTAAGTTAAAATTTCAGCTAGGAACTATATCTTAACAAATTTTTCGTTCGACATAAAGAAACATGCAGTTTATTTTTGATATCTCTATTTTTCTGCCGCTAATACGACAAAGTTTTATTGTACATATATTTTAAATAAGAATAACAATCTTGCTTAATATTGAGTCCATATCCATAAAACTTTTTCACAACATATACTATGTTAGGCAGCATTCTTTAGAGTTGATTATTCATTAGATTAAACAATTGAAATTTTTCTTTTCCTCATTATATTTATAATCTATTTTTAAACCTGCTAATGCAAAGATTTGCATCCAATTTGAACTCAGTTGAGTAGTGATAATTATTGTTTTTAGTCCAGGATCCCGCGACTCCCGAAAACTCGAGAAATTTGCTTAAGTACTGCTATTTAAGGATTTCGAATGCCTTGATTATAAAATTAAAATTTTTTTATAAAAATTGCAAAAGGATTTTGGCCTTTTTAGTATTTATGCGCATTTTCATACTGAAAACATATGTACGTGTATATTGAATCGAACATAATATTATATTGGTTCCCATAAATCTTTTCTATAAATAAACCATTTCCATTGACAGATTTAAGAAGATTTTAAATATTAATTTTTATATACCAACTAATTTATTTTTAAAGAAATACATATAAAAAGGCTGAAAATAGTTCAGAATCTCCTTTTAGAAAAAAAGTTGTCAAATTTGTGACAAAAATTGTCAAATCATTAACAGGACATTTGTAGAAAATCGTCAAAATGACAACAGTGTGAAGAATGTTCTTTTCATATCAATAGGTACTGCTGTCAAAATAAATAACTGCCAAAAAAAAAAAAAAAAAAAGCAGCAAGAATTTATATTGACTTTGTAAACTATATTATCTAGATATCATTGTACAAAAAGATTTATTAATATTTGAATACCTGACATCGGATAACTTTTTTTGTTTATCTACACATGCATACAATAACAAAAAAAAAAAAAAAACAAATTACACATACTTATGTAAGTTTCTATAAATTTTAGTTACCAATTGTTGCTGTATGTAATAGAATCTTGTAAAATCTCATCAATCATGATAAATTTTCATTACATATAATATCTGCAGATTTTTGTGTGTTCACAAATATATGTATGTATGTATGTATGTATGTATAATAAAAGATACAGAAGAACTACTTTGGTATTAGGATGGCCCTTTAAAATTTTATTATTTAAAATGAAGTGTTACTTGTACCGGACTCAAATAATAGGTAATGACATTAAAATTCTAAAATTTATTATAAATCCTGTTATAAAAATGTTATTATGTTGTAAATAATGTTTTATTTTACTTATACATATATACTTATATCATACTTAGGACCAAATGCACGTCCTTAATAAATACAAATGTACAAATGTATTAAAAATTTCATATATCACTATAAAATTATAGCAAATATATATTTACATAAATGAAATCATATTTGTATAGAAGGAAAATACGGCCTTGACGTTTTAAATCATAATGAATTTTTAGTTACTTTTTTCTCTGGCGTTCGAACTAGATATGATCCGATTTACATTTATAAAAAATAGTACAGAATGTATAAAATGTAGGAATACATAGTACAATAATTTCATCACAAAAAAAAAAAAAAAAAAAAATATTTCAAACTAAAACTTCTTAAAATACCTCATTTTCGAACAGTCTATACTAGTATGAATACATAATCAACCAGACGTATTAATTTGTAAACAAATAAAGACAGAAATTTTGTTTGTAAAAAATCTGCAAATATAGGCAGGTTACTGTGTAAGTTGAAACATTTAGTCACAAAAATACTTATACACTCCCTGAATCATTCAGTACACGCATCTACCTTACAGAGAAATAATGAAGTATATTTAGACATATATTTATAAGCTGTAGAAATGGGGAGTACGGTTTTATGCAACCATATGCTATAAACATTCACCTAAACGTTAGTATCAATTGAAACATTGACATAAATTCCACAACTTTATTTTTGTGTAGTAAGCATAAATATTGATTGAGTTCCCGCTTTTGTTATTCATGTCTTTGAAATATTTTTTTTTATTTTATTGGAAGAAAGGCATAACAAAACAAAGTTTTTTTTTTGTGTTTTTAAAAACAGTTAAAATTGTAATTGAGTTCAGTTTCTTGAAGCCTAGAGTATTCGGATGTCACTTTTTGGGTCATTTAGCTTAATTGGAGAAATTTAAGCAAAATTTGTTATTAAATAACCTGGAATTTTGTAAAATGTACTCGTACTTTATTTTGTATAGCAAATAAAAGAGGATCTCTCTTGTTTGAGAAAAAAGCTTGATAAAAAATGTTATAAATATACTTCTGCATACTTTGCTTTTTGAAATCAACAAAATTAGATCATTAAGTTATGTTAGGTTGAAAAGAGGGGACAATAAATTGTCCCAAACCCGTTTCGGCTATACACATGTGCCTGCGTAGGTATATTGTGCGCTCTCACGGGAAAAATTTTGCTCTAATAATAAGGATTATCTGTTTGGTTAGTTTAAAAATACCATTTTCTTGATATAGTTTCTGAGATTTTCCAGATTCGATATTTTATTCTGTTCAAAGTTTTCGCCTTTATTCCTATCAAATGCTGAACAATTACAAAAGTAATGTTTGCATGTCTTGTTCTCTTCTTCATGCACTCTATAGATTGAATCCAATGCGGGCTAGCTGAGATTTTGCCCAGTATGGCTAGTTATTACACTGACTAGCCATCTGAGCATTGGCCTATTTAATTTAAAAATCTCGCTTCTCTCCCTGATGTTTGGGTATCCTCATAAGATGTCAGTCGTTCTCCAAGTGTTCGAATTTCGCCAAAATTTTACGTGTTCATATCTTCCCCATTCCTTGGAAATGTTTTGTGTATTCCATTATGATGGTACGAGTATTCAAGCTTGTGCACATCTTGGATAGCTTATTATCTTTTTCGTTCCCGACATCTGTATATAAGTGTGTTCCTGGATGTTTCCGTATGTTATTTCTTTCACCCCATTCTTCTCTTTCCGAATTGCAATTTGTATTCACATATTTTACTGGGATTCTGTTACACATTTCCATGGTGATAGTTCTCGTTGGTAACATATTTACTATTTTTTGATATCCAGTCATATGCTCATCCGCAAGTCTTTCTCCTATTGACATTAGTCTAGTTACAGATAAAGCTGCCTCATATTTAATTTGAATCTCGATCGGTATTATTAACTGAATATCTTCAATAGCTTTCGTTGATATGGATCTCATTGCACCGCAAATGCGAATGCAACACTATCTCTAAATTAACATTATTTTCCGCGAAAGTTCACCATACGAAAGTTATGAATACTAGGCAGGCTTACGTATGAACTGGGCGCAGTACATTCGTGTATAGTCGGAGTGTCTTCTTTAGGCTTATGCCCTAATTTGCTTCTATTGCTTTAAAAAAGGCCCATATTCTGTGAGCTTTATCTATTCTGCTCTCAATGTGGTGTTTCCAGGATAGTCTCCAATCAAATATTACTCCCAGGTATTTGACTGCTATAGTTATTTGTATCGTTTTATTCTGAAAGGTTCCAGTAAATATACAAATTTCGATTTTATCCGAATTTACATTGAGACCACCCTTTTTCTCCCAGCTATAGGATATGTCGAGGACTTTCTATGGTCTTTCGCATAGTTAAAAATATAGGAAGCTCTTATATTCTATCCCCACTATTATGGTGGTCACCCATAAAACACAGAAAAAGAAATTCATATATTTGAAAATTTTTTCATAAATATTATGATTCGAACATGACTTTTTTCCCAAACTTTTTTCATAACAAATGAAATTTTGTTCATAGATATTATTGAATTGTTCATAATGAAAATTTTAGTAATTTGGCAAAAATTTTGTTAAATCTTTGATTTAGTTTTATTAGATTTGATTGCAAATAGTAAACGGAAACATTTATTCATGGAAATAATAACAACAAACGCTTTAAAATGGTAAAATTCCAAAGAAGATCTGTAAAAAAATATTGTTTAGAAATTTGCGTAATTTCGCTCGCATTCTGCAGCATATCATTTTGATAAAAAGTGCTTCTCTTCTATTCCCATAATGTAGTTAAAATCATTAAAAACCTAAAATTTTCCGAAGAAAATTTCAAAATTTTTTTTACAAATTTAAAATATAAATGAAAATTTAAACAATATATTTTAAGTCTTCTTGACTTTTGACTCATTTCAAAAAAAAAAAAAAAAAAATGTAAAAGGTCATTATATTTAAGACATTATTCTTAAATATTATGAACTAAATGAAAGTAAATTCTTATATTTATGCACAAACTTTTTTCAATGTAGTGGGGATGGAATACCTCTTTGCACAGTGTCAAATTTTGATGATTTAATTGGCCAAAAGTAAAATTTTGATCATTGAATTTGATGAAATGATGGATAGTATATTTTAAAAAACTGTATGTGGAGAAAAGGCGTGTTACACAACATAATTGGCGCAACAACACTCTTTTCCCAGCAAATATTTATTGTTTTCGCAAATATCTTTACTGTTGAATATACTATATTTGAACAACAATTTGGTTAAGAAACATGTCATTGTTGTTGAAATCCTAGCTAATGAAAAACAATTTTCATTAGACAAAAATATTATTTATATTTTATAGGAAACCATAAACATTTGTAATACTTTTATATGACGCTGATTCTACAGCAATTTATTGTGGACGATGCATGAAATCGATCACCGGACGGAGCATAAAAATTAAATTGCAAACAAATAATAATGTTCATTAAAAAAAAGTTTTTGATAAAAAAGAGCTAGAAACTCTTGGTAATTATTATTACCAAATTATTTTAATAAAATGTATTTGACAATAAATTGTATTTGACAACAACGCAAGATGAAAATCGCTTTCAGCTCATTCAGTGGATAAAAAATTTACTCACCATAGTAAGATGATTGCAAGACTTTCTTGGACAACAAAAGCGAACGCTCCTACTTGATGAAACAAAATCCCCGTAAGGTAAGGACCATGCATGCACTGTAAGTATATGGAGGGAAAAGCCAGCAAGAAGCATACCCGCAGAACACAGAAGTTCCAACATGCTATTATTGCTGTTTCCTTGTCCGATATTACCAAATATAATGGTTACAAAATTGAAAATATTTTGTACATAACATTAACCATAACCGCTTATACCACGAATATATTGAAAATATTTATGAAAAAAATGTTATTTTTATTTACTTAACAATATTATATTGCTACATGCAAATATAATATTATGTTCAAGCAACAACAAAATCTAATAATAATATGACGCTGTTCGATTATGGTTCCACAACCTTATTTTTTCTCTGCGTGTGGACTACGATGCTTGAAAATGCGTGATATTTTTTAGGCTTGAGAAAACTCATTATGGTTGTCGAAAATAGTTTATCTTTTAAATGTCTAACATTTTATTTTTCCATAATTCTTTTTCAATTATTATGCCTTTAATTTATGTACTTTTTATCCTAAAAAATATAAAAAACCTCTAAGGTTTTTTTATGAAAATCTATCAAATTTAGACCTATTTACAAAAAGTTAGCTGAGAATGAATTATTTTCTTTAAAGTATAACTTTTGTTATTTTCGCGTATTTGCAACCTCATTAGTTTTAAACTATAATTGGACACATAGACTATACAGTGCTGTAATTCCCCAAAAACGTCTTCGCACATGAAAAAGATGATATATGCATCAAACTAGATCCCATACATAATGAAACTACGTACTCAGGTTTTCTTCAGGACGTCATATTTTCTCTTAAAAGGACTTCAAATTTTCGAAAAATACACAACTTGTAAAAAAAAAATTATAAAATATTTACCAAAATTATATCAACCAAATATGGATGCCAAATGAATGCTAAGAATCCCTGCAGTATAACAAAAGCTTTTATTTGAACGTTTCACCACAAAATGTTGAAAAAATGTCCTTTTTATAAAGTATATAATTAACTAAAAAATATAACAATTTTCAAAAAGATATTTTCTTAAATTTTTATATTGAAACGTTTAAATAAAAAATGTTGTTATATTGGAGGGATACGTAGTTTTCATTTAACATCAATATTAGGTCGATATAATCTTCGTAAATAATTTAAAAAATTCTTAAAAGTTGCGCATCTTTCAAAACTTTGAAGTTCTTTTGGGAAATAATTTGATATTTAATTTATTTATTTAATTTGATATTAAAATTTTTTCATGTGTGAGAATGATTACTACAGGGTGGTATATATTTGAAAATAAATAGTAAAATGTAATACTTTCAAAAGGATATTTTCATAACTATTTATGCTGCAATACTTAAATAAAAAATACTAATATATTTCATGGATTCTTAGATTTCATTGAACACTCATACTATGCTGATATAGTAATTGTAAATATTTTATAAATTTATTTAAAAATGTATATCTTTCGAAGCTTTCAAGTCCTTTTAGGAAGAAATTTGATATCCTAAAGAAAAACTAAGTATGTAGTTCTACTATGTATGGTCTTCAGATTTTTAACCTTCATATTGATAATAAGAAAATTTGGGTCAAATATGGACCGGAAGATATAATAATTTGTGAAACAGTTTTCTGGTATATACAGTTTATTTTCGTAGAGTTTCATTTCATTACTGTTCAAGGTTTCAAGGGTTTAGGATCTCTGAAGCGATTTTGAGGGAATTGATTTATAAATGATTTAGGCTAAAGTATGACCCAATCCTAGCTCCAATCGATATATTGACTATAAAATATATTTTACAGTAGTTTTTAACTCAGTAGTGTCAGATCTAAAATTTTTGCCAACTAATTTAGCAAAATCTCACACTGAGCCTTTTGAGGGCACACGAAAAACTCTTTCTCTTATTTTTATCTCGGAATTTATTCATCTGTTTCCTAGCTTATGGTCTATAAAAGCAATTATGCCATTTTTCGGGATAAACTATCTTAAGGAATCAATAATAGTCGAGGTCAAAATATTATTGAGGGCTCCTTCTATATCAATAAATATAGCCAAAGTATATACGATTTGATCAAACGATCTTTCTGTGATGTACAACTTCCTGAAGTACAGTCTCAATCGATCTGCCTTTAATATAGGCGTGCTGTTAAAATTTAATTCCATCGTCTGGCATTTCTCTCTTTGCTACTTTGTCGACGATTTGCTCCAAGGTTTTCAATAAGAATGATACTAAGCTATGATTTTGGTATGGAAACAACCTTTCCTTCCCTCTAGGCTATTGGAGTATATTCATATTTTAGGCAAGCAGTATACATTTCTGTCATCTATTAGGTCAATACTTTCCTGAGGATGGGCCAGAAAAATGCTATTAGATCCTGCTGATTTAAACGAATAAAATCTATTAACCGCATCTTTGACGATTTGTGTTGCAATGATTATGTTCGTTTTGGCATTGCTTCCATAAGAGTGTGCTTCCTCTATAGCACTGTAGTATCTCCTCCAAAGTCTCTGCCTTTTCGGGTTATGGTCATTGAGAGTTTCGGGTTGGGTATGGCTTTCGATAGAAATTTTTTAATTTTCAAAACATCATTTGCATTAACCTGTTCGCATAGTAGCTTCCGGGATTTACGTTTACCGAATCGTATGGCTCTATTGCATTCTCTGAGTTTTGTATTATACTCATCATCTAGAGTTATTCTTTCGAAAATCTTCTATTTCGGAGTGGACAAAACTCCTCAAATGTTTCAACTATATCGATGCGCAGTCTTTTCTCCTGCAAGTCAGTCATATTTAACTACTATTTCGCCCTGGAGTATTTTCTAGTTGGTTTCGATGACCTAACCTAAACTTTGCCTAATCAGTTTTAGCCTTTTTTCTGAACATGGGCTAGAGTCATAAAAATATAGCGATGGTCTGAACACGAGTGTGTATCAGATACATATCTATCGCGAATTTCATCTATAACTTTGTCTGAACATGTAGTTATATCAATTACCTATTGTTGCAGTCAAAGCTGCAATAAGAGAGTGCATGGTGCGTGTTGACATCACAGCCTATTCAAATATTCCTACCTGTCTTCCTGGCCAATAAAACAATACCTCGCATCTCCTACACAAACATTTTGGTAATGAATCTATCTATAAATCTCCTAAACTATCAGATGGATCGAATTGAAATGTATGGGAGAGTTGCAGAGAAGGACCAAGGTATCCTGTAATAATACGAGATAAGCTGCAGGGTATCAAAATTGACCACCTTGAGTATTTCTGTAAAGTGTTGGACGAGATAAAAATATATATACCTAAGTTATCTATTACATTTAAATATATATATATATATATATATATATATATATATATATATTCTTGAGTTTTGAATTTTTGATTTTTTGCCTTGACTTTATTTCATTTTTTCGGGAATAAGTGAAAATTTTTTATAAATATTCTGTTACTTCTAATATATACCGAAATAATATGCTGAAAATGTCAAGGCTTCTGAAATGATGTTTAATTATAAAATACTTTTAGATAGATTTGACACTAAACGGTTTCCCACCTGGCCAAAAACGATTGCAGGAGTGCAGATTTTATAAAAAAGTAAAATTTTCAAAATACTTTAAAAATAAACATTTAGTATTAAATGTTTACTTTTATTTTGAATGTATTATACGAAATAAATACCAATCTTTCATTCCCGAAAAAATTTGGCCATTAATGGCAAAACAATGGACAGTTTAGCCAATCGCAAACAAATTAGTAATAAATCTATATCTCTTAAACTATTGATCGGATCGAATTGAAATGTATAGAAAAGTAGTAGAGGAGGTCCTAAAATTTCATAAAAATGATTTTGTAATCACCCTGTTTCATGTTTGAGCTTAGCTCAACTTTTAAATGCTCATAACTTCTACAACTCGAGCCAGATTTCTATGATTGTAAGAAAGAATTTGACGAGATAAATAAATAAAAAATATATGCGCAGCTAAGTTATCTTTTACAGTTAAAAGGATATTTGCACTTGAGTAAACAAAATAAATAAAAGATTTTCGAGCTTTGAATTTTTGATTTTTTGCCTTGCCTTTTCTTTTCGTAAGTAATTTTCAAAATAAAGGATCGATTTTTTTGCTTGTTTTATTAAAGTCAACACTTTGAAATGAGTAAGAAAATGTGGGACTTTTAAGATACAAGGACGAAGCTTATTGAAATTGGTTGCGATCGGTCCATTATTACACCTAGCGACCATACAAATGTCCCCGCAGAATAGAGTTTAAACACTCAAAAATGCATTCAAAATAACAATATTTTAATGAAATTCGGTGTTCTGTACAAGTATTAATCTTTGTTCAAAGTTATATGAACATCGGTCCACAATTGACCATAGCTCCTATATAAATTTCTCTTTCGAAAATAACTTTAACATGCATTAATCCCATACGAATGTTAGTATCAAGTTAGTATTCGAAACAAATAAGTATATGTAAGCAGAAATAACATTACTAAATTTTATGAGAATCGGTCCATAATTTACCATAGCTACCATATAAACCCAATGTCAAGAATCGCCCTAAATTGCATGAAATCATCTAGATGTTAATATCAACTCATTATTTTGTATTTGTATATTTAATTTTACATTTAGTAAAATTGGCCACAGGTGTGGTATATTTTATGCTCATACACAATGGCGTAGGGTATCATATAGCCGGTCTTGACCTACTATATCTTTCTCGTTTGTCCATGATATTAGCTAATAAAATTTACTTTACAAATATTTAAGAAAAGGTGCGTTTAAAAAAGCTCACTTGAGTACTAAATTTGTCTTCTTTACTACTCATTACAAAGAAGGTCTTTCATTTATATTTCCGTGAAATTTTGTCGAAATCAAGAAGAAATTAAATAAGTTTTCATTATATTTCATTCATGAACCAAAATCAAATATGATATGTCCTATTGAATATTTTTTGTAAAATTCTAATTTTTCTTTGATGTCTATTTTGTCTATTTTTTTCAGTTTGTTTTTTTCGCGCTTAAGTTACATTAACACTTAATTAAATTTTATATTCTACAGGCAGGAAAATGTAATAATTAATATACTTTTATTTAGAGCGGAAAACGACCTTTATGTGGAAGTAAATATTATTATTTTGTAAAAAAATAATATTACTATGCTCATATAAAGACAATCTCCTAAATATAGGATTTGCTCAGTTAGTTTTGGCTGAAACTGTACATATAAGAAAATATAAGGAATAGAATATATGAAAATTGGAAATAACTAAATAAATTCCATAGCGCTACAACTAGCATGTACCATTATATTATTTAGCTTACTAAAAGATGAAAATCTGGATTTAAAAATAGCGAAAATAGTGGAGTCTGTAAAAAGACACGCTTAATATGGTGAGAAGTAACTTAAGCAAACTATCCTTTAACTCCCACGTTTCACAAATCGTTAATAAGGCAAAAGGAGTTCTAGGTTTCCTCAAGCGCTGGGGAAGAGAGTTTAATGATCCTTATGTTTCCAAGCAATTATTCATATCTCTTGTAAGACCAATCCTGGAATATGCTTCCGTGGTCTGGGATCCTCAATACGAAGTTCATATAAAGAAAATTGAATCGGTCCAGAAACAATTTCTCTTATTTTGTCTTCGTAATCTTCCATGGAATCCTAATATTAATTTACCATCATATGAAAGTCGATTACAGCTTATTGATCTCTCTACTCTTGAAAGTAGGAGAAAATATATGAATATTTCATTTGTAATTAATTTAGTAAACGGTTCAATTAATTCTGAGTTCCTGCTTTGTAAGATCGAATTCGTAATCCCAAATCGTCCAACTAGAAATTATACTCCTTTAAAAATAAAATATTTTCGAACCAATTATGCCAACTTTGATCCCATGAGACGTATATGCAATCAATTCAACAGTTACTATCCATATATTGATTTCTCATTAAATCCAATCCGCATTAAGAGGAATATTTTTAACTTAGTTAAATAATAAGTTTTTGTTATTGAATAATTATGAAAATATTTTATTGTTAATAGCTTTAAGAATAATATATATGCTAGCCTGTAAGAAATTGTAATTTCATTGGCTATTAAATAAATAAAAAATAAATAAAAATGGTCGGGACACTTATAGTTTGTAAAAGCTATAACAATTTACTACTCCTATGAATATGAACCTTGTCATTGATTTTATATTATTTTTCGCAAATAATGTCGAAAACTATTTTTTAAATATCATGTGATTCATCAACAAATTTTATCAATACAAAAATTTTCTCTAAAGAGTACAAGTCATTGTAAATCTATTCACATATTGAATGGATATTGCAATATAAATTGCATTATACCTAATATTTATTTATATATATATATATATATATATATATATATATATATATATATAAATCGTTTACTTTAAGGGTTCAAAAAAATTTGACATTTTTCTTTAATGGCACATCAATGCTAAAACACAAATCTATTCGCGTGAATGACTTTTCGTGAACAGCGTCAGTGTTATGGAGGTTAAGGCATAATGATAAAAAAATTAGAAAATTTCTTTTTTTTTACAAATTACCACATGCATATTACCTACATCAATATGTCTAAAATACAAATTAAAATTAAAGTTATACGATATGGTTGCTCTCACCGAAAATCTTAGCGATCATATTGATTTTTAACATATCATTACAAAATATTTTGATCAATAAAGTATTATTAGATTTTTTGAGATTTAACTTTATAAAATATATTGATCTATTTTTATTATCTGATAACCAAAAAAATTTTCTAAATGATATTAATGGACAAGAAATTAATGTTTATGTCATGTAAGTTGAAAATCAAAAAATTTAAAAAAAAAATTGTAAAAATTCTATTTTATGTCGTGTTTAAACTTAGTTGAATATATTTTTTTGACTTTAAAAAAATCATTAGCTCTAAAAATTTTATTATTGTATACATTTATTGCGGCCCCGCGCATGTGCAGGTAGAAAAGTAACCCTCGTCTTTCATACTTGTGTGTGTAACACAAGTATACTTTTTTAATTTTAGACTTATATTTTGTAGTTATTAAGAATTTTACTTTAAATAAATCTTTCGGTCCAAAATCAAAAATAAATGCCCAAATGTAACATACAAATAGGTATATAAAATACAAATTAAAGGAGGATCGATAAGTTTTATAATAGTGGACATTATCGGGATCATAATTCTGTTTTAAATTCCCTTTAGAATATCAAGGAAAAAAGTGTACATAGATTTTTGAAATATGTATTTTTTAATTGCATTTAATTTACTGATTTATTTTTCACATCTAAACAAAACAAAAACTTTTAAACGATATTTATAAACAAAAAGTTTCAAATATTAATTATATAACTGTAAAATAAAAATACACACCCAAAAATGTTAAAAGTTTCACTATATTCAAACGCGTGTTTATTTTTATTACCTACATCATCGAAGCGCCATAGGCGTGCCTCGATGATTTATGAAATATTAAGGATACCGCGAAACCCATTTTTCGCTTAAATAAAAGAGAATATATGTACTTATTATAAATATAATTTCACATAAAATGTGAAAAATGTTAATATAAAGTACGCAAAATTTTAGATCGATTTTAAAGGGTTATAACATTTTTGCTAACTAATATCTTATTTTAATATTTTATTTTATTTTATTTTTTTGGTCGCACGAATGTGCCTCGTGAAAAAGGCACCTCTTAGAGCCATTTTGGTTTTTTCTCCCCAAGTTTGGGCATACATAATTGGGCGGTTCATAATTACAAGAACAATAAATCTCCATTCTTTATTTTACAATACCCGTAACGAAAAATTGCAAAAAATCAAAATTTTGAAATTTTGATCACTTATATAATTAATTAATATAATTTAATGCTGGACAACGACACATTGATTGAACAAAAGCTGGCTTATTTTTACAAGTACTTATGGTTTACATTAGAAGAATTGGACACATATGCTAAATTCCGTAATTACAGTAATCAAAAGAAATAGAAAAATTTGCTATTTTTTAAATTTGAGTTTTTGTTTTTTCACACCACCAAGTGTTGTTAATATAATTGCATCAAAAGGTATTTGAAAAATTCAGAAAAAAAAACTATTTGAGGTTTAAGGTCGGCTTCATAAAGGCAAACTTAAAAGGATAATTCCCCATATGAAGCATGGACGCATATAAAGGCGTATAAATCTACTTTTTCAATATGAGTTCCTTTTTTTACATAATACTGCTTTAGTAGTCAACTTACATTTATTTATAAAAAAAAATAATTTTAAAAATCCTCAAATTTAACTGAAAAAATGACTTTAAAGCCACGATTTTTTATGCTAACTTTTTCTTTGAATTTTATGTATTTTTGAATAAATGGAGTACAGTCTATTATTATAATAACACATAAACTTGAGAATAGGAAGAAGACATTCCAAATCTATGCAATCTTAAACATTTTTATTATCTTGTGATTTTCAAGCAAGTAAAGGGCATATATCCAACATTTAAATAATATAATGTTATGAACTTTTGATGTGATTTTTTAAAACATTTTAGCAAATTTATAAAAAAAAAAACCCGTAAACAAATTTTTCTTTCAATGTTTTTGGAGGGGTATTTCATGTGACCTGTGCTTAATTGTCAAACGGTTCTTATAAGATTTGATGGTGTTATTTATATTTGTGTAAAACATATGTATATGTAATTATGTTACTATTTATCTGGCATTTATTATGCACTTGATTCCCAAAAGCAGACGTTATGTTGATGGGTGTGGTCAATTATGTACTAACTGTGATAAAACTTTTAAAAAGGTTTCCTATCAATATAAAAATAGTTTGCGCCAAATATTATTGTTATGCAAGCATTTATATGGGACTGATGCAGTTTAAAAACATTTTCGGAAGATGGTCTTGTATATAAGCTTAGTTATCCACAGTTATCTTTGTGAAATTTGATACACTACTTTATGCACAAAGACAGCTTACTTGGTCCGATTTTTAATGAAATCGTGATTAATATAAAGCATTTATAGACACTCATTATTACTATAAAATGAGCATATCCATATAGTTCTATAAAACTATATGGAAGCGAATATTAGCCCTTATTCCATTTTAAGCTATTTTCCGCCACAAAATTTTACATGCTTTAATCCGAATTTTTCAACGACACTTTGTGTATATGTAGATGCTTAATAAATCTTGTTAAATATCAAAAAAGGGTAAGAAAACGATTAATTTTTCTTTATGGTCTATACGCCCTTATACGTATAAATAATAAGTATAAATAATGAATTGATTACTATGCATACATATTTATATAACTAACAAAAGAGTATACATATGTACGTATATACTATATAGTCGCATGAAATAGTTTCTGTTTTATTTTGTACAACTACAAACAATTAAATACAAAGTTTACAACAATTTTTAAGTTTTTATTGTATGTTTTAATAAACCATATAGTAACCAACTAATTAAAGTTTATTTCACAATTTTCAAATTAATTTTTAAACATTTATTTATAATCACGTAGATTAATCTTTCACAGACTGTTAATTACAGAAGATTATGCAAATACTGACAGACTTTCAAATAACTACATTTGAATTCTGTACTACTACAGGTTGTATTAGGATATATTAGGCTAAAAGGATATGTGTTTTGCAATAAAATTAAATAATACTGAAAAAGAAAATTCTTATAAAAATATGCAACAAATTTTCGGTCAGATTAATAAAATCTGATATAAATTTCAATGTAAAATTTCTCTTAGATATTATGTAAAATTTTTATTGAATGTCCCTCCACTTTTACGCCCACTTTTCATAATTTGATTATATGCAGTTTCTAAGTAGTGACATTATTCAAGCGATTTAACTGATATTTTGTACACATTTATATGTATTGTGTATCCTCTGAAATGAAATATGGGATATAATAATAATTGAAATATCATACCATATATATATATATATATATATATATATATATATATATATATATATATATATATACAGAAAATGGTCTTAAAAAGGCTACTTGAAATTTATTTGATCTTTCTCAAAAAAAAAAAAAAAATATATATATATATATATTTTTTTTTTTTTTTTTTTTGAGAAAGATCAAATAAATTTCGAGTATCCTTTTTAAGACCATTTTCTGTAAAAAAAAACTTTCTTGATTCTATTATTAAAGTAATTTATACAAAATACTAAAGATTATAAACATTAATTCCACGCCTCTTTTTCGCCAACTTTATATACACTATATATATGATATTTTTTGATCTTTGACATCAAGACTTTATTGAAATTTGACCCATCATGCGCTAGATTTAGATAAAAATCCACGACCATTTACAGATTTAGTTTTTGTAACTACCCGACACTTTTCAAGACAAGTCATATAAAGCAAACATTATCATTATAAAAGTTGGATTTTAATTCTAGTATAACGATGATAATAAATATTTTCTAGAACAACAACTACATATTATAACATCTGGATTATATAATTTAAATATTTTTTGTTTACATTAATATTGAAAAATCGTCCCAAAAAATTCGAAATTTAACTGCACATAAAACAAAAATTCGTACCAACTTTGGAATCTCCTTTAAGGATCTTGTTAGACAACTTGCACACTTTCTTTTTGTGTTATAATTATTGATGTAGTTTTTTATTGTTGCGCAGTGTAAAGTATGTAAGGCAAATTTTAGTAATCTGCTTTACTAAACCTTGTGGAATAACACTATTAAAGTTTGTAATATAGGATATATTTATTAAATTCCAAAATTCTAAAAAAATTTTAGTGCAGTGTTTTGCAATAAATTTGAATAATATAACGAAGAAGTTTCTTATAAAGAATGTATGGCAAATTTTATTAATCTGCTTTGCTAAACCTTGCGAAATGACATTCGGTATATTGCACAGTGGGCAGAATCTAAATTTTTTGGAAATAAATCTGTAACTTCTGATCGGCTGGTTGGATTTTTATGAAATTTGGTATAAGCGTAACAGAGGAGTGCATAATGTTAAGTTAGGAAGGGGGAACAACAAACCCCTCAGGGGCGGAGCTAAGGGGGCTCAAATTAGGTACCTCTGACATAAAAAATTTTTAATCGCTTGCCAAATTTGTGTTTCTCGTCCGATTTCAAATATTTTTATATACTATTCTAGGACCTTAAAAACCTATAAAAACATGCTTACGTGTTCTATTTATCTCTTAAAGTTTTCGAGTTATTTGCGTTTGAATTTTTAAGCACCATAATTTTGCATGTTCTTGGTCCAGTATTTTTCATATAATTACTAGTATTTCCAACAGATTTTATTAGTTTTTTTCTTAACTAGTTAAAGAAAAAATTTATCTATTGAATTAAAAAATTTTAGGTCGATGCCTATACAGAGTCCTAAAATAAACGATTTTGAAATTGAAAACTTTAGCCGAAAAAGTATCTACACTCTTTTTTATCTAAAATAAGATTTTCTTTAGCAACATTTAATAATTTTGCACTTTTCTGAAAGGCAACTTCACAGAGATGACTTTAAGATAAAAAACAAGCCAATAACTCAACCCTCCCGAGTTCGACCCATTTTATATGAAAGTTTTGATTTTAGACCATATTTTCTCAAATCCCAAAGCACGAATCGACAAGCGGAATATATTTTAAGAATCTTCAATATGTTCTTAAAAGTTTTAAATCAAAATCTATGGGACTTCGGAAAAGTGTGGATTCTATAGCTAAAAATGTAAAACATCCCATTTTTGGGAATTTGCATTAGTTTTTTTGGAATTCAGGAAAACCCTACCCTTATTGAAATCCGGTTGACACGCTTTTATTTGTATTAATAGGATCCATATTTCCTGCAAATTTCATTAAGATATCTTTATAAACAAATATGTTATTACAATTAAAAAATTTGTATTTTCTCCAAAAACCCCAAATTGGGCCTTTTGTTTGGTTTATTTCTAAATATCGAAAGAAATTTTAAAAACATGTATTCGAAATTAAGCTTATCCTTTAGCATATATAATTTCCGATTTTCTGCAAAAAGATTCAAGTCAATATCATGCCTCATTACAGAAATATGCGCCTTTAAACTTTTATATTTCCAATTTATTGTATATATGACTATATTTTTACAAACTTTCAACTTTTGCATTTAGCTTTGCGTGAATAATTATAAAAATAAAATATAATATAAGAATAAAAATTTGGCAAGCGATTAAAAATTTTTTGTCAGGGGTACCTAACTTTGAGCCCCCTTAGCTCCGCCCCTGAGGGGTTTGTTGTGCCTCCTTCCTAACTTAACATTTTACGCTCCTCTGCTACGCTTATATCAAATTTCATAAAAATCCAACCAGCCAATCAGAAGTTACTGATTTATTTTCAAAAAATTTCGATTCTGCCCCACTGTGTATTGTGAAAAAGAAGCCAAACGAATCTTGAATGAAGCCTGTAAGATGTAAAGTTTTAAAACTAATATGTAATGTATTAAGCAAAGAATTATTCATTTTTAATGAATTAATTACAAGTTTATACTTTAACAAGTATTTCTATTTTTTTTACTTCTTACTTATGAACTTTCTTAAGAATAAATGTGTGAATTTAAAGGCATCCTCTTTAAAGCAAAATTAGGTGGATTAGATTTGATTGCTTAACAAAAATCTGCTTTCAGTTTTTTTTTAATCACTGATTTTTTGTTGGTTTTTTTACAACTGTTTACAGTCGATTTCTAATATAGCTAGAAGATTGAATACAAAAATAATTTTTAGTACGGTGTTGCGTTTATTTTAGTATCAAAACTAATGTATCAAAAATATAAAATATTGCGTCATTTAAATATTATTATTAAAAATTATATAAGAAAGTATATTTTAGTATGGACTTACTCCTTAAAATATGAACGTTATAACACGTAAATTAAATTTATGATTAAATTTATTAACAATATACATCTACAAGCAAATATTCACAAACATGTGTGTGGAGTTATTATAGATATTATAAAATTTCATTCATTTAAAACCTTGCACTGATCATCTCTGGCGTTGATAAACTAGAGAGCAAATATTAGATTGTTGTGAAATGCGCCTTTAGGTATATATTGTTTGAAAATACTATCAATATTATCAACGCCAACATCGAATGGTATGGTTACCTGATATTAGGGATAGCAATTTCTAGGACTTTTTGATTTCCCGGGATAGCGGAAAAAAAAATGTTCGACTTCCTGGGATCCCGGATTAAAAACTATAATTATCACTTCTCTCATTAGTTGATCAACTGAGACCCAAATAGCATATGAATCTTTGCATTAGCAGATTTAAAACAGGATTGTAAATATACTGAGAAAAGGAAATTTGATCAATTGCTTAATCTGCTGATTAATCAACTCGAATGAAAACATACATCTCGCATATATCGTGAGAGAGTTTTGTGGATATCGACACAATATTAAGCAATTAAAAAACGTACCTAATGTTATAAAACAGGATGTTTCATGGTCAATTATTTTGTTGATATATTTAAATAAGTTTTCGTCCAATATTAATGATATGTAAATAAAACGATAGCAATATAAATAATACTGTAGTTCATAAATTTTCCAAAAAATTAAAATGGAAAAAAAGTTAATTTTGTTCAAATAATTTTAACCTAACTATTTTTAAAAAATTAGCTTTTACTTAACCATCGTTTAATGTGCATATCATTATATTTTTAGGGGAAATTATCAACAAAAATTTCATAAATAACATTCTGTTCCAATTGTCGTAGGAAATTTGGCCAAGATCTTATAAGTGATGAACCGTTTCATAATTTTAAGTATGTTTAAATGTAGCTTGCAAAAAGGAATTTTGAACCAGTCAGTTGTTAATTAAATTTCCTTACAATATTCTTTATGAAACGTTCAGACGATCTTATACATAACAGAAAATATGAAGAATTGCAAATTTTCGGGGAATCTCGGGACGGCAAATCCCCAATTTGTTATCCAGAAACTTCACTGCATTTCCCAATATCAAAATAAATTATGTGGCCAACAAAAATGCGTCTTTTTAAGATGGTTCAATTACAGTGGAAAAACTGCCTCTTGGTTCAAACGTATTATTGAATATTACTAAAGGAATCAATAATGTAGTTTTCAAAAGGCAGTATTATTGTATTCTACGTTTTTCGCAAAATATAAAAAAATAACCCTTGTGAAATATAATATTTAAAAATTCTCAATTTTTTTAATAAAGCGAAGAAAATGATGTTTTTTTTTTAACAGAAATTCAATCAAAATTTATTGTAAAGTCAATTAAAATATTGATAAATAACAGTAATAATAAATTAAAATAAATATATTTTTATCGCTAATTTTATACTGTGTTATAAATACTAATACTCGGCACATAATAAAGAAGAAATATAATTTTGGTGTTCTGTTAAATAATATTAATGTAAATTAAAACTGAAGAATAAAAACAATACACCAGTGTATTTCTTCACGCTAGGTCCATTTATTAAATTTAAAACGCCAGTTCAGCCTATAAAAAGAAAGTATTTTATTTTATATATTATATTCCGATTTATACTTAATCCACTCTTACTCTAAATTATTATTGCAAAATCTTGTACTGATTTAATAATGTTAATATGGGAATTATACAGGATTAAGTGCTTCCTGGTAGAGTTTCATATATGGACGCTGTACATTGGTCAAAAATCCATTTTTTTCTTTTTTTGGTTTTGGCAGAAATTCTAAAATAATAATTTACGAAATTGGAAAACATGAATGTATTTTATAAATTATAATAGACCAAGTAATCAAGAAAATATATTAATAAATACTGTGTAGCAACTTTGACAGTTTAATATCGCTGTAAAGTTGGTAGTTTAATATTATTTTTAGTTTTTTTTTTAAATAGAGTTAGTATTATAAAGCTGTATTTCATTGTAATATATATATATATATATATATATATATATATATATATATATATATATATATATATATAACAATGTTGTATAATGAAAATTGCAGCCGAGGAGATGTATGTATGTATTTTAAGACCTTTATTTAAAATTTAATATTAGTACAGTATTTTTTTTTTTTTTTTTTTTTTTTTTTTTTTTGTTCTGTGGTTATATGGGTTTTTCATCAAGACAACTTACAATTTTGAAGAACGAAAAGTTACTTTTGGGTATGAACGTAAGCACGAATGTAAGTAAAACGTGAAAGTGTTCGCCAAAGCGTCTATTTTATGTAATAATTTAGATAATTCCGGCATTTTTCGGAAAACTCTTGCAATATTCAACTTTCTTTCAGTTAAATTTTGTTAACCTAAGCGGAAATTTTCTGGTTTTTTAAAAAAAAAGTGGGAGAAAACTTTATGTTTTAAACTATTCGGTAGTTTCAAAAAACAAAATTTGTTTTTTTTTATGTAAGTTAGACGAGTCATTTTTGCGCTCGTGTTATAAAAACAGGCAGTTAATTTAATATTATATTATTTTTAAGACATACTAAAACAAGGATGCTTTCATTAGCGCGGAATAGACCTTAAAATTATACAGAGTCAGTATAGCATAATAAAAAAAATTATAAGAATAAATAGAACTTTTACGTCTTATTTGAAGGAGTTATGCATTATATATAGGAAATAGCTCCATAAAGAGGTCACTGAGGTTTAGTTACTTAATGTATATCCAAAAGCCCAAATTTGATTTTCCTCTTTTGCATACATTAGATTTAATTTGAGCTGTGAGATAAGATAAATTCCAAAAGCATAAAGTCGATCTTGGTACATCTATATCATTTCATTGCTAACCAAGAATAATTTAATGTCACGGTTGTATAGCGTTCTTCAGTTCACAATTATATCCTCTGGGATTACTTTTTCCATGCGAATTTTGCTACCACTGTTAGAATTATCCATTTTAGAGAGAGAGTATTATTAATTATTATGCGATCTCGAAACAAACAATGCTACTTGCCTCTGGAAGTTTAAAATCATAAAAAATAAATTATTTTATTTTTATATTTTTATCTGGATTGTCATTATGTTAAATTGTCTTTGTTTTTTATAAGATATACAAATTATTTAAATCCATTAAAATAAAATGTTGAAATTAAATAGTTAATTTAATAAAATTTAAATTTTAACGAAACAATGATTTCTTTAAAAAATTTTAAGTTATTATTTTTTATGTGCACTAAAATAAAACCTTAAACGCCTGCAATTGTTGGCACTTATATAATTGAGCCATTCTACACTGCACAGTGGGGCTATTTTCAAAATAAATGGTAATAAGTCTGGATCTTTTAAACCGCTGAACCGATTTCTATGAAACTAGGAACATCGATAGAGGAGAAGTTAAGCTTTCAGAATATTGTTGGCTGAAGTGCGTAGCTGGTCATGCCCAGTGCTATAGAGGGCCAAAGATAACCACTTAGAGATTGAAAAATATATCGGAGCTTGTAAATTTTACAAATATGAACCGATTTTAAATATTTGTACATTTCTGAATTCTATCGTATTTCCCTATTGTTTGGCTTGAGGCCTCAATAAGTAAAAAATAAAAAGCTCTTTTTATATTTTTTGAATAAAATTAATTTTATTATCATCTTGAAGGATAAGTGATTACTAAAAACCAAATTGTCCGTTATGTTTTCATGGCGTAAGCAGTCATTATATGCTCAGTTGATTATTTTTTGCTTCACTTTTTAGTAAGGCTGAAATATCAATTTTTTTACGTTTGCATGTAGTACATTTTTTCGGTGGTGAAATTTCTAATTTTAATAAGAGAATAGTGCTGTATAGTATTGCTCGTATTTAATTTATTTGAATTTACAAAAATATTAAAAACAAATTCTTATTATTTTTGACTTTCAATAATCATTATTTGTACGTGTTTTTTCTTTTTTTTTTTTTTTGACGTTTCAGTCTTATTTAAAACGAAAATATGTCTGCTATTATATATTGTTGCAGTTGTTGCCTTTATGAACACATTTTGTTAAATGGTTTCACCATGGTTTATTGTTTTTCGATATACATATGTATGTTGGCGCAATTGTCCGTATCTGTTTTATTTATTTATTTATTTATTCTCATTTTCGTTGGTATGTTTATGATATGAAGCATATCTAGCATATATCGTTTCGTATAATTATTTTCTCCTGCAAATATTCTCACTTTTTCAAAGTCTGGCTTATGTCCAGTTATTGCACAGTGGTCAGCACTCGCAGCTTTTTATCTTAGTGGTTTGTCTTTATATTATTTATCTGATATGTGCGATGATAATGTCCTTCACTTTGTTTTTGTTATACCAATATATAATTTTTAGCATTTTACATTTTATCTCTTATACTACGTTAGACTTGTCCAGACTGTCGTTTCATATTGTTAAATAATTTGTTTAATTTTTTGTTTGTTTTCATCGCCAATACGTAATTTTCTTTACCATAGATATGATCTATCCACTTTCTATGGTTTATGCGCATTATTGTTGTCCATTGGTTTTTTTCTTATTTGTTCAATCAATTCATTTATCGCTTTATGTAGGAAGTCATTTTTACGGAGAATACTTCTGATTTTCTTCATGTTATTTCTATAGAAATCCTTAATGCTAATGTCCAGTACTCTTATAATGAAATTTGTTGCTATATTCATAATTACCTTTTTGGAATATTTAGAACAAAAGTGAATCAACACGTTATCTTTTCGAATAATTATGGAATCTAAACAGGCAATTTTCCGTCAGTCTCTTTTACAACTTTAAATTGTATTTGTCTATTAAATGTATTAAGGGTTTTTAATATATTTTCTATTTGATCGTTTTTCAAAGCCTCAAAAACGTCATTCACATATTTGGTCATGCACAAATTTTGTCATCATTCTTAGATTTTGCTTCAGTTGTCGCGATATAATATCAAGTAATTCCTCCATAATAATGTCAGCTATCACGGGAGGTGCAAGTAATTCCATTGACATTCCCTTGTTGTGTTCGTAAAACATGTCTTTGAATTTGAAGTATCTACATTCCTTATGTAAAATGTCAATAATTCCATAAATAGTCCTTTGGATATCCCCGTATGTTCCTCTAACAAACTCCATTTCTTTTCCATTGTTCAATGAGAAAACATCAAATGAAACTACGATTTCATCGTTCCCAATTTTCGTACGCACACAAAAAAAAGATAGAAATGAACTTTAATTACGAAATTGTTTACATTAATTAAATTTTCCAATCACTAAAATGATACTATTATCTTGAAATAATTACTTTTAGTTAAAATTTCAATTAATTTTTCTAATTGATTCAATAAAAACTATAACTGAATTTTCGTGTAAAGCTACTAGAATATTTATTGATCTGATTCTAAAATTAATTAAATAAATATTAATTAAATGCTTTTCTTGTTAATAATACACGAATGTTATCCAATGTTATTCAAACAGTTTTATTAAATTAAAAACTGTTTTGCAGTTATAATGTTTACCAACATTTCACATACGAAATATAGTCAAATCTCGATATAAGAAATACCGACTTAACGAAAATCCGGTATAACGAATAAGTAAATTTTTACACTAAATATCTTATAAAACGAATGAAGAACAAATTTTACTTCCGATATAACGAGTTTAAAGAAAAACTTTTCCTAAGTTGCTAAAGTATTGAAAGTAACTGCTTTATGCAGCTTTCTTTACAATTTTTTAAAGTTTAAATTACAAATAAAATATATTATTAAGAATTTAAAATTTTTGTTTCTCATGACAAATTTGTAGAACAATTTACATTATTGAAAAATAAATAAGAACCCATTAAATGTTAATTCGAAAACAGATAAGTTTGTGGATTTTTTTCTTTTTCCAAAATTTAATAAAAATAGAACAAAAGGTTCCTGTCCAATATAACGAATATCCCGAAAGGGCCTAACGTTATATCATTAGCTAAGTCGAGCTTCGGTTGTATGTGAAAATTTACATAATGTCATGTATTTTATGTAATGAATTTAATATGTGTAATGTATGTAGAATGAATAGTAGAAAATATAGTAATGTATGTAGTATGAATATATAATTATATCGTCGCTGTTCTGAAAAAAATAGTTATGTGTAATCTGCTAAAATTTTATTGGAAAGCCTTTCTGTTCGCCCACTGATCTACCAAACTATATTCAAATATCTCTATTTATGTATAATTTTGTATGGCTTTCAAACAAAATTAAATTCTATTTTTGTTCCCTATAAAGCTTGTTAAAAAACACATAACTATTTTCATCAAAGAGTAATGATATGTTATGTATATGCGAAAATGTGTTCTAAATTTATTCACTGCATACTTTGCTTGATTTCTTGAAAACCATAATAATAGCGCTCATCATTTTTTATACCCAAACCACCATAGGTAGCATTATGCGTTTGTGCTCATTTTTGTAACTCATAGAAAAAGTTATCCACCTTAAAGTATACCAGTCGACTCAGAACCACTTTTTAAATCGATCTAACGATGTCCGTCCGTTTGACTGGCTGGACGGCTGGCTGTCCATGTAAACCTTGTGCGCAAAGTACGGGTCGCAATTTTAAAGATAATTCAAAGAAATTTGGCCACATGGGACTCTTATGATACTAGGACGAAGTCTATTGAAATTGGTTGTGATCGGTCCATTATTTCGTTAAACACTCAAAAACGTTTTAAAAAGAGAATATTTTAAAGAAATTCGGTACAAAAAAGTTCTGTATAAGCACCAGTATTTGTACCAATTTTTATGTAGATCGGTTTACAATTCATAATAACTCCCATGTAACCCATCTTCATAAAATCACTTTAAAGTACATAAATCCCATACTAATATTAGTATTAAGTCAATATACGGCACAAATAAATTTTATGTAAACAGAAATAACGTTAGCAAATTTTATGAGAATCGGACCATAGCTCCCATATAATCCCACTTAAAAGAATCGCCCTAAAATGAATAAACTCATCTAGATATTAGTATTAACGCATTATTCTGTATTTATATATTTTATTTTGCATTTAGAAAAACTGGCCATAGGTGTAATATAAGTCCCCTTTCCTGAATTTTTATGCTCGTACACAACGGTGTGGGGTATCATATAGTCGGTCTTGAACGACTATATATTTCTTTCTCGTTTATAATTGTCTATAAAAGTCTACCTCAATGACTTTTACAACCTAAGCGATGGCATATAATTAAAAATATTAAATAACATGTGACAGCCTGTCTAAAGAAGTGGTAAAGGTAATGGTATTCTTTATATATAAACTATATATATCTTCTTCCAAAAACAAGCATGTTGATGCAAACCTGGTACTTGACGAGAACATCTTAGTACAATAACACGACCGATTGGTAATCTTGCCAAATCTTAAAATCTTGCACATAAGGAGATCAATCCTCAGTACTGAATTTATTGAAGAGCGTAATGGGTCTAAATGGCCATAAATTTTTGAAACTGTAGAGATTCTCGCCATTAGTTTGCCCTTGCCATGTATATTTATTAGATTAAGCCAAAAAGTTTTTTCAACTAGAATATTGTTCTTAGTCTGTAGGCTATACCTGCACATATAGACGACTGAAAAAGATCCCACTTTGTTAATGGAGGTTTTTGAACAAGATTTTACACGTAAGTTAATTTTGTGGTGCTCAAATTTAAGCGTTATTTATATTTTTAGATTTCTCAACAGAAATCCCGCAATTCCCCAAAATTGCTGATGAAGGTCGTGGCGGACTAGAAAATGCATTATTCTACAATTATTCAATGAACTTAAGATGAAAATGCAAAATTTCTAAAAAACTATAAAAAATAACTTCCAAAAAATTTCCAAAAATTGGGATATTTTACTCTTTTTGCTATATCTTTCCAACTAATATCGAGGAGTAAAAATTTATATTACAAAAAAGTTAAAAATAAATTAGACTTTATAAAAGTATAACTTTTTTCCTGCTTTGCTATTTCAGAAACTAGGCCAGAAAATATATATAAATATTTTTCAAAACTCTTTTCTTGCTTTTTTTTAATTAAATAAAAAATCCAAAAAATCGTGTGAAATTTGGACCCACTGTAGCGAAAAAATTTCATCAAAATGTTTTTTTATTAGGCTTCGAATATTAAATTTTTTTCTTTAATCTTCGAAGCTCTTAAACAAAAGGAGATAAAAAATCATACGACGATGTTTTTTGTAGATCTCAACCAAAAGAATCCTCCTCCTTAGAGGTAAGAGAAAAGAATCGTTTTTAAAAAAATTTTATACCCGAAATGTAAAATTTGGGAGCCTGTGAACCCACAACTTATAGGTCTATATGGTCCGAGCTCAAAACTAAAACTCGCCTAAACCTCTACTATCGGTATGTGAAATTTCATTGAGATCGGAACAGACATTCCGAAAGTCCATAATTATTTCCATTTCATTTTTTAAAATATTGTCGCTATTACATAAAATAGACAATTTGCAAACCCTTTCACGGTTTTACATTCGTGCATATTTATGCCCAGACAAACCCATATGACCATAAAACTCAAAAATAACACGATGCACGACTTATATAAAACCTAAAATAAAGATCTTAAAATACATCTTCTCGGCTGCAATTTAAATTACACAATATTGTTATATATTTTTCTAGCATTGCGATACCGATATTGTAATTATGTAAAAAATTTTTGGTAGTTTAATAAAAATAATATTAAACTACCAACTTCATTGCCTTCTTAGATTGTCAACGTTGCCACACCATAATTTTAAATATATGTTCTTGATTACTTGGTCTATTACCATTTATAAAATACATTCACTTTTTCCAAATTCTTAAATTATTATTTTGCAATTTCTGCCATAAAAATGGATTTTTAACCAGTGTACATTATATTAGATATGTATATGAATGTGGGTGTTAAGTAAAATTCACACACTTATGTATATATTGTATATTTATGAACTTTTTTAATTGCAGCAAATAACATTACAGGTTATTTTATTTTTTTCCTTTTCCTCCTTTATCCTATACAACACAAGTTTTTCAATAAATGAAATTAAATTATAATTTTTAATTTTTGCAGATGTTTTATGTACACAGTTCAAGAGTACTTGAAAAATTTACTTTTAATAAAATTGTACATAATTCAGATTTTATAAAATGTTCTTGAAATAAACCCAAAGAACATGCATGAAAGAGAAAAGATTTGACTTATTAGAATAGTAGTAAAATAATTTGTAGATACATATGTTTCCGTGCAAACACGAAAAAAATTAAATGAAAACTATTAAATTAAAATGTGCACCTTAGAGTGGCCCTCTTTATATAAATGGTTTTGACACTCTCGGTATCCAATTTTCAAATAGCCTAAAAGCTAGGAAATGCAAAGTTTAATATTATTTGCTTTTATTAAAGTTTTAATTCATTTTTTAATTGATTCAATAAGAACTATATAAATTTTGTTTAAAACCAACTAAAATATTTATTGATCTGATTATAAAATTAATTAGCTCTGTAAGTTTCCACGGAAATGCTCCTGATAATAATAGACGAATTTTATCAAAATATTTATTGCTTCATTACAAATGTTAAAATAAAAACTGTTTTACAATTATAATATATATATATATTACTATTTGACTATTAAATATATATCATCCTATAGTAGCAATTAGAAAGTACTAAAATAAAAGATTAACCGCGAGAATTCATCAAAGAAGGAAATGAATAACTGAGAACTCAGTTATACTACTTATATTAAACATATATTATCATATGCGCATAGAATTTTTCTAACTTCACATTTTAAATTTGGTCATATAAGCGTATGAGTAATGTTAATAAATTATAATAAGTATTTATATGTCCCTTAGGGCTATAACTTTTTCACACATTTAAAGTTATTAATAAAAAATATGATAATTTTTTCGGATCGTTGAAAAAGTTCAAGCAGGAATCGGGTTGAACTTTGAAAACAACCATTTTTATCTCACGGAAATTTTAAAAAATATACACCTGATATTTGTATATATTCCTATACGTATCACTTAAATGCTATTTATTATTATATTTATCCACTGCTTTAGATTTAAAAATTTTCCTACGGTTTACAATTCATCGCGGTTCAAAATTCGTTATATGTAAATACCTGAGTAAAATACCTTATACTTAAAGCTATATAAAAATAGAAGCAATGATTCGAATGTCATAGATTGTACCATCACTAAATGCCTAGATTATTATCTTTTAAAGGAGTTTTCAAAAATACGCCATTTCCAATCAAAATTCATGCAAAATTTAAAAAAAATCACAAAATAAACGAAAAAGTTGTAAAAGTTTTTATTTTTAAAACTTTTATTTAATTTAGAAAGAATGGAAATTGTTACCTATTTATATATTATTAAATTTTGTTATTTGTTTGAATTAATAAAAGATGTCTTTCAACAAAAAGTTAATATAAATATAAATATAAATAAAAAATATAAATACAAAAAATAAATAAATAATAAAAAATTTTTCTAAAAAGAATTTCTTGGAAGGTTTTAGAAATTTGCTTCCCTGCGTGAGATTTTTTCGCAAAACGACGGGAGATAGGTGTTTGCATTACTAAAACATTGTTGGTCACTTCGTGGTACTATGCCAGAAATTTAGTTATAGCCCTAATCCACGAAATACACCATGATAGAAGATATAATATGATCGGCTATGCACGGTAGCTCAAAAGTTAATTTCATTTGCCAAAAGTTCAATTTTTTCGTAACACCGATTTCCAAAATTTTAATGCCATTCAATAGTAAACATAGTACTGAAAGTAAGGTGGCCAAAAATTAGATCAAGATATTAGTAATTGTGGGCGTGTCATACCGTTAAACTCAAATATTCTATTTTATTTTATATATTTTATAAAAAATATATATGTAAATATCTAAATTTGATCCTAAACTATTAACAATAATTGCCTGCATTTTTTTGTTATATTGGTAGCAAATTAGCCTTTAAGAAATGTCACTGTGCCGTTTATACCTGCTGTGTTATTAAATGTTTTTCCAGGTGCTATATTTTAGTCAAATTTTAATTTTATTGAAATACAACTTTTGAGAACCAAAATGAGTTAAACAAATTTTACTACCAGAAGAAAAGAGAATGTGTTCTATAATCTTATATATACATTTGTACCTATCTGGGCCGCCTACAGAACATATTTGCCATGTGAATGATATTACTCTCAACATTTTTTCTATTTTTTTTATTTTACCTGTTCATATGTCTCAAATATAAATACACCAAGTCCTGTAAGCTGTGAGAGGTATAATAAGTATGTTATATATTTATTTATATATATATATTTTACATATTTTAGCCCTTATTTATGCTACCTAGGAACATAGTAATGCATAATGTAAGTAAAGGATAAGAAAGGTATTCGAATATAAACTTTTTTGCTATAACAAATCTAAACAATAACAATGAAATTTTAAAATCTTCTGTTATAAAAAATTATCCGTAGGGTAGTTTAAAAACAAAAAGCGAAAAGATGTTTTAAGTTACGTTCAAAGAAAGTAAACTTATATTCATGCAACACCGAAGTACAATTGGACTTGAAAAATAAAATAATTCATTTCGTCAAAAACTTTACAAAGAGCTACAAAAAAGTTGAATAGATCAGGTATCTTTAGAAAGTACAAACGAAAACAATCTTGGGAGACTACCAAAATCACTCGACAACCGTAGGTAGATTTAAAAGCCGGAAACTTAAGGATATCAAAAAAGAAATCGGATACGAAAATATTCAAGAAACTTTAGTATATCAATTTCGATAACAGAAATAACTCACAAAAATCGATATCATTCAACAGTGAGAACAAAACGGATACTTAAAAGTATTCCAATGCGAAGCAATGAAAACCGGTTTCCAAATGAAGAGGCATTAGCATTATTTTTGGACTTGAAGTTAACAAAAAATAGCAATATACTCAGCTCAGTTTGCATGCGATTACAAAAGACTCAAATCTATCGTATCATCACATACCTGTTATTAAGAAGGACTGTTTACCATCAAGGGACTCTAGTACAATCACACCGATTTCAGCAGAGGTACAACTTTAAGATCTACTTAATCATACCGCTCAACCTTTGCTATTATCATTTGAAGGCAATGATTTGAAGAAATATGGAAACTCCAAGTTAACTCTCTTTTGCAAATGGAAGACAAACACAAAACAAACAATATGTATGTGAAAATATTTCAGACAGAGATACGTTCAGATATGTTCATGGTGTCATTTGTATCACTGCGACTGACAAAGAATTTGGAAAACTCGGAACCTTCGATTAGCAGGATGCAAACAAAGGAAAAGGAAAAATACATCATTTGCTACGAAATACTGCAGACTAATTAAATTTGAATTTAAAAAAGAAACCCATGATGCCAACAAAAAAGAATTCAATTATATTAGAACCCAAATTGAAACACTATAGCCATTCGAATTAGAGATTGACGGCTAGACAATTGAAGTAAGCTATATATTAGTGCTAACGATGATGATGGGAAAAGTAGGCCAGGCTTTGACTGACACAAAGGCTTCATTCAGCTGCATTATATATCAAATCATATCGAACCACTTAAACCAAGTCCCGGAAAAATCATTAGATTATACTGGTGTATATGAATTTGGATTATCATCGCTACATATAAGAATATGACTCATGGAACAATTACTATAAAACATTTATGATTTGGATTTCAAACCAACAGGATCAATAAGAAACAATGACACTTATAAGGAATTAAAAATTTTAAAAAGGAAACATGTTCCCAATGGATTTCTCAAACATGGGTTGATTATATAACAACTGAAATAAGGATCAAGCAATACGTATTATGGGAATACAGCAAGAAGGTTCTTTACAGATCCCGATTATAAATTTTATAGATTTTATAGAGAGCACAATACCAGAAAAATATCACGAATGTCTACAAATGAAGATATATTTAATATATTACTGGCAACATCAGATCTGCTCATCTCTACTATTCGAAATCAAAGAAAAGTAGAACAACAGGACTTAGAGAAGGAGGCAAAAGGGCTGCTAAAAGACAGAAATAATACAGAACTTAATAGGGAATATTTGCAGACTATTTTCCAACCGAATGAATAATAACAATAACTCTCTTTTATATTTATTTAAGTAAAAGATCAAACAAACATTAAAAATCTTTAATTACTCGTATTTGACTTAAAATTTATTTAAATAAAAATCTAAATAAACTTTAAAAAAATCGTAATTTTTTGTCCAAAAACAACCGGTTTTAGTGGAACCTGTTCTAGAATTGACAAACTGGGAACTTGTTCACAAAATTATCCTGGGAATTATCCTGGGTTTTTTATTTTCTTATAACTTTTTTTTATAAGTAAAACTGATTAAAAAAATCCACATTTTCATACTATAAAAAATTTAAAAGCTTTAAAAATTTTAGCTTTAAATTTTTCAACAATTGCTGAACCGATTTCAACGAAAATAAAACTGGAGAAAAATCGAAGAAAATATCTCTCCATCAAAAGAACTCTAAATCTAAATCTATCGATTCAAAGGTTAAACAGTTTTGTTATGATTTGTTACGCAATGAGAAAAGAGGTTTGATAACATAAAAATATATTATCGGTGCGCTGACACATAGTCTTATATGTTTAAAAGACTTTTCAGAAGGACTAAAGCTACACAAAATTATTTTGATAATTTCAGGACTAAACCAAATATATAAGAATAGATTATAATTGAAAATGAGAAAATGTGATGAACTAATAAAAAAAATTCGAAAAATTATTCATAGGACTTATCGTTAAGGTATCCACGATATACTTTTATATTTTTCGGGGAAATTTTTTGAAAACAAATAACAGAGAAAATTATTTCATTCACAATATTTTTACGGGCAACAACTTAAACTAATAACTAGAAAAGTAAGGGAGAAAATTAAAGAATATGAGTTTTAAAAGGGCCATATGTTACACTGTTATTAAAAAGTTTGAAGTGCTTAATTTATATATATATATATATATATATATATATATATATATGTAGTATGCTACATATAGTAAATCAGAAAAAAACCTTTTAAAAATAAAGCATATATTTAGTTTAAGTGGTTTCTAACATAACATAAATTTAAATACATAATTTACAATATTTTAGCAAGAAACTTTAACACAAATCTACAGCAAAAATAAAAATGTGTTTCAACCACTTTCACATAGAACAAATAAAAAACAGTCTTAAGGCTTTGTTATTCTATTTTCAGTTCTTCCCTTTTTCTAAAAGAAGAAAACGGAAAAATGAAACGCAAGTAAAATATTGTACTGAAGAACGTGGCTCTCAAAACACATTAACATCAAAAGGTGGATTTAAACAAACAACATAAGTATAATACAAAATTATGTAAAACTGTATGTGTATGTGTTTTTTTAAAGTACCTTACATTCCTCGTGACTAAGAATATAAGATTCTGGAAGGTTCTGTTTATCATTGGAGGAAGTTAATTGACCTTACATAGACTACCAAATAAATCGTCGAATATATCTTGCCAGTTTAAGGTGACTACACTTTAGATATTGATGCACAAAAGAATTATTGTTATATAAAAGTGAAAATTGCTACCAGTAGAACTATAGGGTTACAAATATAAAATATATATTTTGTAGCAAGTGTTTCGCAATAGAATGGGTGCTGCAAAAAAGATTAACAGTACCATAAGTAGAACAACGGAGCATTTAAACAGAATACAAATACAAAATGTATTTTTGTTAGCGAATCTTTCCTGATACCTATAAATCCTTATAACGTCTATATTAATATGGAGTGAAATGTAGATATTGAAGCCAAGGAATATAAAAAATTTGCTACCATTTTAAAGTTTTTGTACTTCAATCTATATGAAGCATTAAAAGACACTTAGAGCTACAAAGAGGCTAAACACGAATTGTTGCAAACAAAATAAAAAATATTGGTATACGTATACCTATTCAAACTTTAAAGGTATTATAAAAGTTTTAAATTTATACGCGAAAAATATCTACAAATATTATTTCAAAAATTCTTACAAAAAGTAATAACAAATATGAATGGTAATTTATACTCGTATTTATCAATGTTGTATCATTTATTAAAAAACAACAACTTTTATATCCCTTTCAAGAAAGAACAAGATGTAGGGAAAGTAAATAATCTTTTGTAGATTTAATAACAATTGTCAACATGTTTTTGTGATTTTTTCAGATTTTTTTTAGTGTACAATAAACGGAAGATTATATAAATGACTTCCATTCATCGTACTATAGTATTTTTGTTTTTTTTTTATAATCTCTCAAACAGATTTAAAATTACTGATTTATACTCTTACTACACATATTTAAACTTATGATCCACTGTATGTTTTGACTATGTCAATTAGAGCTTTACTACATATTTAAAACTATAAGAGTTTTTTCAACTAATTCTTAAAGAAATATAATAAGCATTCCCAGAAACAATTTTTGAAGCAGTTTCATCATGATTTCTTTAAAATGTATGGGTTTAAATGCATTCTTAATTTCTTCCTTAAACCTAATAAATATTTTCATTTGCGAACTCATGAAAACGCGGTTCAATGCATTCATTCAACTCCATTCCTGGAATTACAGTATTTGTCTTTAACTCGATTATACTCGTAAATTAGAAAATATTATAAATTTTGTATATTTAAATTAAAAATAAACTTTACAAATGAGTGCAATTTTACTTGCTTATAAATTTATAGATAAAATTTGCAGTTTAATTTATTTCCGTAATAATTTTTTGGTATGTAAATGCGCATATATTAATATGCTCACCAAAGTAAAAACGTAGTCGTTTTAAATTTTCACTGCTTTTAAGCAATCGTTTTAATGACGAATTTTTTCCTCCAATGACACGCCAATGCTAAAATCATTCATATTTCACTTAAAAATTAACCAATGCATTATTACGTGAACTTATGCATTTATTACTTCTTTTGCGTGTCTTTTTTTTTTTTTTTTTTTTTGCTGGGTTTATATCTATGTTTGGAAAATATAATTAAAACATCAAATGCACAAAAACCTTTTTAAATAAATTAAGGGTACGCATTTAAACGCTTAAATTTCCCTTTTTTTTGCAATTGTGAGTAATTGCGCGACATGTTTCATGAACCCCCTTTTCAAATATTGTGCAATATTAAGGACAAGAAAATAAGAAAACATTGAAAATAATTGAAAATTTGGTTGAAATCAAAGATACGTGCAATAATTTTATATTAATCATTTTTTGTATCACACTTGTTTATAAACAAAAGACAGCTAATTTACAAATACACATTAAATAGCGCAAGTTTGCGCGATTAAATAGTAACACAAACTTATAAGTGTTGTGCAAATGAATTTCCATACAATTTTCGACAGTGCGAACTTGCACACATTACGCAGTTTCCATGGGTTTTGCACGTTTTCATGAGGGCCCTTATTATTATTATTATTATTATTATTATTATTAGTATTATTATTATTATTATTATTATTATTATTATTATTATTATTATTATTATTATTATTTTAATACACTTTACTTCTACTATTTCACTTTACACAAATTTTGTGTATTAATAAATATTAGTACATAAACATAAGTATTAATAAGAATTTTTAATACACAATTAAAATTTTCTTCCTAAATAATAAAAATTTTCAGCAAATATTGTGCAATATTAAGGACAAGAAAATAAGAAAACATTAAAAATAATTGAAAATTTGGTTGAAATCAAAGACACGTGCAATAATTTTATATTAATCATTTTTTGCATCACACTTGTTTATAAACAAAAAACAGCTAATTTACAAATACACATTAAATAGCGCAAGTTTGCGCGATTAAATAGTAACACAAACTTATAACTGTTGTGCAAATGAATTTCCATACAATTTTTGACAGTGTGAACTTGCACACATTACGCAGTTTCCATGGGTTTTGCACGTTTTCATGAGGGCCCTTATTATTATTATTATTATTATTATTATTATTATTAGTATTATTATTATTATTTTAATACACTTTACTTCTACTATTTTACTTTACACAAATTTTGTGTATTAATAAATATTAGTACATAAACATAAGTATTAATAAGAATTTTTAATACACAATTAAAATTTTCTTCCCAAATAATAAAAATTTTCAGCACTTTGTATTAATTTAAGGAACGTGTATTAAATTGTATTAATGACTGCTGACTAAACAATTTAATAGGATTAAATATATTCACATACACACACATACACAAATACATACATACATATATACAGACATACATACATACCCTGCCAATATTTTCTATCGAAATTTAGCCCAAAACGTAACTTTAAGTTGTGTTTAACAACTGAATATGATATTTTTTTCTTATGGAAGAATAGTCTCCGTTCAGGAAGAAGTTTACCTCAGTTATATTTCTTTTTAGGTGACATTTTTTAGTGCTTTCTTGGGGTGCCGAAATAGTGTCATATAGAAATTTAAAAAGGTACATCAAAAAAGCATTGAAATTTAATTGCTTTTGTATAATAAAAAAATATATTAAATGCAAGTGGAATATTTCTAGTAAATATTTTCAATTATAATTGACCTAAATGATTTCCTTATATTTAAAATCACTGTAATAACTTACTATAAATTTAAATTAAACATGAAATATTTAAAAACTTAAATCACTAATTAAAATTTAACATTTTTTTATGTTAACACATCTTTTATTCAACAACATAAACACGAAATTAATTCGTTCATGTTCTTTATCTTTGATTTGGAATGTAAACAGTCGCTCAGGTTAAGTTTTTTAAATCAAAATTTGATAGAAATGTGTTTTTTATTGCAAATATATATATATTACAAAATATATATATATATTGAAATTCATACCCACGTACATTTCAATCCCTAAAACTTAGATCAATTCGTACAATATGTAACATTGAACAAATCTCATAATTTTAACTTATTAAAGATATTAAAAAACTGTTTCGGGTAAATAGAGTTATGATTTTGGAAAATATAATTATGCTTTTCAGTCGTATAAATTATATCTTTATCAAATATTAAAACCATATTTTTAAGCAACATTAAAAAAAATAAATAAAACCTTTACATAATTGATTAAATACGCAGGTCAATAGCAAAAACGGGCTTGAATAACCATTATATAGATTCGATGTATCATGGCTGTCTAAGTAGAAAAATGGTATTTTTTTCAATTCTATGGATAATTTTTTCTTTAAATAAATTTTAAGTAAAATTGTCAATATTTTGAGACATTTCTCCACTTATGTACCCATAACTCAAAAACAGCTTGTCCGATTTTGTTCAACTAAGCTTACAAAAATTTTAGTTTACAATGTCTTTAAATAATGTTTACAATTGTTTTTAGTGCTATCATTAGTTTCAAAGTTATGAAGCAAATTGTTAGGAAAAACCAAAAAATTGGTATATTTTTTTTTGAAAAAAAAAATTGGAAAAAATCTAAACTACAGATAGATAAAATTTTATTTATTTGTAGTAAATCTACATATCATGTGAATTAAAGTAGATATGGATCATGATAATCGATGAAAGCTTTACGTTTTTATTTACAATTAATTGAAGGTATCGCATATTTAAAAGCACTGTACAAAATAGTATAATGAAAATGCAGAACATAGAAACACAGGTGCATTTTACGATACAGATTTTGGCAAACCTCCTTTATGTGTAGAAAATTGTTTGGAAAAAACCTGTACGGCATTTTTATGATTCTCAAAATTAACAAGAATAAAAAAGTAAGTAATAAACAAAAAGGTTGTTTCATTTTTACGATTGCGGTAGCAAATTAATAAATGCTCATAAATTTGCGTGTACGCCGAAATGCTCATTTATGATTTTTTTTGCATAAAATTCCTTAATGTTTTTTGTAATTCTTGGGAATAACAAAAAATTTGCAGCACACACAAAACTGTACCCACACAAAGTGTTATTCCAATTTATAGTATCAGCATTTATAACAGCTCCATTTTTTTAATTCAAGAAGTGTTTGCGATAACGGAAACTTCATTTTATCCCTACATGAAGATTAGAGTAATTCAGCTTACAAGTTAAAAACAATTTTTAAGTATTAATAAAAACGAGCAAGAAAGGCAGAACATGTTTATGTAAAAACAGTCCCGATTCATTTTGTTATGTGTGCGGCCAATATATCACCGATAAAAATGGAACCACTCTTTAACTTTATTGCAAAAGTCATATGAAGATTGCAATAATATATATCCGCACAATTAGAACCAGCATTGGACACCGAGTACTATATACATTTCATATCGATTGAATTTATTTATAAGGTCTTCTAACGTAAAGTAAGTATATGTAAATACATTTGAAATATTTTATACTTACAATAGTTTTTAATTAAATTATGAATTCTTCATATTCCTTATTTCATTTTTTTTTTTTTTTTTTTTCATTTTACAGACGACACTTGGAAATTTCGAAGCCTATGCTATGGAGTGAAACAGCGAGGCACGAAACCGATTGTTAATTTTGTTTAAATACAAAAACCGGTTTCGGAAAACATATGCGATGGTCTTATCCCACGAGGTCTGCTGATGGGTTTATATATTCACAAAAAATTAAATATGCTCAAGATCGGAATCCAAGCTGTAGTCAAGTACTTTCATCTTCACCAGGACACTTAACCTCAAGTATGTGTTAGCAATCCAGATAGTTCAGATCCAGCACTACTGAAAATTACGAGTTCATCCGATATTAATAAAATAATAAAAATGAATAATTTTTGTCATTTTCTATATTTCATGATTTTTTTTAAGACAAAAAAAAATCTATTTTCAGAATATATTTTTTGCTTCATTTTTTTATTATACCTCCGAAGCTACTGAGACCATTGAAACGCAATATATAAATCCTAATTTTTCTAAGTTTATTTTATTAATATCAGACTAATCTTTTTTGAGTTGTTATTAATTTAATTTCAAACATTTAATATTTTTTCGATTTTGTTGCCTTGTGATATAGAATAGATACTTTTTAGGTTTTTTACCGTATTTTAAGAGGGTCATCTCATTTGAAACATTTAAATCGAAATTTTGAAAAAGGAATGGAAAAGCGAAATTTTGTTTTTTAAAAAATCGTTATATTCAAGTTTAAAATTTAAAAGAAAAATATTTTTGATTCGTTATTCTGGAATGTTATCAATAAGAACTTTATTACGTTTTCGGTTAATTATTTATTGTAATTGGTTCATTTCTTTTTTAACTCTATTACATCTTTTACTCAGCTATAAGTGCTCATTAAATATTATTTTACGATGATCCAATATATTTGTGTTTTCTAACGATGTGACGGTACTCACTTACGTGAATAAATTGCCTTTTTCCCCACATGTGCCAGACCTGAAGTTGATTCAACAATTTCGATTTTTTTACACGATATTTATCTGCTACATTTCCCATAACATTAGTGATAATGAATTCATGAAGAGGATATTTTAAAAAGTATGCCAGTACCTTTTATTATCCTTTAGACAGCACTCATATTTTTAAAAAATTTGTCTCAGTTGGTAGCGTTCCTATTAGGAAATTTTTTACTTGATGTGTTTTCAGGCTAGCTTTGTTTTAAATTTTCTGATTAAAGATAGAGTGCAATTTAAATAATGAGTCACGTTCCATCCAGAGATGTAGAGATTTTCTCTTAAAATATGTATTATTTTGTCTGCGATCCTAAAGTCTATATTTCAACTTTTTCTTCAGTTATCAGGGTTCCTTTCGCTGATCATGAACTCTTTGTGTTTTTTGTAACTCAAAGGACTGAATTTCCTAACACCCTGCTCTCCTAGCCATTGTTTTATGTGGTTGACCTATATTTGGTTATAAATTTAAGTTATTTGTTTGTATGGCTTTTGTTAAACTTTCGTTTTAAGAAAAACTAATTATATAGCAACATTTTGCACATAATTACTGAGAATAATAGTAACGGTTAACGGTACTTTTTTCATGTACAATACATGGAATTTTTATTACGCAGTCCTTAAATTGATAAATATTAAATTTATTTCGAACACAAATTTTATACGGTTAAATATAGTGTTGTCATTCTTGGTGACTAGAAACGACTAAATTCGTGACAAAAAAAGAGCTAAAAAATGCTACAAAATTCTAAGTAAAAACGCATAAAAATTAAAAAAAAAAACTTTTACGTAAATGGTTAAGCTGGCAATACTGGGTTAATTTGAAAATGCAAAATGAAATTTTGGGAACTACGGGATCTCTGAAGCAGAAACTTAACTAAAAATTTATTATTCGGAATATCACAAAATTTAGAAGGTGTTTCCAAAGTGTAAAAATATAACGTGTAATTTTTTAGGTGAGTGTTATTATATCGATAAATATATAAAGTACAGTGATAAATATTAGTTGTTTTAAAAAAAGTAATATGTATTTGGAATAGAGAACACAGTTTATATATTTAGAAAAATATCCAATTTCTCAATTTTTTATTAATTAAGACGAAGGCATCTTAAAATAACTTTTTTAGGTCAATTTTGCAAAACAGACTACGATATGTATATTCAGTACGTCCTCAATTTACATAACATCCAAAAACTAAGCAAAATTAATATTGTACAAAAATAAAATTTATGCGTGTTGTAGATTATAATGCAGTTTTCGTAACCTATATTTCACAAATTAATTTTTGAATCTACTATGATATGAAAGGATAAATATTTTAAAGAATATTATTTATAATTTTTCGGTGAAATGAACTAAGAAATGATGTGTACATTCAAAATAATATTTCTATGATAAATTATCAAAACGAAATTTCATAAAATATTCAACTCGTTTGAATCCAAAAGAACTAGGCATTTGCATCAATTAAGAGAATCTAGCATCATAAACACTAAGAATATAGATGTGATAGTAATGTGATCAACCGACATCCAGCTCGAATGACCTTGAAAAAATTTCTGTCTTATGGTTAAAAATTTGTTAGTGTCACATTCATAGGAGGGACTCTCTTTCAGTGCCAAGGATATCGTCATCTCATGTGTATGAATAATTTGTATGATAAAATCCTAATATTGGAAACATTCTGAGTATAATAATTAGTAAAAGAAAATAAATTAAATATGTCAAATAATTTTTTATAAAAGATGGTTAATCTAATAACCCGAAACCAGTTCTTTTGGAGAAACCTGTTTAAAAAACCTCTAACAAATAAGATGAGGCAACATTTGTGATAATTAAAAAATCGTGTAATGATTTTTGAAGGACATTTCTTCAAATTTAATAAAAATTGTCTATCTAACTATAAAACTAACAAACCTAATTAAAAACAGTTAAACATATACGAGTATTATAAATAGGACGTTATTTTTAGTTTCACATTTATATTTTTGCTATTTTTCTGTTAACTAATTATATACATAGCAAAAAAAAAATATAATTAAAAAATTTCCCTAAATTTGAATAAAATAAAAAAATGTACAAAAAGGAGATAAACGAACAATTGTACTGAATTTGTAAAGTTGTTCAGTTGTAAATTGTTATCATTATGCTTGAAAGGATTTCGACAAGAAATTTTAATTATAAATTTCATTATTATACAATTCTTTTTATTTTTATTCTCATGCTTTCTTTAGTATTTTATTTCTTAACATTTCATTTTGTTTTATTTTATTTCAGTTGGCATTTTTGTGTACAATTCTTTAAATTCTTTATTTCTAACGTCTTCATCATCTACATGTACAAATAATGTCTCTTTTATTATTGTAACAATTTTAATTATAAGCAACAACAGCAGAAGCAATAGCATCCGCATTATCATCATTTCCATCATTCTTAAAAATATCCCAGCAAAAAAATGATAAAGGGCTTCCAAAAAAGAAATTCTGCAGCTCTTTTTCAGCACTAAGTCAACACAGTGTTAAAATCATGACCTTTTCAACTCCTTTTCAGTTCCTTTTCTGCTGGGGTTGAAATTTAAATCACCACCACTGCAATCATCATGATGAACAATTTGGCCTCCATCATGATTTTATAATTATTGTAAACATTAATGTGGTAACAACAAAAGCATCATTCAATATTGTTCTGGTTCTTATTATTAAATTTATTGCTTTTAAATTTAAAATGGAAATTTTCCAAGTTATAAATATATAAATTTATTATGAATGTATCTATATATTGTATAAAATATTAACACTATGAAGGAAAACTGAATTTTTTTAACCAAAACAATAATAGTAAGAGTGTTTAGTCTTTTTCAAGATTCAATTCATCTACAAAAATATTATCAAGTACGCAGATAAGCACTAAAAAAATATCGTGGAAAATTTATTACGCATTTCATATAAATGCTCATTTCAATCACCAGGAAAATTTGAGTTTCATTCCATTACGTCTCAACTTTAAACCAAAGAAAATATCCTTTCCCTAAGGAGTTTTAAGTTATATAATTGTCTAGGTAAGAGCTAAAGCATATGCCAGTTATTGGAGGAAAAATAGCTCTTTTGAAAAAAGTTTTTAAAATTAAAAATACTAAAATTTTCAAAAGAGAGGGAGAATTTGCAATGTATCCTAGAATGGTGTGCGGACAGCAAAATTTAAAAAAAAAAATATATATTACAAAAAAAATATTTATTTATAAAAAAGGGTTAAGGATATAACAGCAAATTCCAAAAATTTATATACAATTTTAAATAATTTTTTCCAACAACATGTTATCGTCAAAATCATTGTTAAAGTTCTAATCAAAGATGCTCTAGACAGTAAACTCCTGAAAGATATTTCTCGTTCTCTCATAGAAGTCAAAATTTAAAAGAGAATATGAATGTCAAACAATTAACAAAGAACCTCGAAATGGATATATATATATATATATATATATATATATATAAATACAGAAAATTCAAATTTAATGCGGAATGTTTATTATCATTTGAATATATATATATATATATATATATATATATATATATATATATATATATATATATATAGGGTGATCCATTTCGAGGTTCCCTACTTTTTTAAAGAAAAAAAAACACAGAAAATTCAAATTTAATGGGGAATGTTTATTATCATTTGAAAGAACATTCTTTGGCATTTATTTTTGAAGATTATGTCTATCAAATGTTGACCGTTGCTACGTCGCAGATGGTCCATCCGTTGAGTCGAATTTTCTATGACTCGTTCGAGCATTTCGACTGGTAACTGGCGAATAACACGCGTGATGTTTTCCTCCAAGGCCTGAATCGAAGCGGGTTTGTCCGCAAAAATTTTAGACTTTACATATCCTCACAGGAAAAAGTCTAACGGTGTGATATCACACGATCTTGGTGGACAACCGACCAACCCAAAACGTGAAATTATGTGCTCACCGAGGTGTTCTCTCAATAAATCCATTGATTGATGCGATGTGTGGGAAGCCGAGATCACGAGCTTCAATTTCGGGCATCAAATAGTCGGTTATCATGGCACGATAACGGTCGCCATTGACGGTTACGTTTGCAACGGCATCATTTTTAAAGAAATATGGACCGATGATTCCACCGGCCCACAAACCACACCAAACCATTGTTTTTTCGGGATGAAGTGGCAGTTATTGAATCTCTTCAGGTTGCTCTTCATCCCGTTGTTTGTTTACATACCCATTGAGCCAGAAATGGGCCTCATCGGTGAACAAAATTTGCCTCGAAGACGTCGGATCTTCTTGGAACTTTTCAAGAGCACATAGAGCGAAGCAATGTCGCTTGGGAAGGTCGAGCGGCTTCAGTTGTTGTTCAAAAATGTCATATCTTTATGCAAAACGATAAAATTTCGAACACATTTGGTTATAGTTCGAGATTTTAATTATACTATTAAATGTCCTTAGGGTCCGTTCCCAAATAAGTCTCAAATTAAAGGCTGAGTTATCTACTTTAATGTTCAAATTGAATTGTTTGCCGACACTAGCCGATTTTATAAAAAATCTAAATCTGGAATATGTTTCGTCTTTAAAATCATGTTTTCAACAAGAAATTTACACTTTATTTAAGCAGTGCACAGTGGGGCAGAATCGAAATTTTTTGGAAATAAATCTGTAACTTCTGATCGGCCGGTTGAATTTTGATGAAGTTTGGTATAGGAGTAGCAGAGGAGCGTACAATGCTAAGTTTGGAAGGGGGCCACAACAGACCCCTCAGGGTCGGAGCTAAGGGAGCTGAAAGTTTGGTACCTCTGACATAAAATATTATTAATCACTTACTCAAATTGTTTTCTCGTCCGATTTCAAATATTTTTATATATTATTGTAGACCCTGACAAGATCTATCCTATTTATCTCTTATAGTTTTCGAGTAATTTGCTTTTGAATTTTTTAGTACCATAATTTTGCATGTTCTTCCGACCGATTTTATTAGTTTTTTTCTTAACTAGTTAAAGAACAAAATTATCTATTGAATAAAAAAATTTGAAGTCGATATCTTTACCGAGTGAAAAAATAAACGATTTTGAATGTTTAAATTGCAAAAAAGACGACTTTTTGTGTTTTTTTAGCCGAAAAAGTATCTACACTCTTTTTTATCTAAAATAAAATTTTCTTTAGCAACATATAATAATTTTACACTTTTCTGAAAGGCAACTTCACAGAGATGACTTTAAGATAAAAAATAAGCTCAATAACTCAATTGCTCATGGTACACACCCTCCCGAATTCGACCCATTTTATATGAAAGTTTTGATTTTATACCATTTTTTATCAAATGCCAAAGCACGAATCGACAAGCGGAATATATCTTATCAATCCTCAGTACATTGTTAAAAGCTTCAATTCAAAATCTACGGGTCTTCGGAAAAATGTGGATTCTATAGCCAAAAATGTAAAAAATCCGATTTTTGGGAATTTTGATTAGCTTATTTGGGAATTCAGGAAAACCCTACCCCTGATTGAAATTTTGTTAAAGAGCTTTTATTTATATTAATAAGGTTCACATTTTCTGCAAATTTCATTAAGATATCTTTATAAACAAATATGTTATTACAATTAAAAAATTTCTATTTTCTCCAAAAACCCCAAATTGAGCCTTTTGTTTGGTTTATTTCTAAATAGCGAAAGAAATTTTAAAAATATGTATTCCATTAAGCTTATCCTTTAGCATATATAATTTCCGATCTTTTGCAAAAAGATTCAAGTCAATATCATGCCTCATTTCAGAAATATGCGCCTTTAAACTTTTATATTTCCAATTTATTGTATATATGACTATATTTTTACTAACTTGCAACTTTTGTCTTTAGCACTGCGTAAATAATTACTTAGAAAGTTATGAATATTTCTGTATACTTTTATTAATATCTATACACAAAATATTTTTATAAAAATAATTTATAAATATTTTTTATTTTCAATATGGTTGCCAAATTTCCCAAATTTAAGTAAATCTTTATCCTTTTCTAAGCATTCATATATTTCTATTAATGAATTTAAAATAACAAAACAAACAAAAAATGTCTATTTTAACTTAATCAATATTATTATTTTTGGTATTTATCATCTTCCTTAATAAATATTCTATTTCTAATAAGAATTTTTATTACTTATTTACATTAAATTTATGTAGACACTTTTTCTAATATTTTAAACTACTTATTTTTTTTTAAACTACTTATTTTCTATAAAATAATCTGTTGTATCTGTATACATATCTAAAAGACAATAAAGGTCCTTCAAGTCTTCAGTATTTTGAGTTGATAAAGGCTCATAATAAATCCAACGTTTTCTCTTTGATGATAGTATAGGGTCTGATGATAACAATAGGCTATTAAAAATATCATTGTTTTGTGACGTTCTGGAGCATTTCCTGGAGCTGAATAATTGAACGTGCTTAAAATCTCTGTTTTTTGCTTCTTGAGCCTCTTCTCTAAGCTCTCTAGGTGGAAGAATATTTCGTTCAATTATAATTTAGCCATGGCACAATACTTTATGTACTGTTGGTGTCATTTCTTTCCATGGATATAGAGAAACAAGTAGTTTAGATATTTCTGTGGCATATTATTAATAGTATGTTAGTCATTTCAAGTAACTCTTTATTAATGCCAGTTATTTTTGATGTATCTTCGAAATTTCCAAAAAACATTCTTGCTGTGTTTCCATCATTTGTACTACCACCAGGCGGCAGAGGTTTGTCGATGTTTAATGCCGTCTCTTCTCTGAATTCATCCTGGGTTCTACTTTTCTCAGATATTCTAAGTGTTTTTAAACCCTCGTTGTTTCTGATAGGTTTTGTTAAATTTTCTGGCACACCTCTATACTTTAAATCATATGCTATGTGCAGAAAATGCTCCATGAACCGTATTCTGGCGTGAAGTGGAGATATTCCAAAAGACAGAAATTCTTCATTAATACTGCTTGCTTTACCAACATCCGAAAATTGTGATTTCGTCTCATCACATAGTGAGCATTTTCAAAAAGAAGATGTTTCCGTAATGGCATTGCTAACCTTTCCATTAATCATTGTTAGACTAAGTTGAAAGGATATGTCGAATGTGTATTGGTTTATGGTTGTTGAAAGAGGTTGTAAATCATTTATTTCATCTTTAATATATCCAATAAGTCCTTTGTTGTTGTCTTCGATACCCTTGTATATTCGAACAAAATAGGTCTGCAAAAATGTTTTGATCCTGGAGTGGTGTTAAGCCATATATCTTCAAAAGAGTTTTTACCCTTTGATGAAGATTGCTTTAAGGAATATGATCGCATTCTTAATGGCACCAGAGATGCTATAAATACGCTTTTATAATCCGCCATTTTCTTACCTCCACTAGCATGCTTGTATTAAGAAAGGGCTGATAGTCCGTCACATCCCCACTTACAGGTTAATACATCGTCGCTGCTATTTACTTTTTCCAACTGATCTGCAAAAAAATCTGCAACTATCCTGGAAGCTGTATTCTCAAGCAAAGAAGATAGCTCTACACATGCTTCCTTTTCGGTAACCTAAATAGATAGTAAACTATTTTGCTTTTTTTTTCTTTAATATCCTTGTATGATGGTGGAATTGAGTGTCCCTTTTCAAGCAGAGCTTTTCTTAAAATTTGATATTTGTTTCGTCTGAGGTCCAGTTCAAGCATTAAAGCAATTGCTTCTGTAAAATTGGATCGTGATGTTGGAGTAGGTACACTTTCGGCAGTCTTTCAGCAATATTAATTGCACTCTTAGGTTGCTTCTCCTTTTTTAACATTGCTTTGAATTTATCAGAAACTTCTTCATTCGAAATTATAGATAGCTTATGGGCCAGTCTTTTCTTCTTAGATCTTGTACTTAAATCATCATATGTCTTGCAGGGTGCTCCAGTTGATATTTTGCACGACGATATTTCTATATCAGTATCTATCCAATCAGAATGTTTAATTTTTAGTCTGTTAGTACGCTGATTCAAGGACTTCATTTCCGTCATACAACTGTAAAAAGCTCTATATCTGAGATTTACTAATGACGTCGACTTTTGCATGATATGTAGTTTTTATGAATTCCACTATAGCTTCTAAACGATTAAGATCATTTTTAGATAAGCTCCACAGAACACAACACAATTGTACACGTTGCAATGTAATCACCATGGTAATCAACTTCGTTATGATATTGATAAGGATTAGCTGCCCATTTATATATATCTATTAGATACATCGCACAGGTATATATATTTACAGGTATACTGTGAATTTTCATTAGGTCAAATATCTGAAATAGTCAATTTGTACGAGTACCTATACCGAATTCATTGATATTATATGTTGTTGTTAGGTATCACCGGAAATTACCTGTACATTCTCACTAGCTCATAAAAATATAGATTTTGAACCATCCGTAATAGATAAATGCTGCAGCTAGGTATCACCGGAAAGTATACCTGAACATTGCCACTAGATCATAAATATATAAATTTTTAACCATCAACAATAGATGAATACATTTGTTCAATTTAGGTAAACACCATAAATGTAAACTAATAAAATACTTATTGTTAAAATAGACATTTTTTGTTTGTTTTGTTATTTTAAATTCATTAATAGAAATGCTCAGAAAAGGATAAAGATTTACTTAAATTTGGGAAATGTGGCAACCCTATTAAAAATAAAAAATATTTATTAATTATTTTTATTAAAATATTTGTGTATAGGTATTAGTAAATGTATACAGAAATATTCATAATTTTCTAAGTAATTATTCACGCAAAGCCAAAGAAAAAAGTTGCAAGTTAATAAAACTGTAGTCATATATACAATAAATTGGAAATATAAAAGTTTAAAGGCGCATATTTCTGAAATGAGGCATGATATTGACTTGAATCTTTTTGCAAAAGATCGAAAATTATATATGCTAAAGGATAAGCTTAATGGAATACATATTATTAAAATTTCTTTCGCTATTTAGAAATAAACCAAACAAAAGGCCCAATTTGGGGTTTTTGGAGAAAATAGAAATTTTTTAATTGTAATAACATATTTGTTTATAAAGATATCTTAATGAAATTCGCAAGAATTGTGGATCTTATTAATGTAAATAAAAGCGCGTTAAATTTCAATCAGGGATAGAGTTTTCCTGAATTCCCAAAAAAACTAATCAAAATTCCCAAAAATGGGATTTTTTACATTTATGGCTATAGAATCCACATTTTTCCGAAGGCCCGTAGATTTTGATTTAAAACTTTTAATAACATATTGAAGATTCTTGAAATATATTCCGCTTGTCGATTCGTGCTTTGGGATTTGAGAAAATATGGTCTAAAATCAAAACTTTCATATAAAATGGGTCGAATTCGGGAGGGTATGTACCGTGACCAATTGCGTTATTGGGCTTGTTTTTTATCTTAAAGTTATCTGTGTGAAGTTACCATTCAGAAAAGTGCAAAATTATTATATATTGCTAAAGAAAATTTTATTTTAGATAAAAAAGAGTGTAGATACTTTTTAGGCTAAAAAAACACAAAAAGTCGTCTTTTTTGCAATTTTCAAATTCAAAATCGTTTATTTTGGACTCGGTAAAGACATCGACTTAAATTTTTTTTCTTTAACTAGTTAAGTGCTTGAAAATCCAAACGCAAATAACTCGAAAACTATAAGAGATAAATAGGACATGTAAGAGTGCTTTTTATAGGTCTTATCAGGGCCTACAACAATATATAAAAATATTTGAAATCGTACGAGAAACAAAAATTTTGCAAGCGATTAAAAATTTTTATGTCAGAGTACCTAACTTTGAGCCCACTTAGCTCCGCCCCTGGGGGGATTGTTGTGCCTGCTTTCCAAACATACGCCTATACCAAATTTTATGAAAATTCAACCGGCCGGTCAGAAGTTACAGATTTATTTCCACCGTAGCACTACCCTACTGTGCAGTGCTACGATTTCTTCACATAAAAGTAATATAAAAAAGTTTTGTTAAGAAAACCTCAGATATGTATCTATATGTAATTTTATGCTATGCCAATTATATAATAAAAAAAACATAATTATTCGGGGCGTGGATATGCCCATTTTTATCTCCCCAAAATGCTGAAATCTCACAGTGAGTATCGTTACCTTTAATTGTGGGCTCCCCTAACGTAGATATGTATGTATGTCTATTTATAATAAGTTAATGAACGATGTTTGCATTCAGCTTAATGTTTAATTTAGTACTTTCTCCGTGAGTAAATTTTACATGTTCTTAAAAGTTTAACTTCTTTTTGATGTAATTATATACAACTAAATTATAATTCCGTATTTATTGAATTAGGTTTGAAAACATTAACACAAAAATTAATTTACATTTAGTTCTAAAATAGGACACCTTAAAAGAAAATTTCATTTTTTAATAATCTTGCTAATGGCATTTTAAGTATTTTTTTTCTATTGTAACAAGGGGAATTTAGTACAAATGTTAATGAAAGTAATTACTGTTTTATGTAAAAGTCGCAAAATATGAAAAAAGAATATGTTTTTTATCTCATATCTCCTTAAAAAGATTATAAGCATTTAATCCAATTTGTAGTAATAGTATGATATGCAATTTAAAAGATGTATATAAATTTTACTGTTTTTTTAATTTATTTATTTTATTTTATTTATTTTTTTTTTTTTTTTTTTTTTTGTGGCTAAATTCAATTAATTTTGGTTATTAAATTAGTACGACATTTTTATTTTATACTTTCTTCTATAAAGGCCTTTTTTTAATAAAATTACTAAAAGTTGCCTTTTATATCATTGTCAACAAAAAAAAAGGAGCAACAAATTAATATGAAAATTAAAAGAAAAAAAATAGATTAACAAACTTTTAGAGATTTAATTACAAAAAAACAACACATAAATAAATATAAAATAATAAGTAACCCTTTTTTTCTGTCGTGTAAAGAAAACACACAAAATTGACATTAAATTGATTCAAGCTAAGTATTAAATTTTAAATTTATCCGAATATTAAACCAAAAGTGTACTTTTATCGTAAAAAAATATATATATATTGATGTGTTGTGTAATACCCTCAATATATCGGTTCAATTATTTTGCTTTTGTGAGCTAGACAGTTTTTTTTTTGTGAATTTTTTTTGCATTTTTTAAAATATTATTTCCTTAAACTTTAAATATATCAGATATTTTTCATTACAAATTGATTTTAGGACATCATGGGAAGGTTTTATATAATACCATTGATGTGTGTATTCAATATATAGGGTCATATTAAACAAAGGAAGAATAATATATTTAGTATTTAAAATAAATAAAGAAAATAAATCCACAGAACAATAATTTTATCAAAAACTATAAATTTTTCAAAAATCGCGGCTTTTATTTGTTTTACCATTTTACTCAATTGTAACGGTGGATTTTGATTATATTTTTCACAAATTCAATTCAATTTAAGTGTAATAAGTATTTCATCATGATTTATTAACAGAAATTTTTGATTTAAGTTTTTTGGGACCGAATTTACCAAAATTAAAAAGTTAATAACCTATAGTCCGCAATGATATCGGGAAAGTCTTTTTCAATGGCACCTTAAAATACACGTTGAAAAATGTGCCAAGTATTTGAAAACAGATGTAAAAATAACTTGAAGTGGTAGACAATCTGTTAGCAATTTCTATTACATGTTGAAGTTAATTTTCTGATAATGCTATTGAAAGAAAAGCCGTATTTTTGGAGGTGTTTTTAAAGTTTAAATGTAATATTTTGGGAATCATTTAAAAGCATACTAATTTTCATTTTTTGGGGGGAATATTTGCAGCTTTTTTCATAAAGACTTTAATGTATAAAAGACTTAAATCTAAAATGTAGATTTTTGAGTTAACGATATAAAATTACACGCTCTATCAAAATTTATCTTCTATAAAAATATCGTGTATATATCTTTTATCGTTACTAATTCACAGTGCACAGATCTACTTGAATGAAATTTTAAGTAGCCAATTCCGACATATATTCAAATAGATTTGTAGGAGCGCAGGTTCTTAGCGGATCTTGCAGACAGGGGTTGAACCTCCAAAAATTGTCATCAAGGGTATGAACATTTTTTAAAAAATCGCCAAAATTTCATTCCATTTTTTGACAAGTTTTTTTTATTTTTTTTTTTTTCTAACTTGTCGAGCTCAACTTGAATCATAGTTTTTTCTAAAATATTCTCTGGATTCTGTACAAAATTATAAAAAAATTTCATGAAATTAAAAACAAAAACACCTTGACTACATACATATATATGTTTGCTAAACACACAAAAAATATTTAATGAGCCACGCCTCTTATAACAACAAATACTTTCACAAATAGTTTACACGTTTGTGTGAAAACTAACTGAAACTTGATCCCCTTCAGCAAAATTTGCACATTTTCCTACATTTGTGCTGCAGCATTCTACATATACACATAAGTGCACAGCTATTTAAACATATGTTTTTTTAAATTTTGTGTAATTTTTGGGCTATTAAATATATTTCAATGAAATTTCACACAGCTATTGCTGACGTACTTTCCAAGTGTTGTGGAGGAATACACGTTTCTAGCTTTTCTCTGAGGAGGGGTAAGACCACTGAAATTGGTCACCTCAGATATTAGCTTTAGGTTTATATTGCTTAAAATAAGTATTATTAGTAAACAAACACAAAAAGTATATTTTATTTATATCAGTATTTTTTATTTTATTTCAACAAAATATTCATTTACATTGAATGTATCTAGAACCTCCTGAATATCATCGTGTTCGTACATTACATTATTGTTTTTTCTTATCGGTATTAGAACAGGATCGGAAAACAATAAAAGCTAATTCAAGAGGTAACGGTTTTGTCACATTCTCGAACTTTTTCTTATATTAAATAGTTGAATGTGCTTGAAGTTAGATTTTTTAAGCTCATGTGCCCCTTCTGTTAATTCACCTAGTGGTAGTATGTTTGATTTCATAATCTGACGACCATGTTGAAGTACTTTGTGAGCAGTGGGTGTTAATTCCTTTATACAGTAACAATAAAATCTTTAAAGTATCTGTGGTGAATAACTCAAATTTTTCTGCATTTATATGATACTTGCTATTAACTACTCTCCATATCACATGATATCTTCGAAGAAGTTCCACATGAATTCCAATAATTTGAGACGTAATACCATAGCTTTAAAAGAATATCTTTGCGTGTCACCATCATTTGTATGCCCACACCTGACGAGTCATTCATCTATGTTAAGACCAGT